>JASJOG010000245.1:0-459838 GCA_030142905.1 Heliopora coerulea | reverse complement strand
AACATTAAAGACTGCATGGGTTTAGCTACAGATGGCTGCAATACGATGTGTGGAAGAAATAATTCAGTGATTACAAAGTTTCGGGAAATATGTCCAAACAATACATATCAAATTTATTTGCCACTCAATCCAGCTCTGCTCCTCCCATTCCCTGAAAGTAATGCCCAGGAATATCCAGTTCATGGTTTCAGAAACCTAAACTGGTTTTCACACAGCACGTTAAGACAGCAGAAGTATCATGAACTGTACTCTGCGATGAACATTGGAGAAATCCCTTTGAAAATTCTGAGGCTTTCTGGTACACGCTGGCTTTCCATCTCAGCATGTGTTGACCGCATCATTGATCAATTTCATGAACTGAAACTTCGTTTCCAGATAGCTAAAGACGAGGAACGAAATTACACTGCAGAATTGCTCTATCAGATGTATACTGATAAGAAAAACAAATTATACTTCGTCTTTCTCCAGCCCATTCTCAAAGAGTTGAATCGAGTGAATAAGATCTTCCAGGCAGCGTCCGCAAACCCGCTAAAGCTCTTATCGGAACTTATGAACCTGTACAGAGCTCTTCTTTGCCGTGTCATGAAACCAGTCACTTTTACATCGTGGCTTTCCACACTAATGTATGACATAGATAACGAAAACAACCACCTTCCACTGTGTGCCGTCAACTTTGGCACTTCGTTTCAAATTACCTTGGCAGAAACGCAGCTGACCACCACCCAAAGTGATGCCATCAAAGTGCGATGTTGGTCTTATTTGCTCGAATTGTTAAAGCAAATGAAGGAGGACTGCCATCAAACGTGGAGCGTTTGGAGTCTCTTTCCGAGTTAATTCCAGCTATTATTCTCGGAAGAAGAAAGCAGGCCTTGGAAAAGGTTACTTTCCTACCATTATTTAGAGGAGAGCTGGCCAAGCTTGATCAGCAATATAGCCACCTTAGTGCTATTCGGTGGCCCAATAAAGATGATGAAGACGTTGAACAGTTCTGGATTGACGTTGCCACGCATACAGACGCCTGTGGTGACCAGGATTTTGAAGACTTGGGCAAATTCATGCTTTCCATTCTTGCCCTACCATTCAGTAATGCGCCAGTGGAAAGAACCTTTTCCCAGATGGCATTACTGAAATATAAACTCCGTAATAGAATGGGACAGTCACTACTTGAGAATCTTCTCCATGTCAGATTGCATATGGCAATGCGAAACATTTGCTGCAACAGCTTTACTCCCTCATCTGATATGTTGGCAAGATTTACTAATGAAATCTATAGACTATCGGAACCAGATAGCGATGCTCAGTAGTTGTTTGTTGCAAAGTTAATTTTTTTTTGTTATACAGTAACGGTAAAGAGAGCTCATATTATAAGTTTAATAAAATTTGGCCTTATCTGTTGCCTGGCTGTTATCCATCATAATGAATACCGTAATTTGTTGAAGTATTTGGGCTACTTTGGGCTTCTTTTTTCGGAAGGACTTGGGCTAGTTTTGGGCTGTTTTCAACCATGCGACCTGGCAACCCTGCTCATGTTGAACTTAAATGAATTTCACCTCGTGGTTGGCCACGAATTATGGATAAAGGTAATTATTTGTTACTTGAATTTTTGGAAAAATGCCATCATTTGAAAACAAATCTGTTTTATTTTATTATCTGTAGGAGGAGAAAGTTCCAAGAGTAGTAGGTCAAATGGAAAGCATTTAAAGAGTGTTGTATGGGCCTATTTTAGCAAGGTAGCAAATGATGGTGAAAAAGCGGAGTGTAATGTCTCAAACATTCTAACAATAGTTCGAATTGTTTCAAGGTATTTTTAATATTATAGTTGCTGATAGAGCTTGCACATATCAAAGTATTCATCGTTTGATTTATTTCACTAGTGATTACTAACGCATTTCTTTTTGAATCACTAGCATTTAAAGATAAAGCACTCCAGTCAATAAGAAGAGCAGAAAAATGAAAATACCAAGAAACTGAAAGGTGCCAATCTTAAGCAGCAGACATTGCAAGACTCAATTCAAAAACATTTTAAATACTCATCAACATCAACAAAAAGAAAAAACCATTGATGACAGTGTTTTTAAAATTATCGTAAAGGACATGCAGCCAGTCTAACTTGTGGAGGATGAAGGATTTAAATCATTGTTAAATGTCCTTGACCCAAGATATCAGCTTCCATCTCGAAAGAACAATAATGCAAATGTTGCAAGATAAATACTCAAAAGAGGCAGATATAGTCAAAAAGGAAACTGCCGCAGTTTCTCATGTTGCTCCAACAAGTGATTTGTGGACTTCTCGAGCAACAGAAAGCTACATGACAATAACCTGTCATTTCCTGACTGAAATGTGGGAGCTCAGATCTTTGGTGTTAGAGACTTTTCACCTTGAACTAAGCCACACTGCTGAAAATATTGCAGATTCAGTGAGAAAAGCTGCAGAGAAATGGAAGATTTCTGAAAAGATCATTACCATAGTAACAGACAATGTCTCAAATATTGTGGCAGCTGTTAAAATTGTTGGTTGGAACCATGTTCCCTGTTTTTCCATACACTGAATCTTGTCGTTTCTGAGGCGATAAAATCAGATGAAAGTGTGAGTGTGGTCAAGAAAAAGTGTAAGCAGATTGTGACCTTTCATCAAAGTGTCAAAGCAACAGAGAAATTAAAGGAAGTACAATACCAACTTAACCTCCCAGAACACAAACTCATCCAAGAGGTGGGCACAAGATGGAATTCTACCTTTTTTATGTTTAACCACATCGTTAAGCACCACGATGCTATAACAACTGCTCTATGCCTATTGGGCCCCAACGATTTGTGCCTTTCAGCAGAAGATTTCAAGTTACTGAAAACTTCATTGTCAGCTTTGCAACCATTTGAAACTGCAACACGAGAGATCTCAGCTGACCTATATTTATCCATGTCGAAACCAATACCCCTCCAAAGATCACTGAAACACTTAGCAGCTGGAAGCTCACGTGAAGATACTTTACTCAGGACAATGTTGAGTGCCCAAATGTGATGATGATTTACAGCTATAGAGTGCACCCATCTTCTTGGATCCAAGGATGAAGAAGTTGGCTTTTTCTAATCGTGAAGCCACTTGACAAGCAGAACGGTGGATAATTGAGGAGGCCAAAGCACTTATTCCACTAGAATCAAATACCAAGAAACCACAAGAAGAAGGTGATGAAACGTCCGAAGTTAATAAACCACCCGGCTTGTGGGATCTGTTTGACCTAAAGGTTGTTGATTCCCAGTCCACCAGAAATGTCACAAACAAGGCATTAGTTGAAGCCGAAGGATACTTTGCAGAAGAAGTATTACCAAGGGCCAAAGATCCACTGGTATGGTGGAAGGCAAATGAGAAATGGTTTAATTTGCTGTCACAACTTGCAAAGAAGTACTTATGTATACCAGCCACATCTGTTCCATCGGAAAGATTGTTCTCAAAGGCAGGTGAACTTGTATCTAATCGGTGAAGCAGATCAAAAGCAAAGAATGTTGACATAATGTTGTTTTTGAATAAGAGCATGTAGTAAAATAACATTCTTGAGTGTTGACAATATATTATATGTACAGCAAATATGGCTAGTTTACATATGTTGATATTATTGTTATTAATATTTTTCCTATTCTATATTGGTATCGGTACCGGTATTGGTATCACTATTGAAAAAAATGGCCAGTATTGGTCAAGTATCGTATCAAATGAAAAAAAAGCTGGTATTGCCCATCACTAATAGTCAGGTGAAGAAACATCTTGTAAATGCAGTTAGTCTGCATCCTAGGGAAGAAAATGACGTGTCTGAACATTCTAATCTGTCTGACACAAGCAAGCTAAAGAACTCTGACATCCTCAAGGATCTGGATTTAATACTAAGTCATTATTCACTATCCCAACGTCAAGATTTAAAAAGACTTACTTACGACTTTCAACATTTGTTTCTGGATGTTCTGACAAGAACTAATTTGATCTTTCACGATGTTGATGTTGGCAATGCTACATCTATGAAACATCCTTATCGACTTAATCCTATGAAACTGAAAGCCTTTATTGAATCAAGTCAGAGTAATTGGAGTTCACCGTGTATCCTCGTCCCAAACCTGATGGAACCTATCATAGGTGTACAGATGACTGGAAAGTTAATAACATTACAAAATCTGATACCTTTCCTATTCCCCGCATGGATGACTGCATAGATAGAATTGGTAATGCAAAGTCCATCACCAAGTCTGATTTACTAAAAGGATTTTGGCAAGTTCCTCTCACTGATCATTAAAGAAGTTTCAGCCTTCATGTCTTTTGGAAGGAAGAATTATCCTATGATACTCCAACGAAAGTTTTTAACAAAACTTTCTTTTTTAAAGAGGGGGAGTGTTATGTGACAGTCGTCACTCACCAAGAACATTCTAGAATATTATAACTTCTCTTAGTTTTTTCTTAGTCATACCACTTACTCATGCTGATGTAAGAGCTGTTTAGGTTATTTGAGTCATGAACACTGTCATGATTGTTACTAAATATAGTGTATTAGGTTATTTTAGAAATTATGTAAATTAGGTCATATAAGCACAACTCACTTCGACCCTAGGTGTGTGTTGTTTTGTGTGCTTTTGACGATTTATTTAAGTGACAAGTTGACATTTTGTTTGCATTTCCGTTGAACTAATTAGTAATGGGGTGGGGGAAAAACGTAGTTTGTAACAGTGAAGACGTTTGACGAAGTGAAGAAATAAATTTATATTTAAGACCTGGAAGTAAATTCATCACATTTGGTGGCAGAGTGGTGGGATATTTAGGCAAAAAGCCCAGTTCACTGAAGACTATTAACCGTCAGTAAGTGAAGCCCACGGGAGAAGTCAAACATTGTTTACGTATTTCAGTGGAGCTAAAAGATCAAACAACATACGGAGAGAAGACTAATGGCTGAGAAGGTAAAGAGTAAGCGAGTGAAAGATTTGGGACTCTGAAGATGCATCCGAAGGGAGCACAGTGAGTGAACTTTTGCGCTTTATTCTTGAAGAAAGAAAAGAAGAAAAACAACAAGAGACACGGGACCAGCAATTTTTGCAAATGATTGAATCAATGGACGAGAAGATGAGAGGCTGCTAGAAGAGAGAATATTTGCAGAGCGACAACAAAAAGAAGACAAGTGCACGTGGATCAAACAATACGAGAAAGAAGAGAGTGGTATAAATGTTTGAATGTAGAGGATTGAAATGGAGTTAAGGCATCGTTGGAAATCGAAGATAAGACGAAAACACGGGAAGCGTGGCTGCAGAAATTGACGGACACAGACAATATTGAACATTTCTTGACAATGTTTGAAAGAGTGGCTAATGCTTACAAATGGGCAAATGACATTTGGGTGTTAAAGTTGGTGCCATTGTTAACAGGAAAAGCACAAGCCGCCTATGCTAACATGGATTCGGTAAAGTCACAAGATTTCCTTGAGGTGAAGCAAGCCATTCTTAAGAGATACAATATAAACGAAGAACCATATTGACAAAGGTTCAGAAATATTAAGAAACCAGAAGAGAGTTACACCGAGATCGAGGTGCAACTACGAGATCTTTCAAAAAAGTGGTTAAAGCCAAATGAACGCAACAAAGAAGAAGTGATTAACGTTATCATCCGACAACAGTTGGTGAATACAATGCCCCTTGAGTTGCAGCTACGAGTGAGAGAAAAAAAGCCAGACAGCGGGAGAGGCTGGGACAATAGCTGATCATATTTCGGCCAGAGAAGGCATATTCAGCATGACAAAGGGGAGCAGAAAATGTTTAAAATGTGGTTTGCCCGGACAATGTAACGAGTGTTACATCATTTCAACATTGGGTTAATTAATCACCAGCCAACCTAACAACAACAGGTTCATATTTCAATAAAGTTTAGTTCAACTTGGATTGTGACAAGAGCGTGATAGCAAAATGAGTAAATTCAGCCCACCAAAGGAGCTAAGCTTTGAAGGAAACCTGAGCGAAAACTGGGAAAGATGGAAGAAAGAATTTAAATTCTACCTAACGGGTTACCAAATCAAATGATAAAGACAAGGACGTAAAGACATCTAGACTTCAGACGACGATAGGCAAGAAAGCTCAAGATATATACTACACTTTCACGTTTGAGGACGGGAATGAAATGAAGCTGGCACCTGTAATGGCCAAATTCGACGAGTACTTTAACCCCAAGAAGAACCTGCCTTATACTCGCTTCAAGTTCTTCACATACAATCAAACCAACGAGCAGAATATCGATGAATTTGTCACGGAGCTTAAGTCACAAAGTCATCATTGTGAATTTGGCACTTTAAGAGACAGCCTAATTAGAGACAGGATTGTCGCTGGTATTCAAGACGCAAAAGTAAGAGAAAGGTTGCTACGAGAAACTGATAACAATCTGTTGCACTGCTGAAGCAACTAAGAAACAGGTAGAAGAAATGCAAACAAGTCCTCCTATTGATCACGTAGAGGCTATAAAACATAATTGCCGAGAAACACACAATCCGAGCTCACAAAGACCAAGAACAAATAGTCCTAGAATGTTAAGAGGCAACAAGCAATCGAAAATCTGGAAATACTGCAGATACACACATCAAAAAGGAAAATGCCCAGCGTATGGAAAGATATGGAACCACTTCTCCACAGTCTGTGAATCGAAAGCAGTTAACAACATTGAAACAAACAACGAACAAGATGAAGAAAGAAATTAGTTTTTCATTGGTACAATCAAAGGGCATATTGACGAACACGCAACATGGACAATGCCAATTTTCACATCCGGTATGAATGTCACCTACAAGCTTGACACTGGCGCTCAAGTGAATATACTCCCTCAAAAGATATATCACACTCTTCCAAAAAAAAAACACAACTACATAAAACCAAAGTAAAGCTGATTGCTTACAATGGAAGTGAAATACCTGTGATCGGAAAATGTCGTTCACTTGCAGAGAAAACATAAACAATGCAGCCCTGCACAGATGTTTGTCATACAGACAAACTCGTCGCCAATAATAGGTTTGGAGACCTGTCAACGCCTAAATTTAATAAAACGAGTAGAGAGCCTAAAGCACTTCGACTCCAACATTATTCCAAACCACGACGTATTCGGAGAAATTGGATGTTTACCTGGTGAACATCATATACAAATTGATGAAAATGCAGTTCCCATAGTTCACCCTCCAAGACGCGTTCCGTACGTGCTAAGGAACAAACTCAAATCAGAACTAGACCGGATGCAACAACTGGATATAATTAAAGAAGTCGATGAACCAACTGAATGGGTAAGCTCACCGGTCATTGTTGAAAAGCCAAATGGAAAACTACGTCTGTGCTTAGACCCATATGACCTTAACAAAGTAATCAAGCGAACATTACCCAATGCCAACAGCAAAAACGGTAATGTCTGGAGCAAAATATTTCACGAAACTTGATGCATCCAACGGCTACTGGCAAATTAAAGTTGACGAGCAAAGTTCTAAACTCCTTACATTCAACACACCATTTGGACGATACAGGTTTAAATGTCTCCCATTCGGTATACTCAGCGCAAGCGAAGTGTTTCAAAAGAAAGTTGCAGAAATCATCAAAGGTCTGGAAGGTTGTACTAATGTGCAAGACGACATCCTTATATGGGGCAGTGACAAAAAACAACACGACGCAATAGTGAACGCAGTCTTGAACAGAATACATCAGGCGGGACTCAAACTGAACGAAGAGAAATGCCTATTTGGATCAACGGAATTAGTTTTTCTCAGACCAGGGTGTGAAACCTGACCCAACGAAGATTGAAGCTATTCGAGACATGCCAATACCTGACTCCAAACAAGACCTGCAGCGCCTACTTGGGATGGTGACATACGTAGGAAAATTCATCTTAAATCTTTCTGAAACAACAAATCCTTTACGCCAACTGCTTGAGTCAGACGTACAATGGCATTGGTCAAATCATCACGACACCATTCTCGAACAAATGAAGAGATCTCTCACCGAAAGTCCAACATTAAAATACTACGACCCCAAGTTACAAACAAAAATATCCGTAGACGCCTCTAAATCAGGATTGGGAGCTGTTATAATGCAGAAGCATGAAGATGCATGGGCACCAGTTGCGTATGCAAGCAGAGCACTAAGCAAGTCAGAACAAAACTACACACAAATAGAGGAGACACTAGCAATCCTGTTTGGTTGTGAACGCTTCCATGTCTACCTCTACGGAAAACCCTTCATCGTTGAATCAGATCACAAGCGACTGCAGCCCATATTCACTAAACCAATCTGCAAAGCACCACCAAGGATTCAAAGATTCCTTTTGAAGTTGCAAAAATACAACATGGAAATACAGTTCAAACCTGGAAAAGAACTACCAGTTGCAGACACTCTGTCAAGAGCATTCATCCCAGCAAAAGAATGTGATGCTGAAGACGAAGCTGAGTACCAGGTCCATTTGGTCATGTCAACTCTTCCCATTTCAAATCAACAGATAAACAGATTCCGACAAGAAACTATCCAAGACAAAACCCTACAAAGCCTAAAAGAAATCATAAGAGCAGGATGGCCCCAAAGAAAAGAAAACCTTCTGAATCACATCAAACCATTCTTTAATATTCGAGATGAAATCACAAAAATCAACAGCCTACTAATGAAAGGAGAACAAGTCATAGTCCCAACAAGCCTTAGAAAAGAGATGAAAGCAAGAGTTCACGAGGGACACCTCGGGATTGAGAAGTGCAATGCAAGAGCTCGAGATTCAATGTACTGGCCAAGAATAAACAATGAAATTACCGAGATGACCCAACAATGCAGCACCTGCTTGGAAACAAGAGCCCACCAGCAGAAAGAACCAATGATCCCTCACAAAATTCCAACAAAACCATGGCAGAAAGTTGGAAGTGACTTATTTAAGTTTAAGAACAATGATTATCTAGTCGTCGTTGACTACTTTTCCAACTTTCCAGAAATTGCTTTGCTTAGAAGTACAACAAGTTCATCAATCATCACACACATGAAGTCGATTTTCTCCAGACATGGGATACCTGAAATCGTGGTATCGGATAATGGACCACAATTTTCCAGTGAAGTATTTGCCGACTTTGCATCCAAATGGGAGTTCTTGCACGTGACGTCCAGCCTGAGATACCCGAAAGCCAAAGGAACGGCAGAGCAATCAGTACAAACAATCAAGAAGCTTTTAACAAAAGCAGACAAGAAGAAAGAAGACCCATACCTTGCCATCCTAGTGCATAGGTCATGCCCAGATCCAAGCAGAGATCCATCACCAGCAGAGAAATTAATGGCCAGAAAACTACGAACAAGACTACCCATGGTCAGACCACAACAAAGGCAGCACAGCCGCATCAAGTTACAAAACATGAAGAAGAACCAGAAGCAAGCCTTTCATCATAATCAACATGCCAAAGAATTGCCCACTTTAGAGAACAGATCCACAGTATGCGTATACCAGCATTCTAGCCCATCCACCACACACCTCGCTCCTACATCGTCAAAACCGAAGAAGGCCAAACTCTAAGACGTAACTGACGTGACCTAATGCAAACAATGGAACCATACACAGAACAGCAACCAACGCTGGAAGAAGCCACAACGGGCAGCAACGAAGCACCGAACTCACGTGAAAACCCAAAGAACTACACAAGAGACGGACCAACCTGTCACTGCTGAAACATACACAACCAGATATGGAAGAGAGGTGAAGCCACCATCATACTATTATTAAATAGACTTGTAGACAGAGAGAGTGAACAATGAAAAAAAAAATTGACTCCAACAGCAATGCTCTGATCGAGCATATTGATACGTATTAAAGAACAACATAATAAGATAACTTTAAAATATTCATGAGTTGCTATAACAAACTAATAAGAACAAAAAGGGGAAGATGTAATGAGTGTTACGTCATTTCAACATTGGGTTAATTAATCACCAACCAACCTAACAACAACAGGTTCATATTTCAATAAAGTTTAGTTCAGCTTGGATTGTGACAAGAGCATGACTTCTAACAGACACTTGGCGCGTGACTGTAGAACCACAACAAAAAAAGATGGAAACATACTCCCAGAGTCGAGAGAAGACTGGAAGCAAAGTAAAAATACCAAAAAGCGGGAGATAAACTTGACATGTTATCGATGTGGAAAATTAGGACATATTGCAACCAGATGCCCTATAGCCTTTCCGAAGACTAAAGAGAGAAACATTGCTGGGAATTTCTTCTGTGACAACGCAAGGAAAGCAAAGAGAAGTGTTACCAGTTATCAATCAAGAGACCGAGAATACGTGTGCCAGGGACTAGTGGAAGGAAAGCCTGCTGAACTACTGGTAGATTCTGGAGCTTCCTGTACATTGGTACACCACGATTTAGTGGAAGATGAGAAAATAAACAGAAAGGACAAACTCCACATCAGATGTGCTCATGGAGACTCAGTTCTTTACCCAACAGCCAACATAGAAATCAACATCAACGATCAAATTTATAATGTACACGCAGGAGTATCATCAGCATTGCCGAGACCTTGGGAACCTATTGGAATTAGCCATACAGGAACAAGAAGCTTATACTGTCCTCAAGAGAATACAAAAGAAGAGGAAGGAGAAAGAAGAAGCGACTGCCCTCACCAAAGAAATCACATCCGGAGTTCAACCAAGAAAATTGTTAGAAAGTGACCAAGAGGAAACGCAAGAAGACGACCAGACAAGTTTACCTCAGCTAGACAACAGCATTTTCGAAGGTGAACCTGAAGAGAGAAAGACGTCAAGCAAAGAAAGTATGGCAGAGCGCTCATTCGCAAACAGTTGTTTCTCAGCAAGATGGAACTACTACGAACAACACAGACCCCTTGACAGATGACAAAAGGGATGAGAGTATTGCCACTACTGATGAAGAAGATAAGCTAAAGGACCCTGATAGAATAGACAGCCAAGAACATTGTTCATCAACCATCCTAAACATGACTAAGCGAGAGTTTCAGAACCTACAAGAAACCGACCCGACTCCAGAGCCAATTCGAAGAGTCATTACAGAGGAAGTCCCACAGTGAAACACAGGGATCTTTTTCAAGAGAGAAGGAATATTATGCTGACCAAGAGAGTCATTGAACAATAGAACAGCTTATTCTACCAACGAAATGCCGCACGATGTACCCATGGGCGGGCATTTGGGCCAAAAGAAAACGTTAGATCGTTTGTTGGCAAGATTCTATTGGTCTGGGATTATTCATGATGTGAGCCAACACTGTAAATCCTGTGGAACATGTCAAAAGTCTGCTGGACCTAGGAATATAAAACAAGCCCATCTGGTACCTTTACCAATTATTGGGGAACCATTTCAAAGAATAGCCATGGATATCGTAGGCCCATTGATCCGAAGTAAGTCTGGCAACAAATACATCTTGGTTATCTGTGATTATAGTACAAGATATCCTGAGGCAGTACCACTAAAGAATATCAAAGCAGAGAACATAGCAGAAGAGTTAGGCAAGTTCTTTTCCCGAATGGGTGTCCCTCAAGAAATCCTTACTGACCAAGGATCCAACTTTACCTCACAGCTCCTGAAGGAAGTATACCGAATGTTGATACATACAAGTCATTACCATCCCCAAACGGATGGCCTGGTGGAACGTTTTAATGGTACTCTGAAATCCATGCTGAAAAAAATGGCAAAAGACGAGCCAACAGAGTGGGACCGATTGCTTCCCTTCCTTCTGTTTGCTTACAGGGAAGTACCTAATGAGTCGACAGGGTTCTCCCCTTTTGAACTTTTGTTTGGTAGGCATGTTTGTGGCCCCTTGGATATCCTTAGAGAAATGTGGGAAGCAGATCCAAAGAGTTCGGAAAGTGTTATATCATACGTAATCAAAATGAGAGAAAGACTGTCAGGAACTATGGAGATAGCCCAAACCAATTTAGCGAGAGCACAGAAACATCAGAAGAAATGGTATGACCAGAAAGCCAGGATTCGAGAATTCCACAAAGGAGAGGAAATCCTGGTACTGTTACCATCTAGGACCAATAAACTAAAAGCTGAATGGCAAGGTCCTTTTAGAGTAAAAAGGAAAGTAGGACCAGTAAACTATGAAATCGAAACTGTTGGAAGGAGGAAGAAGGCAAAAATTTACCACATCAACATGCTTTGTAAATGGCATACACCACAAGTGACAAGTTTTTATGAACATGTGGAAACAGAAGGCGACAGTTCCGATCAAAGAGAGACCATACCAGAGCTACCACGTCTGAACAATACAGACCAAGAAGTAACTATCAATAACAATCTCCAAGTGAACCAAAGAGAAGAAATGAACCGACTCCTACAAGAATACAGTGACGTTATTCAAGACAAACCAGGTCGTACCGACAAGGCAGTACACCACATTGAAACGGGTAGTGCAGTTCCAATACGCGAAGCCCCATACAGAATACCATTCGCACAGCGAGGGAATGCGGAAGGAACTCCAAAAGATGAAAGAAATGGGAGTGATACAACCTTCAAACAGCGAGTGGGCATCCCCAGTTGTCATGGTTCCCAAGGATGGAACACAGTGGTTTTGTGTGGATTTTAGGAAGCTAAACAAGATCTCCAGTTGTGATGCCTATCCGATGGGTAGAATTGATGACATTATTGATCAACTGGGAAAAGCGAGGTATGTCTCGACTCTCGATCTTACCCGAGGATATTGGCAGGTACCCTTAAATGACCATTCCAGAAAAAAATGGCATTCATTACACTGTTCAGACTTTATGAGTTTATAACCATGCCATTCGGCCTTCATGGCGCCCTGGCCACTTTTCAAAGGATGGTGGATGGTATTCTACAAAGCTCGGAGGAATTCACAGCAGCACTTTTGGATGATATTATCGTATTCAGTGAGACATGGGAGCAACATCTTCAACATGTTCGAGAAGTGTTGGAATGTCTGACGAAGGCGGGACTTACAGCAAAACCCTTGAAGTGCCGCTTTGGAATGGAAGTGGAATACCTGGGACACGTCGGAGGAGGGAAAGTCAAACCTGCCTTGAGCAAGATTCAAGCAGTTAAAGATTTTCCAAGACCAGAGTCAAAGACAGACATCCGAGCATTTCTAGGACTAAGCAGATACTATAGAAAGTTTATTTCAAACTATGCTGAGATCGCTGCCCTGTTATCCGATTTGACATGTAAAGCTGCACCGAATATTGTCATCTGGAACGACCAATGTAGAAAGGCTTTTACAACCTTGAAGGAACGACTTTGTAGCCTACCAGTGTTACGCAGGCCGGATTTCAAGAAATCTTTTATCATCCAGACAGAGAACACCCAGTTGCGTATATTAGCCGCAAGTTACACCCGAGAGAGAGGAGATATGCTACGATAGAAAAAGAATGTCTGGCAATAGTTTGGGCCGTGCAAACCTTACGAGTTTACCTTTATGGCCAGAATTTCACCATCCAGACAGACCATCATCCGTTACAGTGGTTAGACCAAATAAAGAACAAGAACGGACAGCTGACCCATTGGAGTCTCTTATTACAGTCTTACAAATTTACAATTCAGCATCAAAGTGGAAAAGAGAATTCAAACGCTGACATGCTGTCTCACCTAGCTTGAAATGTTGAGAACAAAACGGAAGTTTTGTCCTTGGAGAAAAAGGGGGATATGTGATGATATATTTAAGTGACAAGTTGACATTTTGTTTGCATTTCCGTTGAACTAATTAGTAATGGGGTGTGACCTCAAACAAGGTGGGGGAAAAAAGTAGTTTGTAACAGTGAAGATGTTTGACGAAGTGAAGAAATAAATTCATCACAGTGCTCAAGATCGTTACCTGTATTCAAGTCTCAGTGTAACACAAGAAGTTAACAGTTGTGGTTGGGACACTTTACTGGTGGAACCTTTTATCTTTTTTCATTGTTGGGTTGTTAGAGTCACAAGCTTCAAAAGTGTCAAAAAGATCGATAAGCTTTGAACATTTTTAGTTATCTTAACTCTTTGGTTTCTTTTCTCTTTTGTAAATAAATCTTTTCATTTCTTGTTACACGTCGGTAACAGGGGTTTTGTACTTTTGTTCAAGAACTCAATAAAAATCTTGTTCTAGTCTATCTATTTAAAATTTTTGAGCATGCATGAGCATTAGAGTGAAAAATAAGCATAATGTGGGGTCAGGTAGTATCAGTTGGTGTCAGCATGTTTTAGTGTTGAAACTCAATTGAGTGCGGTAATGTAAACAAAGAGGAGGGAACATTCAACCATCTAACAGTCTATCAGTTATTTGGATACTAAGTTTGACGTAAATTTCCTAGGCAAAATTTACATGTCAAAGGAACAAGTTGTCATTCATACAAAGTGCAATGTTGGTGTTGTGAAGTATCAGTTGGAAAATATTATGGATATGTACTGCACAAGTGCAAAATGCACAGAGTCAAAAGGTTGTTGTTTGCGAGTGTTGACCTTGAAAACACAGATCATTACAGAGAAGCTTTTAACATTGTTTGCATCAGAGTTTATGAAAGGTTTATATTGGATTGTGATTCACCTATTTTTTTTTATTCACTTTAAGTGATTGCATTGGTTGACGAACATGGATTTTTTTTCCAAAGGAGACTCAACATTAATTTTATTTTAAAAGAAAATGTTGTTGTAAAGGTAATTATGGCTTGGCTAACAAGTATTCTCATGGAAATTCTCCAATCAATGATTTTGACTGTTTACTTTAAAATATGTTTTAGATTCTTCTGGTAACACTGGGTTTAGCAAATGTCGACATGATTGTATTAAAGGGGAAGTCCAGCCAATAACGAATTTGACTTCACATGAAAGGCTTACTATCAGCAGTTTCGCTGTGAAGTTTCACGGCTCAACTCGTTTTTGTTAGCAAGATAATCTCTGTTGAACAGGTCAAAAAATGACAAATAGAAGGCTGTCATCTTGGCCTTTTCTTGTTGTGACATCACTGGAGTGCTTCGATCTGATCAGTGCTCAGGAAAAACATATGTCGGATGTGTTAGTTGATGTTGAAATGTTGATTAAATCAGCAAATTAGATTTAGAAACTTGAATTTCTTGTTGCGCAAAGACATGTATTTCAGATGTTTATTCCACAGGTATTCAATCATTGTAAGAATGCTTTCCTATTGGCTTTTTAAGCGAAAAAATGCTTCTGGGCCGGGAAAGAACACTGAGATAAATGAACGTCAACTCGGGTGAGATCGGTAACATTTGATTATGCTTTTCCTGTAAATTAGTACATAGAAGTTTAAAGGTTGAGTAATAAAATAATTTAATTTTTATCACTTGTTCCAAGATTAAAATCTCAAAGAAATTGTTCATAAAATGCCTCATTGCATGGTACCAAACTGTGCTAATGGCTGGAGGAAAACAAGAGGAGGGAATGTAACTTACCATTGTTTACCAAGTGGCGAAATAAAAAATGTTTGGCTTCATAACATTCATTTGTTTGCAGACCTGAGTATCCCCATATTATACATCAGTATGATGTGTGGCATTTATCAAAATCTTACAAAAAAATTGACTAAAAAAGCAAAGAAGAAATGCAATGAAGAATTAAATCCATACATTCAGTCAGTATCCAATCACCTTTGGTGAAGTGTAGGAACATGTAAGGGAGATCCAGAAGTTTTAAAGGAGAAATGGGTATCTGTAGTAAATCATGCTGCAAAACAAGCACAGCTGGAGTCATTTCAAACATTTCACCCAATGTGTACATCACAAGCTAACCAGAAAAGAAAGAAAACAAGTATTAATGCTAAAATCTGGCTCCTCTGCTCATGTTGCCTTGGAAGTTGTCACAGACAAAAAGCTGCTCAAAGATGTTGAGAAACTCACAGAATTTCCTCATACAGGAGCACTGGAAGTTTTTCATTCAATGATGCTGAAGTACCTTCCAAAGCGAAAGCATTTCAGCTACAAGGGTATGGTGACAATAACACTACTAGCAGCCTTGGACCACAACCATAATTGTAACCGAAAACAAGCTGTTGTTAAGTCAGGTGCAAATAAGAACTGACAACATTTCAAAGTTGAAAAACTAAACAGAAACAAGAATTGGATTTGTAAACCAGTAAAGGAGGAAAAGTCCTACAAATATTTGTCTGTGATGCTTGAAGATGTAGTCAAGGCATGCCACAAAATATTGCCAGAAAGCCCAAACCACGCAAACAGTCTGTAATTGAGAAACATTGGTCAAGAATGTCTTAATAGTTTAGCTTAAAAACATAGATCTGTTTTGTATATTTCCAATTACCAAATGAGAAAGTAATAAATTATATAATTTTAAGTTCTGACCACTTCCAAGAAAATTGATTGGATGACTGGTTTGTAAATAAAGACTATAATTGTAGGTTGTTTTCACAAAGGTGTCATACATACATTTAACTGCCATCAAACATTCATTTGCATAATGAAACCAGCTCGTGTGCTGTGAGCTGTATCCTAATACAGCTCACGGCACACGAGGGTAGAGGAACCCTGATTTCCTTTCCTAAAGTACCCCAACTGCCTATAAGCCACATGCCCATTTCTTTTGCATTCTGGACCCTCTGTGGCCATGCCACCATACAACTTGTAATACCCTGTGGTTCAAACCCACTGCTTCAAAGACTGGATTATCAACTTCAAAAACTTCTATGTTTTTGATGACTTCTGGTATTTCATGACAGCAAACACATTCCTCGATTCGATCCATAATCTGACAATGGCCACAATTACACCTTATCAAAAAAGTTTAATTTGGTATAAGTTCAACTATTTCTGCAATTAACCGGAACTCAGAACTCACTCAAGACAAATTTGCACACAAACACTGTCTTACCAGTTTAAATCATCTAGCCGGGTTTTATCCGTTTTATCCTCACCGTCACTGTCACTCTCTGACTATCCATCATTTTTACTAATAACCAGCTCAAACTGGTAAGGTTTTAAACCCATCATTACCAGCTGGGCAACATCAGAACCATCACTGTCACTTGAACTTGTTCCAGACTCGCTTAAACTAGAAGTGCACACCCTTGCATCTAAATTCATCATGGTGAGATTAAACTTTAACTAGTAATACGTGTGTGCAACAATCCATCGCCCACCCTTCCAATTCATCTCTTGAGAATCCAAGTAACATTGATGATTTTCCAAAATTGTCAAAAAGACAAATCGTCCTTACTATAAGTGGAAGTGGTAATACAATAAAGAAATCACAATATTTGGCTACAAATATTAACAACCTAAACTGGAAATTATTTTACATTTAAACTGCTTGTCGTCATATTTACATTTAAAATTTCTATTCTGTTTTATTAAAACAAAACATTTGGTGAGAATAACTTTAACGGTTTAATAAATGACAAGACCTTGCATTAATTGCAATCTTGAGATATTTCAAGTCATTTTCCAATCAAACTTTTCACTGATTTTGCTTTAAAAAAAGATTTTTTATTAGATAGCCAGGCTTTCGGTCTTAAAATTGGATCATTCTCAAAGGTTACCGGTTGGATATCATCATCACGGACAGCTCATAAGTGAAATTTTTTTTGATATTTTGGTCTTAAAAAAAACTGATAAATTCTATATTATCTCAAAGTTAGTTAAAAATGTCTATTAGAAGTGCTATGAAGAAGATTTATCCTAAATATTCATCCAGAGGTACAACACTTTGTTGACAAAGATGAAACGAATTACAAAACCAACGAATTAAACAAAGAAAACATGAAGGAGTTCTCCATTTTTATCGCTGACCAAAAATGGGAAAATACAAAACATAAAACAAAATACAAGCAGACCTTGTGCAAGTTTTGTCAAAAGAAGAATGAGACAAGGCAAGTAAAATATGTACTTTTTCCACGGTAAAACATCAATAAAAAAGAAAAATGGCATAAAAACCTGCAACTCTTGCGTATTTTTAACTAAGCATTCGACTGTAAATTTACACGAAGACAACTTTAAACTTTCTTGAGTGGTTTTAAAATCCTGATGAAAGTATTACTGGTCCAATACGGTAAAGGTCATCATGCACAAATCACTCTCGAAGTGAGAAAGACTGAAGCAGACAACTGTTTTGCCGAAGGATAATTTGGTGACCAAAAACAAGTAGCTTTGCAGTGAGTTACCTGTTGGCTGTTTACCTTGCATTTCGAGGCAAAAATACATCCTGACTTCTTCAGTGGGGTGACATTTCATAGGGAAAAAATCCTGATTGACGCAATGAAACACCTTTGTGTGGAAAGCAGAGAAAGCATCCAAAGACTGTCATGGTCTGGAAAATTCTTCTGGACAATGATTGTGCTATCCCACTTCTCAAACAATTGACCATGAATGCTGTCTGGTTAAATACTGCAAAATGTTCAAAAGTAATCGTCCTACAGGGATGAATGAACCAGAATCTTCATTCTACTTTACCAATAAACACCAACAAAATCCAGGCGATAATATTTGGTATAAGAAGTCTCCCTTAGGGAAAAACGAAGTCGGGAAGCTACTTTTGAAAGCTGCTCAAAACAATTCTGCTCGCAGAACTTGTATTTCAAAGCTACTCGATTCAGACGTACCTGTGATTGTGTAGGTCAGGTAAGTGGTTACCAAAACGTGAAAAGTCCCAAGATTTATAAACATCGACATCTATTCAACTTCAGCGAGGAACGTCGTTTTAATTAACTTAGTCACTTGGCAAATGTCCTGACAGCGAGCGAGTTCCTTTACTTGTTTTGTTCATATAAACCAGAAAGAACCAAGACAAATGTATGTTCCAAGGAGCTAACTTTGAGAACTGCTCTGTCAAGTCATAAATTGTCCAGTTATTGAGGTGGCCCTCAAAAGCAAAACCAGCCACAGGCACCAAGAAAGGCATTTCTATTGCTGGTCATAAGTCATTTACTGGCTTCAGTGTTCAAATGATGTAAACAACTTGCCAGAGATCCACACAAGGGAAAAAAGAACGAGACCAAATTGATTTGCTTGAATATGGATCTAAGTAACCTAAGTAATGTTTGGTCAACAACATAACAGTCCCCGAGCTTGCACACGACATACTTGAGTGACCAGAATCCATGAATATATACCTATTTATATATATATATACCGACATAAATTATTAAAAAACTTTGAAAAATGTTCTCCCTAGTCACAATGCGTGTAAAAGGACTCCACACATGTCAACATTAGTGCCATTGCCTGCTCGGACCTTGGCCCTTGCACCTAGCTTTGTGCGGTGGGTGAGGAGTAAAGAAATGAGCACAGAAGATTGGTGAAGCACTTAACAAACTTTTGCAACATCTTCCACCATTTGAGTTATGTTCCAACCCTACAAAGTTTGAAATTTAGCATTTCTGTTGAAAGATGCACAGACTGTTGCTGCTGCTGCTATTTCTTCTTCTTCTTAAAATTGTAGTTGGATCAAAGGATTGGGACAATATTCTATCAATCGAAGTGGCTGATAATACATTTAAGTTTACTGTTTTGTATAATTGTGTTTATTCTGACTTGGTTCTAGGAAGTTTGTATATTACTTTATGTCAACTGGTTATACTTATGTTAAAATTTATATTAGGTGTTTGAACTGTGAAACATCCAATTTTTCTAAGTAAAGAAAATAAGTTGAGTATTTTATTGCCTTGTAATGTTGAAATAAATATTTGAGTACAATTTCTATTTCATTTGTTGTTAGCTTGTTAAAAACTATGAAGTCGTTTTATGAAAAAAAAAGAGAAATATCTTAATAGGGTGATTAGTAAATATTTTTGAAGCTGGATTAGATACTTTGTTACCTAAATAAGATATTGATTACGCTACTTGGGGTAAACGGATTCAATGATTAACAAGGCTTGTGAAAAAGGGAGAAGAAGAACAATAATGTATGGATATTCAGCTGAAGTAGTATAGAACATAGTTTTTTCACCTACTTTCAAATCTACTTACGGCCCAAGAAGTTTTCATTCACTTTATAAGTTTAATTAAATTCTTTGTAGTTGTAAAAATGTGCTCTTACCCCCATGTTGGTTTTCAATTAATTAGTTTCACCCTGCTGCTTTGTTTTGTACCCATAGATATGTGTTGCTGTTGTTATTCCACCTGATAGAATCCCTAGTAATGGGATGTATGGACTTACTTTCTCCACCAAAGAGTATACATCCCTTTTCAACAGTTCATCCTCCTTCAATTCATTTGACAATTCTTCAGGAGACTCAATAGCATCTAGACCACCTACTTATTACAAGATCAGTCAAGAACTCGTTAGCTTTCTGCATTCTTTTGCATTCATATTCTGTGTAAAGCTTGTTGATTGCCTGTTGACTAGCCTTTTTTATGTAAGCCACAGATTTGTCCAAGTCTCCATCTTTTGCTAGCTTCATTAGGATATTTCTCTTTATCCAATGCGTCTTCATCAGTCTTTGTGGTTCAACCTATTCAGTTTTTTCCTCAGCATCACTTAACAAACTTTGGAATTCTTCTCCTGAAGTATCCATTTTTTCAATAACCTCATCAATAGTTTCAGGTTTTTCCTTCTTGCATCGCAGCATTCTAAATATTATAACATATTTTATTTTATAATCAAACAGACAGGGTAAATTGATTTCCAGTGTTGCATATTTACTATTTTTCAGTTTTTCAATAATTCCAGATCTTCCGTTTTTGGGACTATGCCCTAGGTACCTGAGGAAAATAACATTCATATATCATCTTCATCTGGATTGTAAAAAGAAATTACTTTAACGACATTTTCTCTATAAGGTTTAGATATACTGTTTAATTGTTGTGTGATGACTAATGTTGAAAGACCAAAATGTCCAGCAGAGAAAGCCAATTTGACCAACTCACTGGTTCTGTTTTTGACATCCTGACTACTAGCGCAATCATCTAGAACTATTAAACTATTAGTGCCTTTCTAGATTTCCTGAACAAAGTGTAATATTCTGTCGACTTTATCTTGATCACATTCTATAGCAATAAAATCAGGATCATTTATATATTTCCATTCTTGGTAGGTTTTATTCCACGTGAATGTTGAAAAAATTAAAATTATATAATCAAAGTGTTTCGTATAATGTTTTTCAATCATATTTAAAAGATAGTAGGTTTTCCCACAGTTTGTCATGCCACAAATAATGTTGAAAGGTGTATCCATCTATATAATACATTATTACATTAATTCTGAATGTCCAGTACATTATTATTCATAAAACTGACAAGACCATCACATACCAAGTACAGATCACAATATATAGTATCTGTGTGCAGACTTTTTCATTTTCAAAGATACATCGTTATTACTGTTTTCTAAATTTCTACCATGTCCTGTCTTGTTTACATCTTCTCAAGTTCTAAGATAAAAAATCAGGGCAAATTTATCTTTATAGAACTTCTGAGGTGTCATATATTGGTCCGATTAATTTTTTTATCCGAAAAATCGTTGTGCTTCTTTGTAGAACCATGACTTTTTTAATCCTTGAGAGTATATCTGATTTGGAACTGAATCAATTGTTACACTTGCTTTGGTAATGTTTGGATATATGAATTCCTCGCTATCTGCAATCGTTTGTTTAGTGAACAATAGGACAATAGCTTTTAAAGACACATTTGTTACATTGATGGAAAAGTTCTGTATGGTAGATGATGCAGACCATTCTTCACGTGTATGATGAGCAATATGATCATATCTCAATGATCATCCTACGGAATACAGACTTGAAATTTCATTAGCAATTGATTGGATTTTGATAGTTTTGTATTCTAATTTTAAGTTTTCAAGGGTATATTTTCCACATGTTTCACTACTTTGAGCTACCAATACATCTTTTGATTCAGGTAATTTGATTGAATAAAGAAAATTCATTTTCATATCAAATGGTGTGTATAAACCATGGTCTCTGATGATCTCGTCTAAACAGATTTTTTGCTTTGTCCCATATATATCGAATAATAGCTTCTCTGACACTTTTGTTTCATTACCACTGGTTGCACCTGAGTCATCTTTGCTGATAAGCTTTCTGAGGTTTTCAGATCCTATGCCATATTCAACTACATTATCTCTTTGTGAATTTGATTTATAAAGGTCTTTGCAGACATGATATAAACTTTCATTATTATTATCATATACTGTTTTTGTTGAAATGGTGATTAGCAATTTCTTTTTTCAGAGGTTTTGAGAGATTGTTTAGGAAATATGATTTTGTGTTACTTACTTTTAAATCGAAATTTATCCTGGAATTAAACAAATATCTTTTTCTAGTTTTGGGATGTTGACTGTTGTTGTTTCCTCTGGTGAAGCTTTTTCATGATTGAACATGATAACATGTCTTGTTCTATTCCCAATTATTGAGCTGGCTTGGCTTCTTTTGAAACCCGGAGTTAATTGTTCCTCTGTTCTATTCATTGGTATATATTAATGTACATTTTATTTCCTCTTCCTCCATTCTTTGTATTGATCGTATATGAACCATGTGATGGCTGTAGCTAGAAGCCATAGATTGTTCGCAAGCCATACAAGACCTTTAGCACCCCATGACATTCAATATTGGCGCTAATAAAGCTCCTAGTTTCTTTCCCAGGTTATAGACAGCCTTAGCAAACTTTCGAGTAGCCCGTGCACCTTTTATTAATGCTTTTCTGGCACCAATGACGATTGCCAGCTCTGATATACTGACCAGGTTTTCTTTAGCCCACTTCTTGAATCGCTGCAATCTGGTAATATCCTCCTCTTGTTTATATCTGGTCTCTTCAAGAAGTTTTTTATCGTGATGTCAATTCCCTGGCTTCATTTAATCCGTTTATATGTTCTTCCAATGCTTGCCTTAATTCAGGATCACTTGTTTTATCTAGTTCTCTTTTGGTATATCCAATGGTTTCTGAGATGTGATCTGTCAGTTTTTGTAACATTCCATCAGGTCCTATGCAAGATTTTGGATCTATTGATTTACTTGAAAACAGGACACCACGTACTTTTGTTGTTTCTTTTGGAGTTAAAACAGGAATGACTTTTAGGTCTATTGCACCAAATTCGTTTTCCCATTCTAATTTATTGGACTCGGTTTCAACAATAGACATTTTTCTGACAGTTCCTCTATTATATCATTTATCAACTCCTTTTTGTGATCCTTCAGCAGCATTATATTGAAGTACACCATTGGAATCGCTTTTTAAAACAATTTTTTCAGCACCTCTTTAATTTCTGGTGTTTAGAGGTTTGAATGTGATATTGTTATTAGTTTTATTTACATTCAGTTTTAGCTCAATCACCTTGTCATTGTTGGAATTGAACCAGAATCTTTTCTTAAGGCTATCACTGATGAACTTTTCAATGGATGATATAATCTCATTCTCCGGTCCAGTTGTGTCAGGGAATTCAATCTCTGGGGCTGACTGACTCCTTCCACCTTTTCACCTTCATCACTGTACATAAATGATGACTCATTATAAGATCTTTTGTCTTCACAGATACATTCAATGTAATTTATCCTTTTTTTGACATCGTCTAATTTAACATTATCATCACCCCCACACAATAAATTTAAATGTTCTTGTGCTAGGTTGTCATATTCATCATTCATATCGTCATATTGTGGGTAATTTCTACCCAAGTCTTGCATTTCGAAATCATCAAATCCTTCTTCAGCCATGATATGTATATCACTCTCAGGGATCAACTATTATGTTTACTATCATAATCTAACCATTTGAAATGAACCATCTTTTTACCTTTTACTTTTTAGTATCTTTTCAACTTTATAGACATCATCCTTTTTATCAACACCTGACAACTCCTCTTTGTAGAATTTCCCAATAATTGGTTCACCTTCTAGATCCTCTATTTCATAAACAGTTGGATCGCCACATATAACCTTGACTACTTTGAACAGTTCCTCAGTGAAATTGGCTTCATAACCTTTAGTAAAAGTGCTTTTATATTTTGATATTCGGACAGTTTCTCCTACCTTAAATTTAGGTAATGGTGACTCAGCATATAAATGACCATATAGAGTGGACCAAACATTGTCTTCATTTTTGTTAACATCCTTTGGTTTCATTAATGTGGTGCTGTGCTTATACAGTAACTCACCTACGACATCTATCCATTTATATGTTCCTTTACTATAGAAGTATTTCCACATGGCAGTTTTAAGAGTTCTGTTAAATCTTTCTACAACAGCAGCCTTTTTATCGCTATTAGTAGAGAAATATTTGATATCATGATTCTGTAATAATGATTTTACACCAACATTGTAAAACTCTTTTCCATCATCAAATTGGGCTAATTTAGGATAATCGCCAAATGTGTCCTTAATTGCCTCAATAGTTCTGTGACTGCTTTTTTGTCATATTATCAATGTCTTTTCTGTAAACAGGAATGGTGGATGCATACCTAATAAGAATTTCAATAGCTGTTAATATCCAGTAATAATCTTTCTTTTTGTTTTTACATTAACCCATGTCAATGAGATCCATTTGTATCTGCTCACCAAGATAGTTAACTTTAGTTTGCCTAAATTTATGTTTTTTAATGATTGTTTTATATCTGGTGATCTTAACCAGTCTTTTACATGTTTTCTACTGACATTTAAACCATCTTCTAGTGCTTTTTGATATAATCTTTCTGCAGATTGGTAACCAGTTTTAGGATCGTAGTAAATATCTCTTAATCCTTGTTCTAATTCAATGTCTATATATATATATATATATATATTACATTATATATAGTTCCATCAGTGTTGAACCAAATTGTTTTATTGTTTGTGATCACATCGAAGGGTAATTTATTGTAAATTCCTGTTTTTATTGGTATTTTACTCTCGATGTCCGTATAGTGACTGACAAATCCTTTTAATGTATCTTTTGTTGTGATTGGAAGAGTTGATATCATTTCACTGCATTTTCTATCATCATCTATATTACTTGTACGATCAACAGCATCACAGTTGATTTTGATATATCTCAATTTGCTGTTTATGTCGAGTGTTTTACTGGTCTTTGATGCCCCTGCATCGATAGTGGTGTTATTGTCAAAGCCAAGAAGTTCTCCAAATCTTTTTAACTGTAGATTGGCATCAGAAGTTATGGTGCAAGTATTATTATGTAAGTTTGCAGTAATTTTTAAATTGTTGTCGATTTATTCAAAGGTCCAATATCCTGGTTCAAATTTGACTGTTGTAGAGCCATGAATGTTTTTTTCATTATGTCCAGAATAAACATTGTAATTCCAAAATATGGAAACTGTTTTTACATAAATGAATGAATCGTATTTTATGTCCAATGGCTCTTCAAGTTTGATTACCTTTTCATCATCTTCAATAAACACTGAGTTTCCTAGTATATATAATATGTTATATATTATAACATGGCAACTAAAGAGCTAAGAAAGCAAGCAGAAAAGATATTTAAAAATGAATATCCTAATGCAAAACTGGATAAATTCGAATTTGGATATAACTTAGATAATGATGGTAAATTGAAATCTATTATAAAGTCACATCAAAATAATCAGATTGGATATTAACAACAGATTCAAAATTCAAAAATAATTCAGGATTTAAAAAAGATCTTTATAGAAGAAAAGTTCAACAGATAGAAAAAAGCCCATAATGAATAATATAAGTTCACAAAGATTTCCAAAAATATGGCTATCAAATGGTACCATACAAAAAATTCCTGAATCAAATATTCAAGATGTTGAAGGATATAGATTGACTGATAAATTCCCATATCATTAATTATTGGATTATGACATAAACAACTTTAAGATATACATCAACAGTGGAGATTATTTTCCATCAAAGCTTCCAAAAATAAATATAACCACGGATTATAATAAAGCTGATTGGGACATTAATGAAACTTATTATGAAGTGTGTTTTGCAGTTTATTGCTCATCTTATTGCTGTGGAGTGTCAATAGAGTATCTAACCCCATCAAAAGACATATATCAGATTATAACATCACATATGCGCTTCCGTTTGTATTTCACTGTGAGGAGGTTGATAAGAAGCAGACCTGCCAACCAATCCCAAGTAAACAATTTATTTTGCACGTTTCCATATTTTAACAAATAATATAACAAGAGATAGTTTGTATAGATCCCTAATAAACCTACAATATGTGAAATATATAAAATATACGCAGTGAAACAAAATTTATGCCATAATCTATGCAATAAGCTATGTCTGGTAATTAACATTAATAATTATTACTCTGTAACATTGTGCGTAAGTAATTATACGTACACGCAAACTTCAAAATGGCCAATGTAGGAAAGAATCGGGAAAGGAACGTGGACCTTTTTACTGTCAATATTCATTATTGGATAAAATCATATTGAGTATCGGTGATCAGTCCAACACACAGCAAATGAAGAAACTTGTGACAACGAGAGATTGTAACCTTAAATTATTTAGTTTTGGTTTTGGAATTTCTATTTATCGCGAGAGTTGAATACTGAATCATGAGACTGTGAGATTACAGTCAAAACCGTGAGACTTGGCAGGTCTGTAAGAAGAATAGAAGGAGGAGAGAAGATGTCAGCCATTTCAACAGAGTTTTCAGCTGGAAAGTTTTATAAAAATATTGAACATATACAATGGAATATGATTTATAGAACCCGAGATGGTGTTGTCTATCAACTATTTCCAAGCACATTATATAATGATTATAAAAGATATGTGCCTGTAAAAAGCAATGGATTGACAAAAATAGGTATACAGTATATAAACGAGAGTATTGAAGCGTTTATTTGTTCCATATTAGAAAGTCAGGCAAGGACAAAACAATCAATATACAGCAATAGAGTGAGTGCATTAGAAACTCAGCAAGAGTTCAGAAAAATTGTGGAAGATAGTGTTATCAATTATGACACAAGTGTTTGGATAAAGAACATGAATCAACCAGTGACTGATTCTAATGTGGTTCTCAATATTGCCGTTAACCCCACTCTATGGTTGTTGCCGAGTAATATGATATTGTTAAACAAGCCCATCCCAGAGTATAATAATAAGCTGAAAGTATCTGATGCAAGCATGAAATTTGGATTAAATGCTGATATTAACAGAGTGACTATTAAAAAGACAAAATTAGATGTGTTGGGAGATGAAAAACCAAAGAAGGAGCATCAAGAGACGGTCTTCAAAGAAAACCCAGTAAAAACAGAAGAAACAATAAAAAAGACGGTTGATGAAAATGATTTAATACTATTATTCACTGCAACTGGATTAGTGATGTATTTAATAACAAAATATGTATTACAATATAGAATAATGAGCTTATATTGTGGCTATGAAGACAAGACAAAAAATTAAATAGATGATTTAAAAACTGATGTTGAAGAAAAACTCTATCAGGAGGGAAAATGAAAGGTGATATAAATATGTACCTTTATAGAATTAAAAACATCCCCACACCAATATCTGATTATCATACTATATCAAAATCCGTTTTGGAACAAACATACTTTTCAAAGTGTCTCAAAATAAGTGATTATAGGGTAAATCTTAGTGAAACATTGTTTTGGGAATACTACACAAAAAATGCTTCAAGTATGTATTGATTTGACAGGGGTTCAAATAATGGTGAATTAGTATACAACTTTACAACTAGAAGAGTATCTAGAACTATTGATCAATCTCTACAAGAAAATGATGCTGTTCAAAACACCAGCAATTTACAACCTATCATCTGTACAAAGAGTGAAAAAATAGGAGATAGATATTTCTTAAAGTTTGATGGAACACAAATAATGATAAGTGATATTAATTTGAATGCTGTAAGTAGAGAGAAGGATATAATAAATATTTTTATTGTACACAGAATAAAAGGATATGATGCTAATACTTATCAGATTCATAATGGCTTATTTACTCACAATAATAGAGGTTTTGATAAGTTTGTTAGTTTTAGTCCTAATGGTAATCTGGTTGTTTCAGGAACAACAAATGATTACATTATCATTGGTAGTAATCCTACTCTAAATAAACAACCAATAGCTCCACATAAAGCAAAGGCTGGTGAAATAAATAAATGGGTTTGTTTATATATACATTGGAACAATTACACATCACCAACAGCTGGAGCTAGCAAGGTATATTGTAATGGACAAAAGCTAACACATTTTCAAAGCAGAAGTTCACTTGGTTCAACTAAAATGATTTTCGGTGATATTAATCCAAATGGTATCGCTCTGTTAAAGGGCGATATTTCTTTTTTCTCTGTGTATAAAGGAAGATTAATAAATGAGAAAGGCATTCTACTTCATCATCACGTGCTTTGCAATTGGTTTAATATTGATGAATATATATATATATATGAGAAAGTCTATTGATTTTAATCATTTTAGTGAAAAGTTAACGAGCAAGGAAGTCAGTAAACTGAGAAGATGGTATGAGTGTTATCATATACTGTATACATGTTATAAGTGGAAATACAAAAAGTATAAAAAGATTAAACTGTACCTGAATATGTCTAGTGTTGGATTGACAGCATTAGGTGCAATATTAGCTCCACTTACAAATTTAGCAACATTATCTATTTCAGGTGGCGGAATGTTGATTCAAGGTTACATATCAAACAGTAATATCCAAAGAAATATGAAAACATGCAGGTTTGGTTATACATCTTATGAAAAAGTACTCACACAATTGAAATCATGCTTTAGAGGTGTGCCTTATGATGAAGTAGTGTTGCTTAGTGACTTAAAAGTGATAGATGATATTGTCACTGACTTATGCCCTCCTATAAATGGCAACTCTAAAAAATATGATAAGATATATGGTAATATATAATAATGGACAAAGTAAGAAATTTACTTAAGAGAGTCAGAGATTTCATATGTTGTTGTAAAAAGACAACTGAAGAAATAGATAGTATACTTGAAGATATTGATGATTTGCAATTGTATGATAAACCACTCTTTACACTAACTGACAGATAACTGGTAGATGACTGCTTGATGATGTTACAGATGTCTGGTTGATGGATCTGTAAATAAAATATATGAGTGAGGAAACACCAAAGATAACAGCAGTGAAAAAGGAAAAAGACCCTACGAGGGTTGAGGCTGGCAAGCGATTGGCTGCTATCTCTAAAGCTGCAAAAGAGAGAAAAATGCGTGATAAAATAGAGTCAGAAAATACCGCGAATGAGTTCAGCATTAACTATGGATTAGTTTTCAGTTTTACAGGAACAGCTGTGGCCATCGCTTCAGTGTAAGACAAACCAAAAACAGAGCCTGAACATGGTGAAGATATTAAAACCATAAATAAAAATTCCAGCAAACGATCTAATTTTTTTTTTGATTAACCATTATAGAAGATTGATGTAAGAGTGCTTTTAAAAGTCCATCTAAAATCATGTTACCAGGATGGTAACATGGTCAAAACCATCAGAAAACGATCTATTAATTTTTATAATAAAAATTATATAAGGATATATTATATAACAGTTTATAATATGTCTCTAACATTCAAGAAATTCGAGAATAAGGAACTTAACATTTCAATAGATACAGATATAGATGGAAAAGAAGTGCGGATCAAGGGTCATGATGTAGTACTAGCACTTGGATATAAACATCCAGAGAAAGCCATTATTGACCATATAAAAGACAATAAGAGTAAAAAGTCCAACAAGAAGTCAAATCCCAAAACAGGACAGTGGTCAAAACCATGGTAACTCTAATTAATGAGCCTGGTTTGTATAGACTTACATTCTCCTCCAAGTTGGAAAGTTCTGGGAAATTCAAAACTTGAGTTTTTTCTCAAGTTCTGCCATCAATTAGGAAGTTCAACAACCCTAATACATTGACATTCAGAATAAAGGATGAATATGATCTACATACAAAAGTGGTTCAATTTATTAGGCGATTTTACCCAGAAATATTAATGACTGCTGGACTTGGAGAGAATCAAGACATGAAAGACAAATGCATCAAATTGTTTAAAAAGGGATACATGAAAGGTCAACCTGATCTAATAATTCATAATCTTGATAAGCATTATAATGAACTATGCATAGAGTTCAAAACCCCTCAGAATACCGGCAGTATATCAGACCATCAGAAGCAGTTAATGGAGAGATATGAAGAAAATGACTATGACCTTATCACTAAGGAATTGGACAATTATATGCAAATACTGTAGAAGGAAGTTCATATCCCAGAAGACACTCAACAGCCATGTTAGATTTTTCCACAGAATTTTTGAATGATTTTTTATTCTACCCACTGAGCAGGATAAAATAAAATATATACTATTATATACCAAATGAGTACAGTCAATTAGGAGGAAATGTCGAACAAAGTGTACGACGCTGCCCTAGTAACCGCAGGTGTTGTAGGTTTATCAGTGGCATCCAAGAAGCTATTGGGTGAAAAGTTAACAGGTGCATACTCTTTAAAGGACACAGCAAAGTTAGCAGTCAGGGTCACAGCCAGCACAATGCTTGTTAAGTGGGCACAGGATAAGTATGTTCTTGTAGATCCATTTTCCAAGAACTAGTAAATATATGCTATTATATACAGAAAATAATGGCTAGTATTATTGGAGGGATGTTACAAACAGGATTTGCTGGAAGTGGTTATCTCTTTAAGATGCTTGATAAAAATGGTTATGAAGCTGAAATGAAAAGACATAATAAACCACTAGAGGAATTAGCTGCATCCAAAGAGAAGTTCTATGAAAATGAAGTCAAGAAATGTGATAGAATCCAACATTTAAGACAAGGATTAGCAGATGCAAATGATGACATTGAAAAGACAAACAAAGCACTCGACATACTCAGACAGGTTCAAACAATACAATACAATGGTAAAACATACAGAGAACTGCAATTAAGTGATTTTTATAAACCAAGCAAAGAAATTAAAGAATATTGTACCATCTTAAACCAACAAGATTCAAATGGATTGAACCAAACACAACGTGAGTACTTTATTGACTAACTTAAAGATTCCATCTCTAGTTTTTCTGCTCTTTGCCCTGCAATACTTTATGTAATATCAATATAAGGATCCTACATCCCTTTCCTTTTCACAGAGTATAAATTTCTAAACAGTTTAACTAATATGTTCAAATGTTCTACATACTCAAATTCTCAATGTTTAATACTGTACTATATGCCATTAATATCGACATGTTCATATATTACCGTCCTAAAGCTTAATCGCAAAATGTAGTCCTCAAATATCTTTGGCATACGCCTGGTGTGCATTGGGCTTTGTACAACTTCCTCCTCTTTCTCATCAGTGTTCTTCTCTTTTACTTGATTTGACCCCAGATCACCTCTATCATCGCTTGCTCCTAAAGGCATCTGCACCGTTACCTGTTTCCGGAGCATCTTTTCTAACAGCTGGATCTCTTTCCTGGTACTGTTTCACATGTGTACTGTTTCTTTTGTATTGAACTCCTTCTGGAGACTCAATCACAACGCTGTTACCATGTTTGTTGATCACCTCGTAAGGCTGACTTTCAAAAGGTGTGCTCCACTTGCTTACATGCTGTTGTTGTAATAGGACTTTGTCACCTTTTGCTAAGCTGTTCTCCTTTGCATTCCTCCTCTGGTCTGCATAATCTTTTATCTTCATTTTCTTTTCTTTGTCTTGATCTCGCATCTCCTCGTCACATTTGGCAGTTTCTCAAGTCCGGTAGTTTCGTTTGTAGTATCCTTCTGAACATAAGTTCTGCTGGGCACATTCCTGTGGTTGGATGAGATGTGTTTCTATATGCAACCAGATAGGTTTGCACAGCTTTCTTCCAATCTTGCCCCTCTTCAATACAGAACGATTCTGGCGTTCTATTTGGCCACTGACTTGTGGCCACAGCAGCGTTACTTTTCGGTGCTCAATACCATTCTGTTTTAGGAATGTTTCAAATGATTCTGCTATAAAGTGAGGTCCATTGTCACTTGTGACAGTCAAAGGTAAGCCATTAGTTGCAAACATATTCTCCAGGGTATCAATTGCAACATCAACTGTGTTTTTCTTTGAAATGTTAGTTTCCACATATCTGCTATAGTAGTTGGTCACTATGAAAACATAGTCTCCTGAAGGTAATGGACCCATAAAGTCAATAGCAATGTCTTGGGATCACTTGGCTTGCTCACGACTTGACATCCATGGCATGATTTGCAGAAATTCTCCGCCTCCTTGTCAATTCTAGGCCACCAGACTTTTGTGTGCAATCATTGCTTCATCTTCATAATTCCTTGGTGTCCTTCATGACCTAATTCAATCACCCTTGGTCAAAGTTTCTTCGGAACTACAATCCTTGTACCTCTCAAGACCATCTTTCCTACTATGCAAAGTTCATCACGAACTTGTTAGTAACTGGCACATTCTACACCATCCCACTTTCCTGTCTTTATACACTGGCGGACCATTATCAACTCTTCATCAGTATCAGATTCTTCTCCAATTTCCTTGGCAGTCATGGCACTAGGGACTGCTGTTTTTGCGACAAAATTGATGTACTCTTCAGGTACATTTCTTGTTGTATTTCCTCCCATCTTTGTGAGACGTGATAACAAATCTGCAACATTCTGGTGTCCAGGCAAATACTTCACCTTCAATGAATACGGTTGCAGTCTTAATACCCACCTTTCGATTCTTGCAGATGGTTTGGAATGAGCTGAGTAAATAAATTCAAAAGGCTTGTGATCAGTCCATAGTTCAAAATTTCTTCCATATGAATAGATATGGAATCTTTCATACACCCAAACAACTCCCAATGCCTCCTTTTCGGTTTGCAAGTATTGTCTTTCAACATTGGTGAGGCCTCTGCTGGCATAGCAGATTACTCAGCCTTCTCCTTTTTTCTCATGTAGCAGAATTGCTCCCAGTCCAACTGGACTCGCATCACAGACAATTTTAGTCTTGGCATTCCGATCAAAATATCCCACTCTCTGCTTCAGTAAGTCTCTGTTTCAGTTCTATGAAGGATTCCCATTGTTCAAGATCAAAGACAAATGGTACTCCTTTCTTCATCAATCTTCTCAAAGGCTCTGCAATTGTTGCTAGATCAGGAATAAATCTTGCATTAAAATTCACCAGTCCCAGAAAACTTTTCACCTCTGATACATTTTGTGGTTCTTGAGCTTCTTTGACTGCCTTGATCTTCTCTTCTGTCGGACCAATCCCTTGCTGCGATAGAACTAAACCCATGAATGTGAGCTTGGACATGTTAAAGACACATTTGTCTTTGTTCAAAGTTAGTCCTCTTTCTTTCAGCCTAGTTAACACTTTCTCCAATCTTCTGTTATGTTCTGCTTGGTCTGAACCGTAAACAATGACATCATCTGAGATGTTGGCTGTTCCACTGCAGTCTTGCAACACTTGTTGAATTCCTTGCTGGTACTTCTTGGGTGCTGAATTAATTCCAAACATAAGCCTCTCGTATCTGAAAAGGCCTCTGTGAGTTACAAAGGTGGTGATGCTTCTGGATTCCTCACACAGTTCAATCTGGTGATAACCCCACTTGAGGTCTAGCTTACTAAAATTACCTCCCTGCATATTTTGTAAAATTTTATCAATTGTCGGGATTGGGTGTCCCTCTTGGAGAATCGCCTTGTTTGCACAACACATGACCATGCATAATCTAACATCCCCATTTGGTTTTGGCGCAACCACAACTGGATTCACCCATGAGTAGTCTATAAAATGGGGATTCCAGTGCATTTTTCCAGCTCATTTTTTCACATTTACTTCCGGTTTCCCAATGACGTCATCACCTGTCAATCATTTCTATGACGTCATAAAAAAATAAGCTCCGCCCACTTTTAAGCCAGCGGTCTATCTTTGCAGACTCATGTAAAAATTGATGACGTCATTGGGTAACCCATCAAATTCCAAGAATTACTTCCGGTTTACAAAAACCTACCAAATCTGGTTCAAACCGGATTCTCAAATTTACCTAAATTCATTACATTTTCAAAATTAATCAATTTTCTCGCATTCTCAAAATTAATTTTATCAAATTTTCAAAATCATTATAAATAAATGAGTAATTGTATTTCAAAAACAAAAAGTAAAAATAATTCACACGATTCAAGTATTGAAAATCATATTGAAAATTCTAAAAATAAAAAATCAAAATCAAATCTTGATATAAATCTTCATGGTTATCCACCAATAAATTTTAGGAAAGTTGAAAAAAGTGGTTTTAGAATTGGTGCTCATGTTGATGTTGGTTTTAAAGATTTTGAAGCTGGAGCAACCTTTGGAAGAAATTTTGTGCAAGAAATTAATTTTTCAGAAAATAATAATCATTTAAAATTACTAAAATCTTTAAAAAATGAAGATAAAAGTGACGTAGAAAAAGATAAAATAATTGCTTCATTGATTAATTTAAAAAATGAACATGTTGACAAACCAAAACCACAAAACGAAGATGAATAATTTTGTAATTTTATAATATATATTTATTATAAAATTAATTTGTCGGTGATTTTGGTTTTTCAACATGTTTTTTCATAACATGTTTTCCAAGATATGGTAGATACGGAGTTAGTCCTTCAACCACAGATTTTACATCTCTTTTTAATAATTTATCTCTCACCAATTCTTTTTCTAATTCTTCACTACTTTCAATTGCTTCTAAACCACCTAATAAATCCGCAAATTTACTAATTAATAAATCTGTTAAAAATGAATTTGTTTTTTCTGCTTGTTTAATTTCATATTCAGCATAAATTTTTAATATAACTTTATCACTTGATTTTTTCAAATTTTGAACTGATTGAGCAATTTCTCCATCTTCAGATAATCTTATCAATTCTTCACGTTTTTTCATTATTTCTTTTTTAACATCATTCGCTATACTCCCATCTTGCGTTTTGTGTTCTTTACCACTTACAGCTTCACCGCATAGAGTTTCACTAGATGTGGTTGTATTTGGTTCCATTTGCGGAACTTCTATATGTTCACTTGTTTCATTCATTTATTTTATAACTAAATGGAAAAATTAAATTTATTTCCAAACATGAATATTTTTGAACTATTGTTGTCATATCTTTTTTATTTGGATTATAAAATGTGATTAATTTTGAAATATTTTCTCTAAATGGTTTTGCAATACTTGTAAATTGTTGTGTAATTACAACAACGGAAAGATTATAGTGTCTAGCGCTAAATCCTAATTTAACCAATTCACTTGTTCTATTTTTAACATTTTTTCCACTTGCACAATCATCAAGAATAATTAAGCTTTTACTTCCTTTTGAAAAATTTACTATAAATTTTAACCAATCTTCAACGTTGTCTTGGTCACAAGGAATAGCAATAAAATCTTCATCTTTATCATATTTCCAATTTTCATAAGTTTTATTCCATTCAAATGTTGGACAAATTAGAAAAATATAATCAAAATAATTTTTATATTTTGATTCTATAAAATCCAAAAGATATTTTGTTTTTCCACAAGCAGTCATTCCAACAATTATCATATTAAATGGTTTAATTTCATAATTCATTTTTTATTTTTGTTTTTTAAAATTGAATTGAAGACAAATCTTTATTTACAATATTTAGCAGTCCATCACTTATTACAAATATATAACACATTACATTTGCAGGAATAGCAGTTTTTTTAATTTCTAGCAATAATCCAGACTGTGTGTTTACTAATTTTTTACCAATTCCATAAACAAAGTTGTCATCTAATGTTCTTAAATCCACACATAATGCAAATGAATCTTTGTAGAATTTTTCAATATCCATAACTGCATCACAGTCAAAATAACTACAGCGAAATATTCTAAATGCTTCTTCAAAAAATCTTCTTTTAGGAAAACCTTGGGAATATATGCTATTTGGAACCCCCTTAACACTAATTTTGACATCTGTTATATTTGGATAAACAAATTGCTCACTATCTGTTACAGTTTTATTTCTAAATAACAGTACAACTGCTTTCATACTTTTACGTGGAATATTTATAGTTTCATTATGTAAAGTTGCGTTTTTATCCCATTCTACTGTTTTCATCAAAGTTACATAATTATATGATAGTGTAATTTGTTAAAACATCAACTGCTAAATCTTGATTTTCAATCGTTTCATATTCCAATTCTAAATTTTCCAAAGTATATCCACCAACACTTTCACCACTTTGCGCTATCATAATTTCACTTGCTTTTGGGAAAGTTAAAACATATTGAAAATTGTTAATCATTCCATGAGGAGCATATAATCCATGATCTGATAGTATTTTTTCCAATTTTAAGCACTGTTTTGTACCATAAATATCAAACAGTTTATCAGAAACTTTTTCAGAACTACCACTTGTTGCTCCAGAGTCATCTTTTGAAATTAATTTTCTAAGATTTTCTCGAGCGATTCCAAATTCAACCATATCTGCTCTTTCGGATTTAGTTTTCCAGAGATCTTTGTAAATTTCCAAAATAGATTCTCCACTATTATCATAAACAATTTCTCCAGCAAATTTAACAACCAATCTTTTCTTTAACAATTTTGATAAGTTATTTAAAAACCAAGACTTGGTGTTTGCATTTTTAAAATTAAATAACAATTTTAATGAATCAGAAACAAGACACAAATTAGGATTTAATTTTGGAATATCTATATAAAGGTCTTCTTCTGGGTTTACTGAATTTGGGTTTAAAGTTACAACACACCTTGTTCTAATTCCTTTAATTTCGCTCATTTTAGATCTTTTATATCCTGGATATAATTCGTTTTCTCTATTCATTTTTTATTATATAAAAAATTAAAAATTTTATTTATTTTTTTATATTTTTTATATTATTGCTCAACTAGTTTGAGCTCTCTTTTCTCGCTTGTATTCTTTATATTCATTGTATAAAAAGTAAGTAATTACAATAACTAATATCCATAAATTTTTAGCTAGAAAAGCAATGCCTTTTGCACCCCATGATAATATTTGAGAAATTAAATTTAAAACTGCTGAAATGACTGCACCAAAATTTTTACCTATATTTGAAATTGCTTTTCCCAATTTTCCAACTGCACTTGCACCTTTTTTCAATGCGTTTCTTGCACCCATAACTATTACTGTAATTATACCTGCTACAGAAATTGATACTGCTGATAAACCTGCGAGATTTTCTTTTGCCCATTTTTTAAATCTTTCTAATCTTCCTAGATCAGATTCTTCAGCATCTTCATTTAAAATTTGTATTCCTTCTTCGCTGATTGGCCTTTCATCATTTTCAAGTCTTGTTTTATCTGCATATAATTTTGCAATTTTTGAAAAACTCTTATATATACTTTTTTGGGGTTCAGCTGTTTCTAAATCAGCTTTATTTTTCCAATGTTGATGCTCTCTATCAAATGATTTAATTTTTTCACGTAAAACATTTTTTCTTTCATTTTCTGATAAATCAAAATAGTCTTCACCACCAACCGGAGAGACAGCTTCTTCAAAATTTAATAAACCTCTAAATTCTCTTAATTCATCTGAATCAAATAATGATCTTCTTGGATCATTTACATCTTCAATTAATTTAATCAAGTTATTTTCATCAACCATTTTATCAATTTTATCTGTAATTTCTGAAACTGCATCTTCAACTATTTTATTTCTCTCGGTTTTTCTCATATCATAATTTCCCTCATTAGATATTTTTTTATCTATAATATAATCTGGTGTTTTTATATATTCTTGTTTTGCTTTTTCAAAAATATCTCTGAATTCATTAAGAAATACCTTATTTTTTCTACCAAATAACTGTGGTTCATTTTCAACGATATTACCAATTTTTATTCCTTTGAAAAAAATTGAAACATTTCCTTTTTCATCTTTTTCAAACCTAGTTTCTTCTAACAATTTTTTACTATTTTTTCCATTTTTTTTTCTCAGGAGTGAAATTAAATATTTTTTCAAAAAAATTTTTTTTATCATTAGTTATTGATTTTTTAATTCCACTCAAACCTTTTTTGAATTTGTCATAAAAGTTTCTAGACTTGGTGTTATCAAGATTTTCAACTCTAACAGGTGTACCAGTTTGGTCATTTTGATCAGTTGGGGATAACAATCTAGTTGTTTCTCCAGTATCTAAATTTGTATCAGCAAAATTTCCTCCACTTGTTTCACCCGTTTCGTGTTCTTCTCTATATTCCTCTTCTTCCTCGCGGTCTTCTATGTTTCTATTTTTCATTTCAATATCATCAAAACCGTTATTATCCATTAATTTTATATGTTTTGAATATTTTCTTCTGCGATCGCATCGACCGAAGGTCTCAGAAGCGATGCTTCAGCTTAGCTGCTCAGAGCGCTTTGCGCGATCCAAGAGTTATGTTTATTGTCATAACCTTCCCACTTTACCAACACCATATTTTTACCTTTGACTTTTTTTCTTTTTAATATTTTCTCTACTTTATACAGACCACTCACATCATTAACAGCAGATAATTCCTGTTCATAAAATTTCCAAATGATTGGTTCTCCTAAATCTTCCACTTCATACATGTTTGGATCACCTCTAAATACTTTTACAATTTTAAAAATTTCTTCTGTAAAATTAGCTTCATAACCTTTTGTAAAGATATTCTTATATTTAGAAATTCTAACAGTATCACCAATTCTGAATTTAGGTAAAGGTAAATCCCCTAATGGGTAACCATATAGTGTAATCCACACTTGGTCTTTGTTAGACTTGTTAACATCAGCAGGTTTCATTAATATACTCTTGTGTTTAGTATTATTATAATTATTTACAAGGTTTTTCAAAATGTTAACCCAATTATAAGTTTCCTTGCTATAGAAATATTTCCACATGGATGTTTTTAGAGTTCTGTTAAATCTTTCAACTATAGCTGCTTTTTTAACAGATTTTGTGGAAAAATATTCAACATTATGTTCCTTCAATAACCACCTTACACCAACATTATAAAATTCTTTTCCTTCATCAAATTGAGCTACATTTGGATATTTACCAAATCTTTTTTTGAATTTTCTAAGTAATTTTCCAACAGCTTTCGTCATGTTAAAAGTATCTTTTCTGTAGACAGGAATAGAGAATGCATATCGACTCAAAATTTCAACAGCAGTAAGTATCCAATAATATCCATCATTATATTTTTGATATTTTTTCATATCAATCAAATCCATTTGTATTTGGTTACCCAAGTCTTTAACAAATGTTTTTTGAAATTTATGTCTTTTAACAGCCGGTTTGTATCTTGTAAAAGTATCTTGTGTTTTTAACCAGTCTTGCACAATTTTACTACTGACTTTTAACCCCTTTTCTTTTGCTTTTTGATAAAGTCTTTCCACAGATTGATAACCTGTTTCTGGGTTGTAGTAAACGTCTCTTAACTCTTGTTCAATAACAACTTCTTTGTCGCTAATTTTGTTAGCGTTCACTTCGTTCATGTTCATTTATTTTTATTAAAATAAATAATGAATTCAACTGAAGAAATGGAAAAAATGGAAAGAAAATATTATGGAAAAAATTATGACTATGTTATGAAAAATATTAAAGAAGATGTTGAATTGGAGAAAAAATATTTTAAGAAAAAATATCCATACGCAGACATGTCAAAGTTTACTTTTGAAGCTGATTTTGATAAAAATGCTGTTTTTCAAGGTTATCATATTTGGTTTAAAAATAATTCGTTTTTGTCAACAGATATAAATTCAGATACATTTAAAAATGATCCGAATATGACAAAGTATCTTTATATTAACAAACCAAAACCAAATTTTCCAAAAATTTGGAAACTTGGAGGAAGTATACAAGAATTACCAAGAGGAAAAAGACATGTTGGTTATACAGGGAAATCATATTATTGGGATAATTTTCCTACACAATATGTTTTAAGTTATCCTATTAACCAGTTTAGAATTTATGTAAACAATACAGATTATTTTCAAAGTAATTTACCCGGATTGAATATAACTACAGATGATAATGCAAAATGGTCACTTAATGAACCATATTTTCAAAGCATTATAGGAACATGGATTGCAACTTATGGATGCGGAATTTCAATACAACATTTATTATTTTCAGCTGATGTACCAAAACAAATTACATCATTTATGAGATTTCATCTATATTTTACAGTTAGAAGAATTATGTGGCAATTGAGAAATGGTGATGATAAAACATTTTATAAATTTAATGCTGGTTTTTTAAAAGATCACTATCCAAAATGGACATGGCAAGAAATTTCAGGAAAAAAAAGACACATTGGAGATTCTCATGCAATTGATATGAGTACACCATGGCCAGGATATCAACACGGTCCAGGACAAATTAGAGATACTCAAAATGATTATAAAAAATTTGTTCCAAAAGTATCAAATGGTTTTACAAAAAGTGGTACAGAATTATTGAATCAAAGTATTGAAGCATATCTTTATGCAATTCTTGGTTCGCAAGCTAGAACTAGGCAAAGTATTGTTTCAAATAGAGCTTCAGCATTGGAAACACAAAAAGTTTTTAGACAAATTTTTGAAGATTCTATTATAAATTACGATACAGCAACATGGATTAATAATATGAATCAAGCAATTTCATCAACTAATGTAGTTTTAAATACTGCTATAAGTCCAACTTTATGGTTAATTCCGAGCAGTTTATTTTAAAAAATCCTATTGAAGGATATAATAACAAATTAAAAGTTTCTGATGAAAATATGGTTTTTGGAATTAATGAAAAATTAAATTATTATGGTGGAGAAAACAAAACAAAATTACAGGAAAATGAAATAAAGAAAAATGAATTAAAAAAAGATTTGAAAAATAATACATTAAAAGACATTTCAGACCTTTCAGGTAAACTCAACCAATCTTCAAAAATTATTCTTCCAAAAACATCAAGTGAAAATTTATGGATTTTATCTTTTGCAATAGTTGGTGGAATTTTAATTGCACGGTACGTGCTCTGATTGAGCGAAGCTCTCAGCACCAAAGGTGCAACAAAGTTTTGAATCAAAATATATATTATAAAATAAATGACAATATCTTTAAAAATCTTCATTACAAAAGATGAAACCAGCGAAAGCGGTTCACAAAGTGGGTCACAAAAAATAATTCCGTTAGATGAACCAATTATATTAAACAATTGTTCAGAGATGTTTGTAAAATCAGTAAGTATTTTTTTGAATTATAATAATTTATATCAAAATATTCATCATTATACCTATGATGGAACAAAAATTGGTTTCAAAGATGGATATTATACTTTTAATATTTTAAAAACTGAATTAGAAAATGTACAATAAAATCAGATAAAACATTAAATTTACAAACATTTGGTCCAATCATAGGATTTCCAGAGAATAAAGTTATACAAGCAAATACATTAACAGAAAATGACAGCAAGGTAAATATTAATAACAACTTGGAATATGTAAACATATGTTGTAATATGATTGATAAAAGTAAAAATTTTGTAAATGGTAAAAGAAGTGACATTCTTATTCAAATTCCAATAACAACAGAACAAACACTAAAAGGAAGTGTCTCAAAAATTTATCCACCTGAAGACAAAGGAGGAGTAAAATTATCAAATGGAATTTATAATGAATTAATATTCAAAGTAGAAGGAAACAATGGTAGTGGTCCGCAAGGTGGTTCATCATCAATAGGAAATGTTTTATTAGAAATTATTATAAAATAAATGAGTTTATTTTACGGATATGAAAACAAACATGAATCTGACCATGGAAACGGTGTAGCAGGAAAGCTGTCTACTACAGGAGGGGATATGACAGGAGACATTAACATGAGATCACACCATATAATAACATCAGTTGATCCAACGGAAAATACGCATTTGGCAAGAAAAAAATATGTGGATGATTTAGTGTCGGGGCATGCTACTCATACAAGTTCGAATTATCTACCAAAAAGTGGTGGAATAATGACTGGTGATATCACAATGGGAAATAATAAAATTACAACTGTGAATCCTACGAGTAATAAAGACCTTTGTAGGAAAAAATACGTAGATAATCAAGATTCTAAAAAATTATCTTTAACAGGTGGAACAATGACTGGAAATATAACAATTGGAAATCATAAAATTTTAACAACTTCTGATCCTACAGATGATACTCATTTAACAAGGAAAAAATATGTGGATGACCAAGATAATAAAAAATTGTCTTTGACAGGTGGAACTGTAACTGGTTTAACAACATTTCAACAAAGAGTAAATTTAAATAATGAAACACATGTTCATGGAGATAAAAGAATTTATAATTATCAAACTGATAACAATGCTGCAAATTCCAATCTTATGTTGATTAATAGAGATTATTCAGATAGAAGATATTTAAGAAAATCTGGTGGAACAATTACTGGGGATTTGGATATGGGAAATCATCATATTCTTCATGCAGCAAATTATACCCCATCTTCTGATCATCATGTTGTGACTAAAAAATATGTTGACGACCGTGTGACAAATTTTTCATTGGCAAATACGGTTGCAAATATTTATAATTTACAAATGGATGATGAAGGAATTTTTGATGTGAAAGATGATAATAATTATATAGAATATACTGGAAGTAATAAAAAGGTTGAAAAAGATTGGATTTTCAAACAAGATGATACAAACAAACAACCATTTTTCAAAAAATCCACAATTAATAATAATTTTTATTGTATTCAATATCTTGGATCAAACAGCAACAATTTACATTTAACTTGTGAAGAAAATATTTTAAGCTATCAATACTTGAATTTTTACTTTGTATATGGTTTAAAATCATTAAATTCATCTAACAATGAGGTGTCGCTGTTTAAAATCATAGATAATGAAACAGCAAGTCAACCAGATCCTTCTAATTTTGGTATTTCTTATCGTAATTCATTATTATATATCACAAATTCATCCGTGTATTCAATTTTAAATTGCAGATGGCAATTGAAAGCAAATGCAACTCAAATAAACAAATTAATATGTCTTTCTGTTCATTGGGATCAAGGTAACGTCGGTGGTGATAAAAAGGAAATCTTTATGTGAATGGAAAAGAAATTGTTTCTTTCTATACAAATGCTAGAAAGTATCACACTCCAAATATGAAATTTTATCTTGGATCAAAAAATAAAGACCACAGAAAAATGGATGGAGAAATATTATATGTATATGTTTCAACAAGAAAAATGAAATATCCAGAAATTGTTTTAAACCATTATCTTCTTTGTAAAAAATATGGTGTTGATTTTGACGAAGATGAAATATTAAAATATATAACTAAATAAACTTTGAATAACATTTGTGGTTATTTAAAATTTACTTGACTTTTATTTAATTTTATTCATAAATAACTTTGAATAAATTTTAAATAATTTTAAATAACATTTGTGATTATTTAAAATTTACTTGACTTTTATTTAATTTTATTCATAACTAACTTTGAATACGCTTCAATAAATTTAATAAAGTTATAAATAAATGAGTGAACAAGGTGAAACAAGTAAACAATCGAGCAAAGCTCTCAGCAGCGAAGCTACAGCGAAGCTTCACCAAATGTTGAAAAATCTGTTAAAGAAAAAGACCCAAGAAAAGTGGAATTGGGGAAAAAATTAGCAAAAATTTCAAGAGAAGCAAAAGAAAGAAAAGCAAGAATGCAGAGCGAAGCAGACCGCGAATCGGGTCACAAAAGAACCCATTTTGCAAAAGAAATAAATGATTACGTAGATTTCAGATATTTTGTTGGTGGTGTGACAATTGTTGCTGCACTTGGAGGTTAAATTATGCATATAAAAGAGACAAAAGACAAAGCGAAAGCGAGCGAAGCGAACAAAGTGAAGAAGAAAACAAAAAAGTTAAGATCATAAATAAAAATGACTATGAAATTACTAAATGCAAACCATCAAAGTGTTCTATTGAAAATCTGTAAGAAAATAAAGTTTGCAAAAAAAATTTATATGTATAAATAAATGGGTGAAATGAATAGAAAAGAAGTTATGAATGAATTATATGATTCTACAATAATTACATTGGGTGCTGTTGGAGTTGGAATGATATCAAGAAAAGTAATTAGTGATGGTTTGTCAACTCCATCTAGTTTAGTTCCTACTTTAAAACTTGCAGCAGCTGTTGGAATATCATCACTTGCATTTAAATATGCACAAGATAAGAAATGGATTCCTTCTGATCCTTTCAAATCATAAAATATAAAAAATGTATAAATAAATGGAAACAGTAGTTGGAGGATTATTTAATGCAATTGCTTTCTCAGGTGCTGGATTTTTATTTTCAAAATTAAATCATTCTGGATATGAAAAAGAGATAAAAAGACATAATGAAGCAATGGAAAAACTTAGTAGGGATAAGGAAAAATGGTATGAGGAGCAAGTAAAAAGAAAACAAGAAATTGAAAAATTAAGACAACAATTATCTGATGCGAATGCTGATATAAATAAGACAAATATGTCTTTGAAAAATCTTGCTGAAATTAATAATCGTTTAAAATCTCTTGAAAATGAAGAAAATGAAGAAAATGACAGGGAACCACCAAAATTAAAAGATTATTATAAACCTTCTGATGAAATGAAAGAATATCAAAATGTTTTTTTTATAGTTGGTCTTTCAGGAGGTTATGTAGTTTATAAATTTATTTAAAAATTTTTCTTTAAATAAATAAATTATATAAATAAATGGAAAAACATTTAAACAATTGTGGAATATTGCAAGAGAAAGAAAAATAAAATATTATAAAACTTTTAACAAAAATCAACTTGAAGAAATGCTTAGATTTGAAATTAGCAAACCAAATGAAAAGTATGAGAAATATTGTAGAGAAAAAATGAAAAATCCAATCCCAGTAATATTTATAAACAGTGAAACAAGTGAAATCTTAAATTTTAAAAGTCTTAGATCTGCTGCAAAAAATTTTAATATGAATCTGGAAAGTATAAAATATAGAATTAATAATAAAAAAGATTTGAAATTTAATGATCAATCATTTTTGTTTTTTTATGACTGTTGAAAAATTTTGATTTTTTTTTAAATTTTTTTTTTAAAGGAAAATTATTATATAAATAAAAGATAATAAAATATGAACCATGTTAACTCAAAAAAATATATTGAAAAATATATATATGAAGACCAAAGTTCGCTGAAAGATTTCAGCTTTTATGATGAAGACTATTTATTTTATGTTTTTTCTGATAAAATTGCTAAACTTTCAGGTGATGGGGAATTATTACCACATCATGAATTTTTGATAAATTATAAAGAAAAATTTTGTATTTTCAATGATTTTGAAATTGATTACAAAACTGGAGAAAAAATTTATAATACAACTTACAAAATTATTTTAGTTCCAAGTTTAAAAAAATTATATTCATCATTTAATATTTTTATATTTACTAAAATTCAGTAATCAGTTATTTTTTTTAAATTTAATCACATGACCAAACATGAAAAAAAATTTAATTTTTTTGACTTTAAAAAAAAAAAATATATAAATAAAGAATGAATACAACAAGAAATTTATTGGACGAAGATGTTCCAAATATTAATACCCCTTTATTAAAACCAAAAAAAATTTTTAAAAATAATTTTGTTGAAAAATCAAAGGAAAAAGCAAATAATTTGTTAGATAAATCTAAAGAAGAATTGCTTAATTTATTTGATAAATAAAGGAGTTGGAAAAATAACAAATTGGTATAATAAATTAAAAAATAATTTTTCAGATATATTTGACAACATACAAGGTAAAGTTACACAAACATACAATCCAACCACAAAATTTAAAATTGATAAAAAAGCTTTGAATGTAACAAAAAGATATCAAATAGATTTGAAAAAATTTGAATTGTCTTTATATGACCCTTTGACTCTTTTGAAAAAAATAAAACCATTGGTGATTGAAAAATTTAAAAAAAATTCAAGCACAAAACAACAAATAACTCTTGAATGTTTGATGAAAAAAACAAATCCAGCTACAGGAGAAATAACCATAGATAAAGCTCATTTTCATAGTTATGATGAAGAAATTTTTAATGGAAGTAATTTTGATGAAATATATGAAAAAATGACTCAAAAAGTTATTTTAAGTTTTGAAGAATTTTTAAAAAATTCAAGTTTGCGGAAATTTAACAAAGGTTTAAAAATAATTCTTAATATTAATGAAATTAAAAGATTACTTGCTTCATCTTATATTCCTTTACCAGAGTTTTTAAAAAATAAAAATGCAATTATCAACCCAAAAAACAATGATGATAAATGTTTATTGTGGTGTATAGCAATAAATGAACTTTTAAAAACTACACCTGATTTAAAAGATGCTGGAAGAATTACAAAAATTTTAAAAAAGAAATCTGAAAGTTTTAATGTTAAAGATATTAATTTTCCATGTGGATTTTCTGATATTGATAAATTTGAAAAAAATAATAACATTGCAATTAATTTATTTGGATACAATGAAGAAAAAAGATTTGGAAACAAAAATAATGAAATTTTCCCTTTGAGAGTAAGTAACTTCGATTTGGAACAACAGGAAAAACAACCATGTGTAAATATATTGTTAATATCTAATGAGAATGGAGACAAACATTATTGTTTAATTAAAAATATGAGTAGATTGTTTTCAACTCAGGTTAATAAACCTGGTTGTAAATAAACCTGGTAATAAAGAAAAAAAATATATTTGCAACTATTGCTTACAACATTTTAGTAAGGAAAATATTTTTAAAAATCATTTAGAATATTGTCAAGAGTATGAATGTGGAAAAACTGTTTATCCAAACAAAGGTGAAAAATGAAAGTTTAAAAATTATGAAAGAATGCATGATATTCCATTTGTAATTTATGCAGATTTCGAATGCAATTTAAAATTTGAGGATAAAAATATTGGTGAAAATACAAAACAATTTCAAAAACATGAACCATCTGGATATTGTTATTTGATAAAATGTTTTGATGATAATTTATTTAGACCAAAATTAATAAAATGTTCCAAAAAACCTGGTGAGGATGATTTCGACATTTCTTTAAAATTTGTAGAAAGTTTAGAAAACAATATTAAAAAAATACATGAGCAATTTAAATTTCCAAAAAAGATAATATTAAGTGAAAAAGATAAAGTAGATTTTAGATTAGCTAAAAATTGTTATGCTTGTGGAATCAAATTTGGAAAATCAGAAGAAAAAGTAAAAGGAAAAGAACCGAAAAGAACCAATTTCACAGATAAAGTTAGAGATCATTGTCATTTTACTGGAAAATATAGAGGAGCTGCTTGTATTAGTTGTAATTCAAAAATGAAAAAACCAAAATTTATACCAGTTATATTTCACAATCTTCAAAATTATGATAGTCATTTGTTTATTAAAAATCTTGGTGTTTCTGAAGGTGAAATTAATTGTATACCTAATACTGAGGAAAAATATATTAGTTTTACAAAAGACATCATTGTTGATAAATTTGAATCTGAAAAAATAATTACAGAAAAACAACTTAAAAGTAAATGTAAAGAAAATATTATTGAGTGTGAAGAATTACCATCAACAAGTGAAAACCAAAATTATAAAATTAGAGAATTGGTTAATGTAAAAAGACAAATTAGATTTATTGATAGTTTTAAATTTATGCAAACTAGTTTAGCAAATTTAGTTAATAATTTAGATAAAAATGAATTGAATATTTTGAATAAATTTTATAAAAATGAAGAAAAAAGACAATTATTAACTAGAAAAGGTGTTTTTCCATATGATTGGTTTGATGATATTGAAAAATTAAAAGAAGAAAAACTACCTGATATTGGAGAATTATATTCCAAATTAAATGATGAAAATATAAGTGGTGAAGATTATAACACGCACAAAATGTTTGGAATAAATTTAAAATCAAAAATATGGGAGAATATCATGATTTATATTTAAAAACTGATGTTATTCTTTTAGCTGATGTCTTTGAAAATTTTAGAAAAGTTTGTAAACAAAATTATAAATTGGACCCTACTTGGTATTATACATCACCTGGATTAGCTTGGGATGCGATGTTGAAAATTACAAAAATTGAATTGGAATTATTGCATGACCCACAAATGTATCTTATGATTGAAAAGGGAATCAGAGGTGGAATTTCAACGATTGTAAAAAGATATGCAAAACAAATATAATTCTGAAGAAGATAGTGTTTATCTTTCATATTTGGATGCAAATAATTTATATGGCTGTGCAATGTCTAAAAAACTTCCAATTAAGAATTTCAAATGGATGAAAAACAATGAATTGGAAAATTGGAAAAAATATAGCTGTATTTTAGAAGTTGATTTAGAATATCCAGAAAATTTACATGATTCACATAATGAATATCCTCCTGCTCCAGAAAGATTAAAAATTGGTTAAGTTGAAAAATTAATTCCAAATTTAAATAACAAAGAAAAATATGTTTTGCATTGTGAAAACTTAAAATTGTATGAAAAGTTGGGATTAAAAATTACTCGAATTCATATAGGTGTAAAATTTTATGAAGAAGATTTTATGAAACAATATATTGATTTGAATACAAATTTGAGAACAAATGCAAAAAATGATTTCGAAAAAGATTTTTTCAAATTGATGAATAATTCAGTATTTGGAAAAAACAATGGAAAATGTAAGAAATAGAGTTAATATACAATTGGTTAATAGAAAAGAAAAAGCATTAAAACTATTTTCAAAAACTAACTTTGATAAAAGAACTATATTTTCTGAAAATTTAATTGCAATTCATATGTATAAAACAAAAATCAAACTAGATAAACCAATATATTTGGGAATGAGTATATTGGATTTATCAAAAACTTTAATGTATGATTTTCATTATAATTATATCAAGAAAAAAATATGATGAAAATGCATCATTATTATTTACAGATACTGATAGTTTAATGTATGAAATCAAAACTGATGATTTTTATAAAGACATTTCTCCAGATGTAAAAAATATGTTTGACACAAGTAATTATTCAAAAGAACATAAAAGTGGGATAAAAACTGGATTAAACAAAAAGGTTATTGGTATGATGACAGATGAGTGTGGAGGAAAACAAATTGAAGAATTTGTGGGTTTGAGAGCAAAATTATATTCTTATAAAATGTGTGGAAATGTTGAAGGTGATGAAGGAAAAGAAGAAAAAAAATGTAAAGGTGTTAAAAAAAATATTATCAAAAAAGAAATAACATTTCAAAATTATAAAGATTGTTTATTTGATGGAGAAGAACAAATTAGAAAGATGAATTTGATAAGACATAGAAATCATGACTTGTATACAGAAAGTGTTGAAAAAATTGCATTGTCTCCAAAAGATGACAAACGAAACATACTTGAAAATAAAATAGACACTCTTGCATTTGGTCATTACATGAATAACATGGTTAAAGAATATGAAAAAATATTTGGATTCAAACCATAAAAAATTATAAACTTTATTTTATTATTTTCATGTTTTTGAAATTTTCAAAATTTAAAAAATTGATTAATTTCGAGAATGTGAGAAAATTGATTAATTTTGAAAATGTAATGAATTTAGGTAAATTTGAGAATCCAGTTTGAACCAGATTTGGTAGGTTTTTGTAAACCGGAAGTAATTCTTGGAATTTGATGGGTTACCAAATGACATCATCAATTTTTATATGAGTCTGCAAAGATAGACCGCTGGCTTAAAAGTGGGCGGAGCTTATTTTTTATGACGTAATAGAAATGATTGACAGGTGATGACGTCATTGGGAAACCGGAAGTAAATGTGAAAAATGCACTGGAAAACTGCGCTGGAATCCCCACTTTATAGACTACTCCCATGGTGTCAGTCCTTCAACCTTCTCGATGATATCTTCTTGCATTAATTCATCTAACTTTCTTTCGATCTTCTTTCTAAGGCTGAATGCAGGTCTCCTTAAGAGTTGAGCAACAGGTTGGACTTCTGGGTTGATATGTAGGTTTACTTGGTAATCCTCCAACTTTCCCACCCCTTGAAATAAATCTTTGTATCTTGCTATCAAGTTCTCTTTGACAGTCACACTATTCACAGGTTTCTCTGGAATGTGCAATTTTAATACTCCCAGCTCAATCGCTGACTCTTTTCCAAGAAGTGGTTCTCCTTTTCCTTCTATGACTGCAAATTCTGATGAAATACACCTGCCATCAACACTCACATCTGCAGTAAATGTTCCGTTGACTTGGAGAGGTGTGGTGGCTCCATAAGCATACAGCTTCTTTGCGGCTCATGTTGATACACACTTGATGTTTCTTTTTTAGCTATTCCCAACAGCTGCGGTTAATGACATTGGTACTTGCTCCCAAATCAATAAGCATATCCACAGGAACTCCTACAGTGACTGTAATTTTTCCCATCTCTGTCTCATCAGTAATATTGAAGGCATACTCATCATCCTCATCATTCTGATGCTCATTCACATAGCTTACTTTGTGTTAACCAAAATCCTTATCTTCGGTTTTACATGCTACTATAAAATGTCGTTTTTAATGACATTTAGAACATTCCTTATCTTTGGCAGGGCATTTAGGATCTCAAGCAAAATGTCCCTGTCTACCACATCTGAAGCACTCACTACCCCTCTTGCCCTTGTCCCCTTTGCCATCTTCAACTCCGTTGACATGTGCATCCGATGAGGGACCCATTCTCTTTGTCTTTTGACAGCTTCGAAAGTTCTAGCTATTTCTTGCAATTGTTGAAGGGTAAGCACCTGACCTTTCTCCAATAATTTACGGTATAACTCATTTGAATGGCACTTCGAAATGATCTGATCTCTGATTTGAGCTTTCATTTGATCTCCATAATCACACTGTTGAGCTTTCTGTCAAAAACCTACTGCAAATTGATCAATTGTCTCGGTTTTGCTTTGAACCATTTCTCTAAACATATGTCATTCATATGGAACATTGACTTGATTAACAAAATGTTTAGTTGAAGCATCTTCTGCCTTCTGGTAGTCATTGGCATTCCCTGTCTCAGGCAAAACTTCGAAAATACCTTGGACATTCAGCCCAGCACAATGAAGAAGTGCATGTCTTTGCAATTTGTTGTCATTCTTCTCAGGATCAATAATAAGACCTTTCCCATCTGTGTATAATTGAAAACTACAAAGCCATCATTTCCACTTATACCACACAGTATTCAGATCACAATTGACATCAAACGGACGAAGTCCACCGATATTAAAATCATGTAAACTCATTGTTTACCTCCAGACAATGTTTACAACATCCTCGTCGCCAATTGTAGCATCTCAAACCAACAAGATTCAAATGGATTGAACCAAACACAACGTGAGTACTTTATTGACTAACTTAAAGACTCCATCTCTAGTTTTTCCGTTCTTTCTCCTGCAATACTTCATGTAATATCAATAGAAGGATCCTACAAATATCAGTATATCACTATTGGTTGTATTGGTATTGGAAGAGGGTATTTATTGAGCAGACATATTTAAAATGTGATGTATATCAATATACAAAACTAATGGATGCATTAGAAGCTCTGTGTAATGGGTTTAAATTCGAAGAAATCGTTAAAAATATAGGTGATCTACCGGCTCTATATCATAATGAAGCAAAAGAAAGTAAACATGGAGAAAAACACTGCACTGGGTGTAAGTTGGAACAGAAGAAAAAAGATGGACTTTACATCTGTGAAGAATGTGGAAAAGAGTATGGCTCTGTGATGGTTAATGAATGGGTAGATAATATATGGATGCATAGAAAGAAATCTGTTTATATCAGAAGTCATAACATAATAAGCAGGATGAAAAAATATGTTAATCACAGCCATCTTTGGTCTGTTTTTGAAGATTTCCTTAAAGTTGTCGATACAATGACCAAACACAGATTGATAAAGAAAAACATATCCAGATACAACTACTACGTAATAAGATTATCCAGTTGTATCAATGCAATACTAATAAACCAAGAGACCTGGTACACAGTAAAACCAGAAAAATATTCAATGACAGACTTTTCGGTAGGGTTTATCTGCTTTTAGGGTGGGACAAAAACTGCATGTGCAAGTATTATTTGAGATGGAAAAAATCACTTAAAAAATTATTTTCTGTGTATATAGTATATAGAAAATGTCATACAAAAAGTTGCAACTCTTCACATCCAAATCCACAAAAATTAGATGAGTTATATAACAATTTTCTAAAAAGTTGTGAAGGATGTAATTGTTGTGGTAGTATGTCCTTTTTATATAGTCAAGAGGGTTGCTGTTTATCTGAACCATGTAAGACTGAAGAAGCCTATAAAGCAAATATTGAAGCTCTTGGTGTTAATTACTTATAAAAATACTCTTGATCACTTAAACGTTATTATATAAACATATAGTATAACGACTGATATAAATATAGAAAAACCCAAATGTGGTCATGGAAGACCCAAGAAATATTTCACAGACGAAGATAGAAAGAAAGCAGACCAAGGATATGTGAAAAAGTGTATGGCCTTCACTCGAAATGTTAGATAACTACTCTCACATTTTGGCAGTACTCAAACCTTTCTGATTATTTCACTTCCATTTCATTGTAGCATTTGTGATCACATTTATCGCATGGCATGTAAAAGTAAACACTTAAAAAGCAAAAAACATATAAGAAATCTTGAAAAAAAATGTGGATGACTAATAATCCTTAAATAATTAATGCATTAAAATGGCTTAAAGAATTTTATATATACTATATTATATAGTATATAGAACAAAATTTATGACTGAAGATTTCATCAATCCAATAACTGGGAAGTTTGTATCTCAGACATACTATAATAGGGTGATGAAAAAAATCGCCCATGAAAAAGCCATAGAAGAAGAAAAGTTAGAATCAGCTCAAATCAGATTAGAAAGAATGTTGAACAATAGACCCAAACACTTACCACCACCTGTTCAACAATTTGTGGTCATCAATGACAATAAAATGGAGGATAGAAAAATAGCACCAAGGACCAGTTTGAAACGAAAGACTATAAAAAAGAAGGTTGTCAGAGTCAACACCATAAAAGGACCTAAAGTAATAAGTTCAATAAGGAGAAAAAATCCCATTGCCAAAAGAACAGGTCTCAAAAGATACGAAATAAATAAACTGAAAACACCAGAAGTACCTATGATAGATAACAATTTATGGTCAATTTCAAGATCCGCATTAAAAAGTTACACAAAAGCATATGAAATAGCAATACTTAATAAAATAGACTCTTTAATACAGTTAAATAGCACTATAAACATTGCTGACTTCATACTTAACAAACAACTAAGTGAAACAAGAGGTATCAAATACATAGAAACATTTAAAGTAAAATTCAGAAAGACCATAGTGGCAGATAATGTGAAAAACAACCATAAGAACAGCATATTTCAATAGTAAAGCAAAAACATTAATCAACAAACATAAAATAATTTAAAGTTTACAGACATCAAAACAAGATATATTAAATATTGTTCATTCTTGGCTGTCAGACGGTTCTGGATGGATTGTTGAATCAATTGATAAGCATTATATAAATGTTGTCAAATACATCCCATTGAAAGGATCATCATATATAGAATGGCCCCCAGAGCTTAGAAACTCTAACAAAGGATTGATCAACCTTAAGAATAGTGATAATTAATGCTTCAGATGGTGTCATATTAGGTGTTTGAACCCACAAGAAAAAGACCCTCAGAGGATCAAAAAATGTGACAAAGTATACATCAAAAATCTAGATTACACTAATGTCAGCTTTCTGGTTCACAAAAAGATTTCAAAAAAAAATAGAGAAAATGAATAACATTAATATAAATGTTTTTGGGTATGAAAAACGAGAACCATATCCAGTTCATATATCAAAAGACAAATTTGATGATATGTTAAGTCTACTGTTAATCACAAAGGGAGAAAAACAACACTATGTACTGCATAACAATCAATGGTGCACAGTCTATAAAAATGCCTAATGCTGGTGATATGATATATTTCAAAAACTACCACAAAGAACTAGCAGCTCCATTTGTAATCTATGCTGATTTTGAGGCTATAACAGAAAAAGTGCATGGATGTCAACCAAATAATGATAAATCATTCACTGAAACATATCAAAAGCATAAAGACTGTGGTTATGGCTATAAGGTTGTCTGTAGTTATAATGACAAACATATTAAACCAATTCAGATATATAGAGAGAATGCTGTTTATAAATTAATGGAAACAATGTTAGAAGTTGAATGGTGCAAAACCTATATGGGTGGACAATGTCACAATATTTACCGACAGGGGGTTTCAGAAGGGAATTAATAACATAGACTTATTCAAATAGAAAGAAGACAGTAAGAAAGGATTGATATGAGAAGTTGATGTAGAATATCCAAAAGAAATACATGACCTACATAATGACTATCCATTAGCACAAGAAAAAAGAAATGTTATCACTATATTGTGAATCAATAAGAGAAAAATACAATATAAACATAGGTCAAGTGTATAAATTGGTTCCAACCCTAAACAACAAAGAAAAGTATGTTCTTCACTATAGAAACCTACAATTACATATAGATCTAGGGCTAAAAGTAACCAACGTATACAGAGTACTAGAATTCAACCAGTCACCCTGGCTAAAACAATATATAGACTTCAATACTGATAAAAGAACCAAAGCCGAAAACTCATTTGAAAAGGACTTCTTTAAACTAATGAACAATTCGGTGTTTGGAAAGACTATGGAGAACCTAAGAAAAAAAGTAGATGTCAAACTAGTCACAAATGAGAAGAACCTAATAAAATTAACATCAAAACCAACATTTGGAAGCAGTAAAATATTTAATGAAAAACTAGTAGCAGTACATAAGATAAAAGAAATTTTAACTTTAAATAGGCCGACTTATGTAGAAATGTGTATTTTAGATCTAAGTAAGACACTAATGTATGATTTTCACTATAACTATGTAAAACAAAAGTGTGGTAACAAATCAAAACTATTGTTAGAGACCTTTGGATCCACATTTTTCTTTCAACAACAAACTGCTAACCGCAGGATGAGGTTTGCAGTTTACGGAGCGAACAAACGGGAATTTTGGATCAGACAAATGAAGAAAATGACAGACCGAGAAAAGTCACGTGAAACACTTTCGGCATTCGGTTTGCGGTACAATCTACACGTTTTTGATGGCTGGAGGTAAGGTTTCATGTATGTCAATAACGTATTCATTTTTATTGTTAAAACTTGTGGTTTCCTGCATTCTTGCTTCTGTTATGCCTAAATTAGAGTTTTGTCTTTCTGTTGAATGAAGTTTTATTAAACCAAAGGGAATTTTTCAATAATTCAGTATCATGGAAACTGTTAAGTTTTGCACTACGATTTGCAAATATGGCTGCCAAAAGCCTTCTATTAGTTAGTTTGTAATCTCTTAAACCTTAACGACCCAAATGCTTTTTAAAATTTTGTGAACTGAAAGCTCATTGGCTTATTGTTTAGTTCATGTACATTCAAATGCATCTATTGCTGAATATGTGAAAAATGCCACCATTCTGTTGGCCTTCCATCCAACATGACATCACATTGGCAAAAGAGGTAGCTGCCGGCAGATTGGGATAACCTTGCTGCAAGATTAAGTTTTGCGTTTTCTACAGATGAAAGCATTGTTGAACTGAAAGGATGAGGATGTAGAGAAAGAATGAACCGTTTATTAGAAAAATACAAGCAAGGGGATGCCAAAGCTCTTAAAAGGCATGAATGATTATATTTATAGATGTTCACTTTGGTATATTAAAATTTTAGTTTTTCCTTCTTGTTTTTCCTGAGGAACGTAAATTTTGTCAGATTCAGGATTATGTTGAACATTTAGGGTGAGAATAACTATTTGGGAAGATACATAATGGCAAGATCTCCTAAATATGACTGTGGCAACATGTGGGGAGGTTAACTGTGAATTTTACAAAACTGGGACTTGAAGTTGTCATTAAATTTAGGGAAAAAACAATTTTTTCATTCATGAGGGAACATGTTGTGTTGGACGGTGAACATGAAACTTGCAAGAAGGATGATTTCTCTAAGAATTTATTAGTGCTGCTATAACCCTTGAGTGAAATTCATATTAATTTTAATATCTTCAGGTCAGGCACTGAAGATGACTTTACAGAGTTAAATCAACTGTGTGAAGATATCTTCACATACCAAAGAGATATGAGTGAATTGAAACTATACGAAAAAGAAGAAAAAAGAAAAAAAGCGGAAGACAAAAGAACAGGCGAAGAAACGCAAAGATCTGCTTTAGAAGGATTAAAGAGTTAGTTGATCTTTGTGCCAATTTTAACATGTGGGGAAATAATGTTTTTAATGTTCATATTAAGGCCAAGTGTTGCATGGAAATGTGATAAACTTCACCATTAGATGTCATTTAAACAGTAGATAAAATATTGGTTGTTTACTTTAATTCCCTTATTTTGACCATTAGTCGTTGTCATTGTTTCCAGAAAGACATTCCAGCTGCGAATCAGAATCTTTGGTATATTCTTCTGAAGAAGATAGTGATGATAACATGTTTGACACAACATCTGCTCAACCACATGATGAGGCCAAAGGTAATAATTGCATTTTCTTAACTTATAGTCAGCAAACTTAAATCAAACATCTCTCCACATTTTCCTGATATATTGTAGACCAAAAGCAGAAATTGACAAGAAAAAGAGCAAGTAAGTATTCTGTGATAGAGATTCTAGCAACTAAATACAAGAAAAAGGCAGAACTACAACAATTAGAATTCCAAAGAAAAAAATTTCAAGCAGAAACAGAGGAGAGAAGAACAAGATTTCAATTACAAATGGAAGAAAGAAGAATGATGCTGGAACTCTTATGAGAAAAGTTGAGTACCAATTAAGCCTGTGGAAGATAATGTACTCATTATAAGATTTGTTGTTGTTGTTTTTACATGCTTTTTGACAGAATAATGACTGATACATCTGAGTGTATAGGATAAAATTATGAAAAACATTATTTAATATCTCATACTTTATTTAGTTAATAGGAGATTATGCGATGTATGTAAACTTTACAGAAATCTTGAAAGATGTTTGAATTTAATGATTAGACATATGTGTTTCCAAAGTGGGAGGTTGAAGGTTGAAATATGTGTATGTAACAGATCCATACAAGCATGTGTGACGGTTAATAAGGATTGACGCTGCAATGTAATACTTTCCTACAGGTTGTAGAAGAACCTCTTGATTTTTTTTAAAATCCAAAAATGCAAAGTTTTGAGATATCTTTCCAAAACCTCATTCAACACACATTCAAACTATACTCATTCAGATATTGAAACACCTCTCTTCAACTGTCAGATTTGCTCCACGAAATGGTCCCATGATGTTCTGAGAAATGCCATAAGCTCCATCACCATAAAGTACATATGGATCTCCATTTGGTCTCTGAAATTGCTGTATTTTTTCACTCAGACCACTTACTTGAAGCATGAAAGCATCATGCCTCCTTCCTTCCAGAGGACTCTGCAAATGCACAATTAAACCATTTGGAGCTTGTACTGACTATAAAAAATGACAATTTAAGAAAAATTATCCATTTTGTCCAATGAAATCAGACCAGTAGAATGTTTTGCATTCTGGTACCTGAAATTTTAGGCCATGTATTCTTTTTTGACCACTATACATAATTTGCTGATTGCGAATGGGGTGAGCAATTGGTCAACAGGTCCCGTTGATAAACCCCCAACATTGAACTAATGGTGCTCCTTTGGTATGAATAGCATTGCTAAATTTCTCCAGGTCAAGCCAAGCTAAGTTAACTGACTACAGCAAATGACCATGGCGCTCACATATGTCATATAGTATCTAAGATATAAATAAAGTAATCATTTCCACATTTTCAGTTCATGATCCTCACATATTTCTTTTGTCTACCTTGTTATTGATTAAACTCAGCTCAGATGTCTGTCACCCAATCTGTTGGGATAGGCAAATCTTCATAGGAGAATCATTAGTGCTTCAATACCAGACACTTTGGTTCCTTGTCTGCATATGTAGTGATCTGGAAGTTAAAGAGCCTCACCAAGCCGTTCAATGTCTTGTTTTTGAAATCTATTCATCAATCAACATTAAACCAATTTCAGTTTGTAATTCTTTTTTTCATATTGCAGATAATTTTTAGGGTCAGATCAAACGAGGCCAACAACTTTGTTCGATGCAACATGTTGGAATATGTTTGATCTGCTTTGACTTTGTTTAAAATTCTCATCCAACATTGTGCAACATTGTTAGACCAACAATGTTGGTTGATGTTGGCCTGGTTTAAACGGGCCCTTATACCTAAGCATTTCTTCACAGCATGTGTCAGAGACGTCTTCCAAATTAAGACGTCTGCTAGATGTTTTTTTCTTGAAAAATAATAAGTCATGTAGAGCCATTTCCAAATCACTGTCACTTGAATCGCTGTCTTGCAACATCATCACATCCAAGATATCTTTAACATTTCTCCTGGAAAAGATTGAAAAGTCTTTAAAGATGTGATAATTGCTCTAAAATTACTCATAAACTACCAAGAAACATCAAAAAAGGTATTGTACATGACATATTTACACTTACCTTGCTTCAGCAGCCATTTTATACGTGATCTTTTTGAAATTGGCGCCAACTAAAGTTTGGCACTACTAAAAATTTTGTATAACCACAAACCGCAAGTGCCAAACATGTGACTCCGGGTTGTCGCTTGTGAGCAAAAAAATCTAAACGTTTAACATAAGCTGAACGGCGAGTCACAAATGTGAAACGTAAAACTGCAGATGGCAGTTTCTCCATTGACGTGAATCTAAAGGTCTCTATTCATAGACACAGACTCATTAACATGTGAAATGAAAGCAGAAAATGTATACGAAGACTTCTGGAGTGATAAAGACAAATTTGACAATAGTGATTATCCAGAAAGCTCTCATTATAATAAAACAAATAAAAAAGTAATTGGAAAGTTCAAAGACGAAGCATCAGGGATCCCAATAAACAAGTTTATAGGTTCGAGAAGTAAAATGTACTCATATAAAAGACAATGATGTGTGTGGGAAAAGAGTGTAATAAAGAAAGAGATCAGACATAACTATAAAGATGTCTTATTAAATTGTAAACAAATACATAACACAACGAAGACAATTAGAAGTCAAGATCATCAGTTATGTAGTTGCGAGATAAACAAGATCTCTCTTAGCTGCTTTGATGATAAACGTTACCTTCATAACAATGGAATTGATAGTTATGCTTATGGCCACTATAAAATCTAAAAAGATTTAATGTCATGGCACAGATGTGTCGGCCTCATTACTATTGTAGCAAGCACATTTCACTTCATATGTCTTACCAAGAATTGCTTATCTGAAAGGATGTGACATCACGCCTCCATACAAATGTCATAAGGCTTCTTGTATTACCAAGAATTAGTTTACTGAGAAACTGCACTCGTGTTGTTAGATATGATAAATTTATTGAAAATGTTATATGGTTTCACCTACCTGAGGTAAATCTTTAAACTAAACTAACATGAAGTTACTAGTGTAGTTTTTACACCGACTTGATGAAAACCAGATTAAAGGTTCATTTAAATAGTTAGCATACCAAATCATCCTAACAACCAGTCTTGCTAAAAATAAGTTTTGTGTTGACATTAAACAATTCAAATCACTATGGATGTTTGGTATGTTGACGTCACTTCATGACAAACTAATTAATTGAAAACCAACATGGGGCTACGAGCGCATTTTTACAACTATAAAGAAATCCATTAAATTTATAAAGTGAATGAAAACTAGGTTGTATTAAAATTTCTTGGGCTGTAAGTCGATTCCAGAGTAGTTGAAAAAACTGTGCTCGTACCGCCATGCTCTATACTACTAACTTATACATTCAGTTCTGGCCTTAGGAACTGCGGGGCCCAATTGGGCACATTTTTGTTGGGGCCCCAGGTTCACAGCCAAGGTCTGTTGAATCATAGAGATGTAAATACAGTCTATTATAGACTTTATATCTCTGTGGTAGAATGGAAAGCAATCAAAATGTGTGCTTAAAAAGTGCATGTGACTTAATGGATCAAATTGATCTAAGCTATATTTCAAAATAAAATTGCATACATGTAAGCATACAAGTAAACAAACAAAATGTGGAGGTCACCTTTGAAAAGTACATAGTTACAAAACTACTTGTTTTAGTCACTGTGAAATGGTTTATTAAAAATATTAATTTTATTTTTTGTTTAGAAAAAACATTTAAAATGAAATTATGAATTTATATATATATATATATTTCTTAAAACAGGTTCGTTGCGACTCAGATTTTCATGCACAAGATTGCCTTGTGCATTAAACTCCAAGTAGCAATGAACCTGTTTTAAAAAATCTTCATATATAGCTTTGCTCTACCATCAGGTATTGAGCACTCCATACTACCAAACGCCAATCTTTCCTACATTTGCTTCTTGGTGTATATATATATATATATATATATATATATAAATATATATATATATATATAAACCATAATCTGTTTATTGCTTTACAACATAGGGGAAACACATAACATGCATATGTACATACACACATATAATTACTTAACATATTATTTAATTCAAGTACAGTAAAAAAAAAATTCCAAATATAAACAGTATAAACAAACACTACTGAATTTTTAAGAATTCAGAAGAAAATTATAATCATTGTTGTTCTCTGAAAAACCTGCAATGTGATGTTAGGTGTGTAATGTGTCATGTGTTGTGTGTACTTGACAAGACTAGAGTAGATTACCGTAGCATGGGGCCCCCTTAGGAGCAATTGGTCCAATTGCCTTAAAGTCGGGCCTGCATACATTTACCATACAACAGTCAAATAAAGAAAGCAAGATGTCTACAAGACCATGCTTTGCAAAATGGGTATTTCATTTACATAAAACTGCTTGGGAGGTCAATTTTACGGTGTTTGGTATGTTGTTGCTGTTTATTCAGACCATGTATTGCCTGTTTTTTTCTATTGAAAAGTCATCTGATTGTCAATCTTGATGTGAAGATTCAATGGTATGGAGATTGAATCCAGTCTTTGCAATGTCAGGCTTGCTGTTCAATTACAAATATTGGATATTACAAAATTGAAAAAGCAAGAGCAAAAGCTGCTGTTGTGTTTGAAAGAGGCCAGTTGATTGTTAGTGATGAATTTAATTACAATCTAAATCTAAGGATTAATACTACTAGTTATACCCCTTCAATGAGACTACTATATTGGGAATGAAGAAAAGATTTTATTGTCCCTGTTCACTAGACTGTCTGGAGTTATCTGTGATAGGAAAATGCCAAAGAAACTGAAATAAAAAATTTATAAATCAGTGCTGAGACCAGTAATGTTGGGCGATGTGCAAGAAGAAAGAGGATCTGCTGAGAAGGACAGAGATGAGAATGTTGAGGCAAATTCTGGGGGGGTTCATGGACACACAAGATAAGGAATGGGCACGTTGAAAGGAAAGATGCAGCAGAGTCAGTTAGGAGCATTATGGAGTTTGAGAACGAGGACAACCAAATAAGAGGTGGATGGACTGCATTAAGGAGGACCTGACTATGGATATGGCAAGATGTGGAGGATTAGAACCCGAGCAGCTGACCCCAGGATAGTCTGGGGCTAGAAGCTGGGTAAAAGAAAAGAAAAGAAGAAGTTCACTAGACTGCTCAATGTAAAATATCATAATTAAGAAAGAAGGGGACATGGACGAATTTGCCAAGCATGTTGCTAATGAAATTGAAGATTTAATAATAAGATGTCTGCAGTGTCATGTGAATTCAAGTGAGGGTAATTTAACAAAGACCAATGCTGTGTTGAATCTTTGTTTAAAGGATAATAGACCAGAGACGTTTTATCATGTTTTAAGTAGATTTTGTCATTGTTACCCTTCCTATAATTTTATTTTGAGTGAAAGAAATGATTAAGAAGAAGTGTAACTGTTACAAACGATTCTTCAATTTGTGTAGATCTTGTAGAAATTTAAGGAATATGTGCAAACTTTGCATCGATATTTACCATCGTGCAGTCCACCTTTGTCTGTGGGTGGTTGAGATTGATGAAATGCAGTAAACACCTACATGAAAGAACTTACATGTATATATATATATATATATATTTATATATATTTTTATGATTTAGTCTGAATATGTTGTTAAAAATAATGGTTTGTCATCAAGATACCCATGTTGAACCTGAAGGTTATCAGGACAATGACAATTATGAAATGGACGTGATCATGATCAGTTTATTGGATTTGTCTTACTTGTACGAAGGATAAGTGATAACACAAAGTTGGTCTGACAACACAATTTTCAAGTGGTTTTGAGGTTGTTTAATAGATTGAGAGGAAAGAGTTTTCTGGCTGCAGTTTTTCCTCAAGAAGATTTGCAAAAAAGTGTTACTTAAATTATGACATTAATACTTTCAGAACAGAGAACGAACAACAAAGTAGAAAGTGAGTAGTAGATGAACTGTATAAAAGGAGGTAGTTGATTCTCTTCTCAATCTTTGCATGTGCTATTGATGAATCGATTTTTCCAATGTATACAATTTTGAAAATATTTAGTTCATATTGTGTGTATGTCAGTCTTCATACAATATTTACATGCCCAAAATACAGTGGAACCCTGCTATAACTCAGTTGATGGGGTCCATTGTGGAGACTGTGGTATAAGTAAAGCATGTTATGATGAAACATGCCTATTTGGAATTCAAATTTTTATGTGGAATTGCAAATGGATTAACAATCCACAGTGAGTGCCATTGTGTTCAAACATTATTTCAGGTTAACACAGAAACTGCACTGAGCCAAACAGACTTGTCATTAACGTGGTGTTTTCACAAATTTTCATTTGCTTTTGCAACCCCAATTTGGCAGCAAAGTTTGAAATTTGTAACATTAACCCATGCAGAGGACTAGTGTTCCCACCAACTTAAGAATGTGGTAAAATGATACAGGTGAAACCAATTTCTTGATAAAACTTTCATTTTAAAACGAATTTGAACGACTAAATCTCTTATAATCGACCATATGTTTTTTTTTTTTACAAAATTATACGCGGCCACAACTTAGTTTAATCTATAATATACATAATCATTAGTAACATCCCCCTCCCGAATATGAAACATTCGATTTACATTCGAGACAACCATACATCAAATAAAGTCACAGCTCTATGCAGTTTGTATCTTCTGACCACATGGTTTCTTTTGACATAACTTCAACTTAAAAATTCAGTATTATCACCGCCAAAAGTAGCATTCTTTAAGCATAGTCCAAAGGACACAATCTGTGGACTGCAGGGCGGGGGGAGGGAGGGCGTTGCAACGACATTGGCATAGCGGACTCTCCATGATGCAAGGGCCTGGAATCTATATAACAGTTTTAAAGATGGCGGAGAGTCAAGAGCTCAAGGAGTTGTACGAAATTTTTTCGATAGATTTAACTGATGATGTAGAAAATGACGAAATCAGTAAACTTGTTATGGAAAAGGATTTTGAAGGAGTCAACGAGCTGTTTGAGAATGTATCAAAGGATGAGCTTGTTGTTGTTTTGTCCAGAATAAGTGATTGTGCATGCAATATTCCAGAAGAAGCACTAATAGCTGAAAAGGTGCTGGAAAAAATAGACGATCTGGAACCAGACATTGCTTTCATGCTCAGAACTATTCGTACATCGTTTTTCGCTTTTCATAACATCCAGATGAAGGCTGAACAGGTACGCTCAGTTAGAATAGAACAAAATTTTTTAAAAGATTGACCACAACGAGATAAAATCAAGAATGAGTGGGAGAAATTGATCACCCTTTGTGGGTTTTACCCAAACAAAAGTTTGACGAGTGTTCTGGAACATGTTTTGCTTCATTTTTGGATCGTCAAAGGTGTTGTAACACACGAAACAGTATCGGACAAAATCTCTTTGAACACAAACCTTAAATCAACTGACCAACATGAAGTGAAGGCAATTGAGTACCATGGAGGCTAGGCAGTCAAGAGGTCAAGAGATTTAATCAAGGCAGCTGCTGTTGCCAAGACTCCTATAGTATTGAAACAGTCCATAAATGACAGTACCAAAGTTGAGGTGGACCCAGAACAAGCTCTAAAACTTACTGATACTCTTGGATTTGATGAAAAGCAAGGACACATGCATGTTTTTGTTTTACACCATAATGTTACACAGTTTTTAACGATTTTGCACAATATAACAGACAGCTATTTTTCTTTATCATCACTTAATGACCAGATCATCACCAGTTTTTTTAAAACATATTTCTGTAAATCACCACTTACACTTGGCCTGGGAAAATATCTGCAAGCAAACTTTTTCAGTTGCTGTACAGAATTTCCAGCATGTTTGTCAAGTCAAAGCAGCAGAAAATTAGGGAGAAATTAAACCTTAAACCTCAAAAAGGGAGTGTCTCATTACAACAAGATATTAAGAAGCCAAAGGGTAAGAAATCGAAATCAAAGAACTCTTTATGTGCTCCTACATGCCAAACTACAGATGTTGTGAAAAAACTGCAGGATAACTTTGAAAATCCTAACATTGTTTCAGAATGTCTAATGGAAATCAAAACTTCTAACCCACATGCTCTTCTCAACTGTATGACAGGAAAACAACTGGTAAAACTTCTAAGAGCTCTTGGCAAACCTGCCCTAGATGGAAAAGGAAAGGCAAAGCAAATAGGTGTTTTGTTACCAGTTCTGTTGTCTGACACCCCACTGAACTTATCTTTTCCGTAAAGGGTGAGAAAACAATTTGCTATTTTAAGATCTGTATTTGTCTATTATTAAGACTTTTTCATTACCAAGACTTATTAAGATGCCTGTTGACTACAATATTGACTATGCATTTGCCTAGAAGGAATGGAAAGTGCTTTTTTGAGAATTTCTTGCTACATGCTTCCCACATACAAAAATACATCCGATCCACTGGTGCAACTGAACAGTCACAGTCAGGCACATGTTCTTTGACATGGTTGTAAAGGCACTCAACGTCAGAAAACCTTTTACCACTACAACCTGCCCATATGCATATGGGATTATTGAGCTTGTTTCTTGTTGAAATTAACCCAGCATTTAAATTTTCAAACATAAATTTTAAATCTTTGTCTGTCTTCTCACCAACTTCACTCATTTTTTTCCTTTGTTTCTCTAATCGTTTTATCTGTTTATGGAGTTTCTTTAATTGCGCAGCCTGATTTCTGGCAATATCCAGCAGTTGTTCCTTAGTCATACATGCAAAATTATGTTGAGGTTTGCATGTCCCAACTGAGGCTTCATCATCTTGAGAAGAACAGTTTTTGTTGAGCCTGGATTTTTTTGTGTTTTGGCACAAAAATCACAAATACATTTGATACATATCAAATTATCCCCAGGGAAAAATACTGGACAAGCAGATGAGCGAATAACTTTTTTGTGAAACTGGGAGAGATTCACCTCGACAAAAGCTCCAGCTTCCTTACTCTTTGTAAAAAATACCGGTTCATTCTGATCAGTATTTATAATGCACTCATATGGCTCATATGGACAACCCTGGCAGAGATGGGCACTTTGTATGACTGACAAAAGTTCCTGTAAATCTGGCACGGATGTTATATGACTAGGAATATCAGCCCATTCTAAATTGGCATTAGACCTAAGTTTACCTTCAAAAATTATTACCCATGTTATGTCAGATTGTATTACCACTTCCACTTGTGCATATCCATCATTCCCTGAAAATAGAAAAAGGTGAGCTGACTTGGTAATATTATCGTAGTTTGCTCTCCATTTTGTGAATTTCTGCAATATATGCAATGATGAGATTTGCTCAATGACCAAGGAATACGACTTCATTTCTGGGCATGCTTTGGTACTATCTGAAGGGTAAATACTTCTCTCACTTGATGTGATGCTTGCTTTCAAACACTGTTCACTAATAAAATATTTTAATTCCTTAATAACACTCTTCAATACAGAATCATAGTTTGTAAGAATAGTGACTAGAAGAGGTCCAAATTTCTCCAAAATTTTAGCCAATGGGTTTTTGTAGTACACCCATCTGACAATTCCTTTCACTTTTCCAAGATCTCTGACCAAATTATTTGTTACACGATGAAAATAATTTCTCAGATCATAATTTTTGAAGTGTATATCATAAACGTGTTCAATTGCTGAGATGACTGGGTCGTACTTTTCTGCTGATTTAGCCTTAAAGTTGAAACCAATATCAGGAAAGGACACACACACAAGTGAATACAGCAGCACTTCTTCTTCAACCAAAGGACAACCAGTTCTAAACAGAAGTAAGCGATTTGAATGATTAACTGAAGCTTTTGGCTTGTGCATAAACAACCCTGTGGAGGTATAAGAAGCTTGTTCGTGGTTTTGTAGATCTCCTGATGTAACGGTATTTTCCAATTGTGAAGATTCACCACACGTTTGTACACTCCAAAGCATAGTATCAACAGATTTTGATGTATTTCAAAAGCAACCATTTCCCAAATTTAGCACACCTTGCCTTGTTTTTACTGGTGTAATAAAATCTGCCAACTTTTTGGATGATGGTTTTGTCGGTGTCGAGAGGGATCTCTTTTCACCTTTTTCCATTTTGAGAGCGAATACAAGCCAGCAAAGTACAAATAAAATGCCGGGAAGACAATAACCTTTGAACCAGTCCTGTCCCAAAGAGATATATTTAATAACTCAATAAATGAATAATAATTATGTCACGTGACACAGGTATTCACTTTTGAGCGAACCAAAAACCATCTGTCTCACATTAAGCTAAAATACAAAACTTAACAAAGAAGTATAAAATAAACTTTGGAAATCATAGGTTTCGCAAAACAAACAAGTGCGCTTGCAGCGTCAGTGGTAGAAAATCTTATCAGCCATACTTCCAACGCGAATTTCAAATGACTCTTCACAAGCAGTTGTACACAGAAATATCCTAATTTTTCGATTTTAGCATTTAAATGTTTATATTAGTTTAAAGAAATAAAAATCTAAAAATTTTGCTGGCACGACACACCTTAAAATTCATGTAGACGCTTACTTTAATTAAAGACAAATTCATGCTCCATTTATTTTGAAACCAAGTCACCAGAGTGAAAGCCGAGAATTGCTGTTTCAACGCCCTCCCTTCCCCCACCCTGGTGGATTGGTCTCATATACTCTTTGCCTTTACTTTGTGTACTGTTATGCTGGATATTTGTATTTAGAAAAGCTTCACACGTGACTTTTAAGTTTTAAAATACGAAACAACAAAAAAACAGTAAATACAAAGACGGTCCTAAATATTAGGGGAGCCCCAGCTCTACACAGGGGGCTGGTAGTTACCAGGCCCAAGCACATCCTTTACATCTCCCATCATAATGACATCAATATCCTTTGCCTGTTCAGGAGTCTCAAAATGAAAACCATCTAACGCATCAGGCCCAATGCATGTTAACAATGTAGCAGCTCTTAGTTCTTTATTAGATTCAGGATTACTCACATTCTTTAATCAAGCAGCGATTTCATAGTTATTCCACACACATTTGAACTGTTTCCAGTTAGTAGAAAGGCTACCCATCCATTGACAGTTGAGTAGGTAACGGTAAATTCACAGGAATTTGAACAACTTGACTCAACAACATCGTAGACGGCTCTGGCGGTGGAAGTTCTTCATCAGCCATATTCGGAACATATATGTGGCAACAGATCACGAAAAAGAAAAGTTGCTTTTTCGCACAGGACACACTTCGCGTTGTGAAGTTATGTTTACTCCTGGTACCATGTAACGTTATGCTGGATATTTGTATTTAGAAAAGCTTCACATGTGACTTTTAAGTTTTAACAAAATATGAAACAACAAAAAAACAGTAAATACAAAGATGGTCCTAAATATTAGGGGAGCCCCAGGTCTACACAGGGGGCTGGTAGTTACCAGGCCCAAGCGCATCCTTTACACTTTGTACCTTCACCACACGCACTAAGTCATCTTTACTCGGACAAACTTCCACTATACGCCCTAAAGGCCAATCACAACAATGTGCATTCGGATCAATGATCAAAACAATATCTCCAACTTTCATGTTATGTGTAGGGCTGAACCACTTTTTCCTATTGTTAAGTGATGGAAACAACTCTCTTCTCCAACATTTCCATACTTGACCAATTAATTGTTGAATATGGTGCCATTGTTTGCGAGGATTGTATATTTCTTGTGTTGCTTCTTCAGCAAACTTTCCTTCAGCCTGTCCGTGGATGAAGTGATTTGGAGTCAATGGATATATATCGTTACAATCTGAACTAACGTACATAACACAAGCCAACGAATTTTTATTTTTTTTCTGCTGACTCAAGTTTAAGACTTGTGCTTGGGTAATTTGGGGTCACTGAGTTTAAAAATGACAACGGTTTTCTTCTATCATGTCAATTTTTATTTCTATGGGCTAGTCCATATTGGCCTCACCTGTAGCCGCAAGGGATATTACTGCTAATAAATTATGTTGATACATTATTTCATCCACATATTTAGACATCTGTTTAGGTATATATTCATCCACATTTAGAAGCAAAAATATATTTTATCTAATTATTCTGTTTTCTCTCTTTTCAGAATGATTTCATGAAATAATTCAGGAGTTCACTACTATGGCCTCAATACGTAGGAAGTGTTTGAATTCCCCTGACTCATTTTGCTATATATGCGGGAGTTTTACAGTGCCAAGTCAGAGAATGAACATTAGTGAGTTTGTGAAAAGAACACACTTGGCTTATTTCAAGCTCAAAATTGGTGATCAGGATAAGTCATGGGCTCCGCACAACGTATGTAAACCATGTGTTTAAAATCTACACCAATGGACAAAGGGCAGAAGGAAACAACTATCATTTGGCATTCCTATGGTGTGGCGGGAGCAGAAGAACCATGTAGATGATTGCTACTTTTGCCTCACGAGAACTTCTGGGTATAGCAAGAAAACTCGACAGAAATTAAGTTACCCAAATCTGGATTCAGCAATTCGTCCAGTGTTTCACTCACATGAAATACCAGTACCTATTTTCACCGAACTGCATTCACTGGAAGATGAGAATGATATATGTGAATCAGATGAAAATCATGGGCATGACAGTGATACAGACTTTGTGGATGCATCAACCAAAAAACGTGAAAACTTCAACCAGGCTGAACTCAATGATTTAGTTAGAGACTTAGGTCTGTCAAAAGAGCTATCGGAACTGTTAGCTTCTAGACTTAAAGAGAAAAACATGCTGCAGAAAGAAACAAATGTAACATTTTATCGGAAAAGAGAAAAAGATCTCTTGGTATTCTTTAAAACTGACAAAGATTTTGTTTACTGTTGTGACGTGGCCGGACTGTTAATAGCTATGGGTGTTCCTCAGTATGATCCCAATGAATGGAGACTCTTTATAGATAGCTCGAAGAAGAGTCTAAAGTGCGTATTACTCCATAATGGAAATTTGTTTGGAGCCATTCCTATTGGTCATTCTGTTTATTTAAAAGAGAAGCATGAACACATAAAAGTTGTATTAGATTTACTCAGGTATGATGATCACAAATGGGTCATATGCGTGGATCTGAAAATGGTCAACTTTTTACTTGGCCAACAAGGAGGGTATACAAAGTATCCATGTTTTCTATGCTTATGGGATAGCCGAGCAAAAGACAAACATTGGGAACAGAAACTCTGGCCAGTTAGAAAACGTTTGACTGTTGGGGAGAAGAATATCATACACCAACCACTTGTTGAGCGAGAGAAAATCGTCTTCCCACCCCTTTATATTAAGCTAGGGCTTATGAAGCAATTTGTCAAAGCTCTTAATGTGGAAGGTGACTGTTTTCAATTCATATGTAAAACATTTCCTGGCCTAAGTTATGACAAAATAAAGGCTGGTGTTTTCGATGGGACACAAATCAAAAAGTTAATGAAATGTCAAAACTTCAATAGTTCGATGACTGATGTAGAAAAAGACCATGGAATGCATTTGTGGCTGTTGTGAAAGGATTTTTAGGGAATACAAGTGCTCCAAACTACAAGGATTTGGTGGAGACATTGCTTGATAGCTTTCATGTTTTAGGCTGCAACATGAGTATAAAGGTTCATTTCCTCATGAGCCATCTCAATGAATTTCCTGCTAATCTTGGAGATGTGAGCGATGAACATGGTGAGCGTTTTCATCAAAATATAAAGGTTATGGAGGAGAGATATCAAGGTCGATGGAACACATATGATGGCCGACTACTGTTGGAGTATTCAAAGAGACTGTGTAGACATGGAACACTCCAGACGCTCTCATAAGCGGACGTTCGTTCCATAAATGTGTGGTTCATGTACAATGGTGCTTGTTTTATCCATTATGTTTGAGAATTAAGTGGATGTATTCAATAAAAGGAGATGTTATCTTATATTTCACTTATCATTTCAGATCCTATTGACATTAAAACTTATGGTTTTAAGGTCTAGGACTTGGTAAACTATGCTGACCAAGGAATTATTAAGCATTATATCACAAAATATGGATATGCTACAGAATAAAAATCTGATGTGTTAGAAAACAATGGATACCATATTTGAAATCAGCACCTAAAAATTAGTTAAAAACAACCCAAAAACCTAAGTCAGCAAAAAGTGTGTTGGCCAGTGTAATAGGTCACAAATTCAAACAAGGACTCAGCACTGCAAATTGCTGTTAGCAGTTCTTCATCCGTGACTTCCACGTTTCCAAGAACACTTCTTATTGCTTTCTTTGCACTTTTAATCATGATTTCAAAAACACCTCCAAAGTGTGGACTAGCAGGAGGGTTGAACTGCCATTCGATTTCACCTGCTCCTGAACGTTTGCGAACTATTTTCTTTTGATCAAGTTCCTTCACAAGTTCTTTCAACTCCTTATCTCCCGCTACAAAGTTGGTACCATTGTCGGACAGGACATAACAAGGTGTCCCCCTCCATGATGCAAACCGAGAAAAGGCATTCAAGAATGAATTAGTGTCCAAAGAATATGTCATTTCCAAATGGACCGCGCGAGTAACGAGGCATGTAAACAAACAAAGATATCTCTTCGCTCTACTCTTACCACGGCCTTGTTTTGTGAGAAATCCACGCCAACTCATTCAAATGCTTTCAAGGTAGAAGTAACTCTGGATCTCGGTAACGGGGCCATCATTTGACCAAGAGGTTTTGCGTTGAATCATTTCTTACACATTTGAGAATGATTAATGACCTCACGTACAGCTGCTCTTCCCTTTATTACCCAAAACCGACGACATAATTCTGTAAGTGTATGTTCCACTCCTGAGCCATGCCCAATTTTATTGTGAACATCTTTTATTACCAGATTTGTAATTGGATGTTTCTTGGGCAATATCGCTTTGTGTTTACTTCCATATGGCAGATCTGCATGATGTACGCAACCACCTAATCATAGCAGACTGTCTTCATCTCTCATGGAATTCAGGTTCTCCAAACTTTTTTGACCTTTATCTCCAAGGCCTTCGACTTGTGCTTATTTCAACCAATACTGTTCTGCCTGTTTCATGTCCTGCTGAGACAAATCGCAGTTCAATACCTATCTGTAACACGATGCTTGCAATTACTTATAAACCGTTGTAACCATGCTGTTATTCGAACAAGTCTTTGAAAACTCAAATAGTTTTTTGGACTTAAAAATTCGTCATCAGCTACTAATGATAATTGTGTTTTGACAGTCTTGTTCTCTTCACCGATGTCACCAGATAAAGAATCTCTTCCACAGTCTTGCTTTTGTTTCATTCTGCAACAAAAACTGTGGTCCTTCCATCCACAGTTTGCTTTCTGCCAAATCATGAATATTCATGCCCAGGTCTGAAGGATTCGTATAGCCAAGATCATGATGCCATTGTTCAGGATTTGTCATTTCTTGGATCTCCACAAGTCTCTTTGCTACAAAGGTCTTAAACTTTCGACTTTGATTTCTCACCCAATACGGCACATTGGTAGAATCAGTCCAGCAAATGACTTGGGATACGTTGATGGATTTCAATATTGTATTGACAAAATGTTTTGAAATAACAGCTCCCATTATCTCTAGTCTTGGTATGCTTAAGGACTTCACTGGTGCAACTCAACTCTTGGACACAATCAAAACTGATGTTGATGGGCTGTTTTCATAACGACAAACGAGATATCCACAAGCAGAGTATGAATCTTTCAAAGCATCAGAATACATACGTAATACTGTCTCTTTAGGGAATGGTTGACACACGCATCATGGAATCTCCACAGAAGGAAGTTGTAATTCTCTCAATCAATTATGCCAGCACTTTAAAGGAGTAACTGGAAGTGGATGGTCCCAATCAATCCCAGTGACCCGTATATCCTGCATAAGAATTTTGGATCTTACCGTGAAGGGGGAAGGGATTGAAGTGGATCAAATAAGGTTGAAATCGCACTTAATACTTCTCTCTTGGTATTCGATTCTTTGATTTCAAGTAATTATACGTTGACAGTGAACATGTCCTTATCCGACTTCCATGTCACTCCAGGGGTTTTAACTTTCACACATTGCTTTTGATCATGTTCACATATCTCTATTCCAGGTTGCCTGTCTTCTTCCAGAACATCCACTAACACCGATCTAACATTTGAGGACCACTTTCTCAATCGGAAATTGGCCGAATTCAGCAAATCTGATTGCTCTCTTTGCAACTCTATCGCATCTTCAAGTATCTCACACAAGTCAAGAACATCGTCCACGTACATAGCATCACTTACTGAGTCTGCAGCTTTGGCATGTTTCTGTACAACAAATTGTGCGCAAAATGGCGAGGCTGTATTGACAAATACAAGCCTTTGAAATTAGTATACGTCTGGTTCTCGAGAACCATCTAAACCATGCCAAAGAAATCTATGGTACTTATTGTCATCTTCTAGCAGCCCCACCTAAAGAAACATCTCTGAGATGTCCCCGGATAGTGCAACTGGAGCTCTTCAGAATCTTATCAATACATTTAGCACGTCATTCTGTAGCTTTGGCCCTGAATGTATAGCATTGTTCAGACTTTTCTCAGAATTTTTCACCGCTGCGTCGAAAACAATCCATGCCTTTGTAGTTGTCCTGTCGTCTTTGACTACCCCAAAATGTGGCAAGAACCATTGATTTTCTTCGTTTGTCTTCTCTGTTTTTATCACATAACTCTTCTTCTCATTCTGTGATATGATTGTGCAGCTTCTAATCCCTTCTTTCTTAGCACCTTTTCTTGATTCTCCAGCCTCTTCAATGGCATGTGGTAGTTGTTTTTAAGATGTGGTTCCCCTTTCTTTCATGGAATCCCCACGGCATACTTTCCATGGTTGAATGCAACACTGCTAGACACCTTGGCTACCACTTCTCTTTCATCAGGGGTTTGTTCGTTATTGTCCCTGATCCCAATTGCCTCAGCTGCTGATTGGAACTCTGCTCAACCTGACTTGATCTGTTTGTGCGAGTAAAGTGTGAACGTGACCTATGCTGATAATTCTCCAGTTGAGTTGGTCTAAAGCAAACCCAACCCAAATGTGTAAGCCTGGCAATTGGATCCGTGGGTGTACTGCTGTGTACCTCCTTTAGAACATGATGGAACAGAGGGTAATCACTTCCTATCAGTACATCGATTTGTTTTCTCAAAGGGAACAGAATACAAATGTAGCCACTTTGATTTGAGGTCTGCCCAGTTAAATGCTGGGGTATCGCCAGCAATGTCATTGATAACATTGGCACTCACACTTTCAGAAAACTTATTATTTAAGCTTTCTGTGATGACAGAAACTTGCTTTGACTGCTTCTTAACAAGCGATCCGCCAGCACCAGCAATTGTCAGTTCTTGTACTTCTTTCAACTGTAATTCTTCTGCCAAGGCTTCAGACACAGGAACCTGTTCAGCATGGATCTAGCATCATGTTGACTTTGAGCTGTCTGTTGCCTTTCCATGCAACAGTTGGTAATACCATTAATGATACACAGTCTGTGTGGCCATTGACATACGATCTAGATTTAGTATCAGTTGTATTCTCAGCATCTTCTGTTTAGGGGTGCAACGGATATTGTATCTGGCCGGATTGTAGGGTAATGGGACTATCCTGTATCCGGCCAGTTATTTTCTCATATCCGGCCAGATACCGGATAATTTGCTTTTCTGAAGACAATTGTCAATTTGTGTTACTTGTACCATACTAACAACAGATATTTATGGAAGAAACAATGTAAACTCGTGTTCTGTTCTAATGTTATTTTTTAACAAATAAACAGAAGATAATCGTCTGTTACTTGATAACAATCTCAATAAGTGACACATTTTGATGTGCATAACAACCATTTTACGCAACGTTGTTTGTAGTCCCACTATAGTTTGTTATATAGTGGCATTGTCAGAATTTTCTTGCATTGTGATGAATGAAAAGGAGTTTCATCTTCATGTTCATCTTCAGTTCTGTTGCATTTTCCGCCATTTGCAAGTTGCAACTCATAACTTGTCTAATTAATGCTTGTAATAATTATAAACGCCAGTGAACAAGTAATGTTTTAAAGTAATTGCTTGCAAAAAAAGACATCATATTTGAACTTCAGTGTAAAGTTTTAATTTTTCTCCTCTCAATCCAAACCTAATTTGGGTAATAATTGATTGATTTGTGACAAGTGCGAGCTTTTCATCCAAAATACCGGTATCCGGCCGGCTATAAAAAACACTATCCGGTGCACCCCTACTTCTGTTGATTGCCCAGCTTCCTTCACATTTTGTAAGCTTCGACCATTCTGTGGTAAATCTGTGGTTTCTACCATTTGGCTTGTAGCATTTGAATGAAGCTCAGGTTTACCAGGTGCTCCCTTGTTATGTTGAATGCTGTCACAACCATTAACACCACATCTTCTTGACCTGGTACATTCTGCCACATTGTGGTCAAATCCAAGACATCAATAACATCTCTTGGACTTTTCGATCAACATCTTTTGATTTGTAACTGGTAATGCTTTAAATTTATCACATAACCACGGAGGGTGATTCAGCTTGCACGATTGAACAACACATTTGATATTGCCCTTTGAACTTGTTTTGAATCCTCTTTCTTTCTTTCGATGCACTCTTTGATTACTGTTCTTATCCTTTTTGTTTGTTCCAAGCCTTTTAGTTTCTTCCCTAGCTTCTTCCATTATTTGTACTCTTAGCTCTAACCACTGTACAAGTGTCTCAAATTTATCCTCCTTTGAATGTTCAATCAGCCACAACTTATAATGCAGCACATCTTCTTCGGGTAATTTCCCTTTATTTACTAAATTCAAGCTTTGCCCAAAAAGGTCACCCTGCTGATTGCAAGTGTCCTTCAAAACTACTAATGTTCTGTCTAACACATTTAGAAATTCTTCCAATTCATCCAAATTCTTGGGTTGCACTTGTTTCCAATTCTTAAGAACAGTCAAAGTTTTTATTTGAAGCCTTCAAGGGCCACCATATTTCTTTTCAAGCTTCTCCTTTGCTTTTCCATAGGCATTCACAGAAAATACAAGATCTTTGATGAGTTTGAGGGCTTTTTCATTCACAGCAATATATGCACTATCAACTGCAGACATTAATGTAGCTTTCCATTGCTCATACTCCACCTTATCTTCACCATCAAATGTAGGTAGTTCGACACCTTTTAATTTATCAGCCTTGTATTTACCCTGATTTGTTGAAGGACTATTCAGTTGCTGTGGATGTAGATGTGGTTGTTGGGTTAACCAAGGATAGTCTTCGAGGGAGTGTGCCTTATCACTTAATTCATGGTTGAGGGTAGGTTGTTTAGGGGATAGATAGGTTGTTTGAAATACTGTGGCATTTGGGTTGAGGTTAGTCTTTTTCTGGCTCTGTCAGGCTGGTATTGACCAATGGGTTGGTGGAACTTGGTACTTGCAGCAAGGTGTTTTGAGACCTTGCATCGATAATGGAGACGATTTTACAAGCTTCTTCTGTTCTTTGTCTAGCTAGTTCCAGTTCTGTAACTTTCCAGCTAAGTTCTTCCTCTTTCTGAATTTCCTCGAGATGTAATTCCTGTACTCTTGCTTGCTTCAGGTAATTCCGATTGATGGGATTGCTTATGTTCTGAATGACTGGATTCTGATCCAACAACTGACTCCGTGCCACAATGAGACTGCAAAATGGATTCCAATTCACCATTTTCTAATCTTTCTTTTAAGTGCAGTTCAGCAACCTCAATAATATTATCTACTTGTAATCCAATTTCCTCAAATTCTCTCTCTATCCTCTCAACTTCAATGCTGGACTCTTCAATGTTCTCTAATATGGACAGTTCTTTTAACTTATTCAGTATCTTCTCAATAATTGAAAATTCAGCTTTGATCTTATTGATGTAGTGCTTAATTGTGTTCTTACTTGTATTGCCCGTTTGCAATAAATCTTGTAATTTGTTTATCTCCCTTGTTAGTCTTGTTTTTGCCTTCTTTTCCTCTTGTTTTAATCATTCAACATTTTCTGCTATTATACTTTGTGCCATCTTGGATTGTCAAAAATCCCAAATTCTCGCCTTTTTTACCAAGAATCCGGCTGTTGAAGGACCAAATGTTCCCACCAACTCAGGAACATAGTAAAATGATACAGGCGAAACCAATTTCCTGATAAAACTTTTATTTTAAAACGAATTTGAACGATTAAATCTCTTGTAATCAACCATATATTTTTTTTTTTTACAAAATTATATGTGCCTGCGAATATCAGGGCCACAACTCAGTGTAATCTATAATATACAAAATTGTTAGTAACAACCAGTAATGAGAACATCGGGGTCTATGAATTCCGTGAATCAGCCACGTTATAGTGGGGTTCCACGGTATAATCATACAGTCTACACAGCAATAAAAATGTTGTGGATGTGGGAACCCATTATTTCTACTATGAATGTTCTCACATATTGCACATCATATTTTGAGATAATGAATCCACTTTATTTAGCTGCATATACTTGATTGAAGGATTTACTGTGGAAAAATAATAGTTTGATTTATTTGCTTTGTTTCTTGGTATTGCGGGCATTGACCTTCGATGTGTTAAGTCACATGATATTTCTGTGTTTCAAAGTTCAGTTTGACAAGATAAAGAGAACATGGCTTCATTTGCAGTCTTGCTTCTTGTGATGGGTGTTGTGCAGTTATTTATTTGTAATGACACTATTAAATCACATTTCCCAGATGGCCATGAGTTTTACTCACCACCTTATGTGGGTGGGTGTAATCCCAATGAGTACGACATTTGGGGGGATGAAAAAAAGGCTACTACAGTTTGCATGGAGTGCCTGCCAGGAACTCAACCAAAAGAAAGATGTGGTAGACTGGATATTATGATTGGACAACAGATTTGGAGTGTGTGTTTTGCCCAAAAGAAACTTATTCATAGTCATAAGATACTACAGATTGCATTTAATGTAGCAGATGTGTTCCTAACCAAATAACACTTCAAGAATGTACGGATGAACTTAATACAAAGTGTGGTGCTTGTAAGATGGGTTATTTTAAGACCTACTTTGAAACTTGTGAGAAATGTCCTTGACGTCTTTCATCTCATGATAATAATTACATATACAAATATTGTAAGAATTATTTTTTAGATCATCGCCAACATAAAAATCAAGTTTATTTACCTAACTGGTTGCAACTTATCATTGCATTTGCTTGTGTAATTTGTTTGGTAAAGATGACGGATTGTGTGGAAGGGGTTTGGTTGTGATGGAAGAACACTTAGATGATGAATTATTTAGGTATAAATGTGCTAAATTTTGTAATGCATATAAGTTTCCATAAGATCGTAGAAGCACAAGTGCTAATAGAGACTTCAAGTAAACAACAAATTTCTTTATTGTATACATGTTTCGGCAAAACTCATGCCATCTTCAGTACAAATGGTAATTGGATATTTACAAGCGTATGACTCATCTAATATGAATTCTCACACATGTGTCAGAAAGATTAATTACAAGGGTGCGACTGGTTAATGGAGGAAGTGGGCGTTGAAGGCGATATGTAGAAAGTTGATGACGTGTGGTAGACAAAAACAGTTAGGAAGAAGAAAAAAAATAAAATAAAATAAAATGAAATTAAAAAAAAAAAAAAAAGATTAAAAATTATATGTGTATATTGGAATTATAAGCTAAACATGGTGTTAAGATGATGGACTTGAACATTAAGTTCGGGTTTGAGTTTCTTAATATGTAGCGCTTCTTTGAGTTTAAGAGAAAGGATAGATTTATCGGAGTCTATGATTTTAAAGCATGAGGAGTTATATTGAAGGTGTTTGAATATGTGGGAATGTTTGTCAGTATGTGTGTGCTCATTAATCCGAGTGGTGAGGTGACGAGTGGTTTCGCCAATGTAACGGGAATTACATCCCGCACAAGTAAACTGATATACCACATAAGATTTAAGCTCTCCAGGAATCGAGTCTTTAAAACTAAAAGGATTCTTAATTTTGTATGGTGAAAAAGCAAGTGTGATCTCGAGGTCGGTGCATAACCGTTGTACAAGTGACTTGAGTTTGCGTTGTGTTATTTTTGAGTAAAAGCCGGTGTATGGTAGTTTGAAGTAGCGTGTATTTCGTTTGTCGTCTTCTGTGTGTTTTGTTTGGTCAGACTGGCTTGGTTCCTCATTGTATTGACTGATGACTTTGTGTATTATGTGGAAAGGAAATGAGTTACGTTTAAGAGTAAAAATAAGTTTGTTGAGATCTTCTTTGAAGCCGGTTTCCGTGTTATTTATTTTACGGGTTCTATCAATTAGTGTTTTTATCAATCCGATCTTGTAATTCATGGGTGAGAAACTCAAAAAATTCATGAGCAGACCGGTGTATGTTTTTTTGTGAAAAGTAGTTGTAGTGCAGGTGTTTGTAGATTTGGTTACCAAAACATCTAAGAATGGAAGTTTACCATTTTTCTCCTTTTCAAAAGTAAATTTGATGTTAACATGTTGACGGTTTAAATAATCGAGAAAGAGCATCGCGTCGTGCTCATTGTGAAATACGCAAAAGGTGTCGTCAACATATCTACGATAAAATAAAACACGAGTTTCGTCGTAATTTTCTAACCAGAGTTGTTCATGGTAACCCATGAAAAGGTTGGCTAGTACTGGCGCTAAAGGAGAACCCATAGCTACTCCGTCAACCTGATCATAAAATAAACCATCAAATAAAAAATGCGTCTGTGATGTAGCAAATAGAAACAACTGTTTGAGATCTTTTCTGTTGATAGGAAAGTTAGGGTTGTTATCGAGAATTAAATTTATAGCAATGTCAATGGTTTCTTGTAAGGGAATGTTAGTAAAAAGACTTTCTACATCGAAAGATATTAGAAAATTGTTATTGAGGTCTAAGTTGGTTATTTCTTCAACAAAAGAAAAAGAATCCTTAGTCGTGTGTTTGTCTGGTATGAGAGGTGACAGAATGGAACATAAATATTTGGCTAATTTGTAGTTGTAAGCGTTAATGGAAGATACTATGGGTCTAAGAGGAGGAGCTGAGTTAGGTTCTCGTTGTTTATGCAGTTTAGGTAAACCGTAAAACCTAGCTGGTTGTGAGCCTTTGGGAGAGATGTTGTAATAGGTGTTATCATCTAAACAGCCTTGATTTTTTAGTTTTCTAAGTAGACGTTGTAGTTTAGCTTCTCTGTGCGGGATGTACTTGTGTGGGATGTAATTCCCGTTACATTGGCGAAACCACTCGTCACCTCACCACTCGGATTAATGAGCACACACATACTGACAAACATTCCCACATATTCAAACACCTTCAAAAATCCTCTGCTTGCAAACTTCAATATAACTCCTCATGCTTTAAAATCATAGACTCCGATAAATCTATCCTTTCTCTTAAACTCAAAGAAGCGCTACATATTAAGAAACTCAAACCCGAACTTAATGTTCAAGTCCATCATCTTAACACCATGTTTAGCTTATAATTCCAATATACACATATAATTTTTAATCTTTTTTTTTTTTTTCTTCTTCCTAACTGTTTTTGTCTACCACACGTCATCAACTTTCTACATATGCCTTCAACGTCCACTTCCTCCATTAACCAGTCGCACCCTTGTAATTAATCTTTCTGACACATGTGTGAGAATTCATATTAGATGAGTCATACGCTTGTAATATTTATCAGGTCACATAAATATTGCTTGTAAATATCCAATTACCATTTGTACTGAAGATGGCATGAGTTTTGCCGAAACATGTATACAATAAAGAAATTTGTCGTTTACTTGAAGTCGCATATAAGTTTGCTTGAAATAATTATGCCAATAAATGTTTACCTGCATTGTCTTATGATTGAACCTGACTGGTTATTAGCATTATGTATGCAACAAGCTGGAGCAGTGGCGTAGCTACAGGGGGGCAGGGGGGGTGACTGCTTCCCACTTGACGTTTTGGGTGCCGTTTGTCGGAAATTCTGAAGCGAACTGGCAAAGTAATTAATTATTCACATGTATAATATATTTGTATTTTAGAACCATTCTTACCAAGAAAGTAAATAGTAAATGATACAAATACAATGTCTGTTTCGTTTTTCTGCGGCATCTGCGCTGTATGTTGTCACTAAATATTTTACACTGGTCTATATGTGGGCAACAGCTTACCAAACTGCAAAAAAACTTTCATGTGTCGTTGGTGTTGACCATATTATCCATAAACTGTCACTAATTATTTACGATGGACAGCTGTTTACTAGCTGCGGAGTAAAATCTCGTATTTCACTTGTTGAGTTGTTGTGTTGTTTGACTAGAAACATAGAGTGTTATACAGTTATAGCTTTGTTCTACGTACAGTTTCATTCTGTTCATGATCCCGTTTGCGACATTTCATCAATAAAAGTTAAACAGATATAGGTAAGTAAAGTGACCTAGAATCGTGGCGTCAGCTTTTCTCTGTTCTTTGCGTCATGCGATAAACATAATTCTCAACTCTGAGTCTCTGAATCATTATATATTATATCATAGGCCTGCCGGACAGATTATTTCGACCATTTCGCAAAGCACCACTTCTTGCCTGACTTTAAACGTCATGTTTGGTCAAGGTAAGACCAAACGGAGAAAAGTAGAATGTTCTGTGTGTCATAGAATTTTGACAGCGACTACAGGAAAAAGCACAATGAGAAGTACCACAGCGAAATGACAAAAGCTCGTCGCGGCCATTGATAGTCCTTTTGCATTTGCGCAGCAGAAACCAAAGACCACGATTCCAGAAACAGGAACTGTGAGCGAGCAATCCACCTCCACTGAGCCACAGTCACAGACGTGTAGTAAACCCAAGGAAGAATCTAGTCAATCTATGTCAAATGTCGCAGTCTTAATGCCAAAGCCACTGCCATCAGTGCCCCAGCGAGACGAAAGCAGCGCGGTCGACGACGATGGAGGTGAAAACGAGGAATCCAATGAAAGCGAGATTACGGTATGGCTCACATCACTTGGCAAATATCCAACTGATCCTGCAAACTATCGGGACATTAACATAAATGCCGCTGTACGCGCCGAAATAGTGAGGTATGGCCCTTGCCAGCCTGAGGGACCATTTCCAAAAGATGATAACGGTCGCGGGTTCCATCAGGAATGGTATCAAAACAATGTTCACCGTGACTGGCTTGTGTACTCGATGACAGAGAACGCTTATGTTTTGCTTTTGTTGCTGGCTCTTCCCTTGCAAATCGTCTAAGACATACGAAAACAATTGGAGTGAAGTTGGAGTTGCCAACTTCAGGAAAGGTTTGGAAAAAGTCAGCACGCACGAGAATTCCCTGCTTCACTGCACTAGTCTTGCCCACTGGAAGTCATTCAAGTATCGTCTATCAGTTGGTAAGACAGTTGATGCTCACCTCCAGAAATTACTTCAAGATGAGCGGGAGAAAACGCTGCAGGTTCTGGATCGCTTGTTTTCTGCCACACTGTTCTTGGCGCTGCAAGGTATTTCTTTTTGAGGTCACCGTTTCGAAAGCAATGAAGATGCCATGGCTACACTAGGAAATAGTGGCAATTACCTAGAATTACTGAAGCTAATTGCAAGGCACGATCCAGTTATGGCGTCTCGCTTGGCAAACTATAAATCGAGAGGCAAGTACACTTCCCCACAGATCCAGAATGAGATCATCAATTCCATTGCCAGGGTCATCAGGGAAAGAATTGTTTCCAAAATTCACACTGCCAAGTATTTCTGCGTAATTCTGGACACTACTCCTGATGTTGCACATATCGACCAGCTGGCGTTTTTGATCAGATATGTTGGCGGTGGAAAACCCATCGAACGCTTTCTTTGTTTTGATGAAATGGCAGGTTCGAAAGCTGTTGATTTTCACGACAAATTGCTCGAGCTGTTGAAGCGTTTCAATCTGAGTGCAGAGTTCATTCGAGGGCAAGCGATGGATGGTTGTTCCACAATGTCTGGTGCTCATGGTGGATTGCAAGCACTTGTTCGTGAAATTACACCAACTGCGTTGTATGTCCATTGCATGGCGCATCGATTGAATCTGGTTCTTGTGAAGGTAGCCACCACCTGTGTACCCGTGAAGTCCTTTTTTGGTTTACTTGGAAATCTTTGTAGTTTCTTCATTGCCAGTTCAAAGAGAATCGCTCGACTACACAAGTCCCAACAAAGTGCCAAGCGAAGCTCAGAGATGCCGAAGTCGCTTTCCGATACTCGCTGGGCTTCACGAGTGAATGCCGTACAACACGTCAGAGATAACTTTGATTGTTACCTAGATGCTCTGGAGGCATTGATTGCAGAAAATCAACTCGATGCTAGTGGTCTGTCCAATGCTAATGGCCTTCTGAACGGCCTAAAGAAGTTCGAGTTCCTTGTACTTCTCCACTTTTGGTTTGACATCTTGGTGATCACAAAAGCGGCAACTGATAAAGTTCAGGGGCCTTTTCTGAACATTGGGGTATCGTGTCACTTGATCGAAGCGTGTATCCACCAATTTTCCATCATGAGGTCCAACAACGACCACTTTGATGCCACACTGAGGAAAGCAAGGGAACTTTGCAGTTCACTTGACCTCCCAGCTGAGTTTGAAACAAGAAGACAGTGACAAAGACGGTGGTTCTTCGATGAGCCACAGTCAGACCAAGCTGAAGAAGCTGCTGTTGATGCTCAAGAAAGATTTAGAATTGACGTATACAATGTCCTAGATACAATCGTCACTGATTTGAAGACGTGCTTCAATGATACGACGGTTGGCGTTCTGAAGGCCTTTGACTGCATCTCCCCAACCACCTTCATTGACAAGCATGTGGAGGTTCCAGAGGAATCCAGTTTGGAGCAACTAGGAACATTGTGCTCATTCTACCACAATGACCTGCCTGCGAAGGAGACAGTCGTCATGGAGTACAAGAATGTACACGCATTACTAAACGCGTGGGACTTAGTGGACGGTGAAGCTGTTCCCCGTGATGCTGAAGATATTTTGGTGTTTTTGGAGATACACAACTTGACAGGCCAGTTCGCAAGTATTGCAACATTGTTACAACTGGCACTCACAATTCCTGTCTCATCAGCACATGACGAGAGAGCCTTCAGTTGCTTAAAACGTGTGAAAACATACTTGCACAGTACCATGACGGAAAAACGCCTGTCGAATCTTGCTTGTATTTCTATCAATCGTGAAATCGTTTCAAATATTTCGATTCGAGAACTTCAAATGCCGTTCCTGAACGACAAAACAAGAAGAATTTTTAAATAATGTGTTAATTCACAAGGACATGACATTATAAAACGTTTTTCAACGTTAAAAGTTAAAACTCTGTGTTCAGTGTGTTGCCTGTCTGAGTACATTACATTTGAAGAGAAATAGCAATAGAAACATTTGATCTACCTCGATCTACCTATTCGATAATACCTGAAATTGTATGTTTATATACTAGCATATTACCATTTCTTCACACTTAGTTGATTTGAAAATGGCAGCCGGCTTTTCATAGTGAACATATATCGCCATCTGATGTAAATATTAAATATAATAAAGATATTATTCTTGTTCATTCCTTGATGATGTCTCATCTGTACACAGTTTTTAAAAGCCACACCTTTTAACCACGTTCCTTTGACCACGCCCAGTTGTCGGAAAATTTATAGTTTCGTCCCCCCGGAAGAAATTCGTAGCTACGCCAGTGAGCTGGAGATTGATGGAAAGTTACATGTCTGCTTAGAATTTGTTTTTCATTCAAAATATGGACTACCAAGACATCACTTATATTTATTTTGGTTTTGAATGGATCTACCCCTTTTGAGATGGGAATGGTCAAAGTATTAATAGCTTTATTAACAAACAATTATCCTACAAAAATGCAGTAAATTATGTCATGAATTAGCTTACAAGTGTAAAAACCATGAGACATATTTTCTAAATATTTTTCCTAAGCAGCACAAGCACTTATTCAACATTTGCATTCTATATGTTTTCTAAGCTCATTTAAATTAAAATTGTATAAATAAAGTCTGTCTTTAGTGATATTTCTTGCATCTACTTTGCTGTGATTGTTCTCCATGTGACATAACTCGTGTGGTAACAAAGTACTTAATTTACCCTGTGAATGATAGATAACTTCTTTCCTTGCTTTTACTCTTTGAAATAAGATGGCCATATGCATGTCTCATTCTTCGCCACATGGTTGTCTTCAACAACATACATAGTACCAATTGTTCTCGGCGACTTTGTTTTTTTTTAAACACTGCACTAATTATAATTGGTACCGTTTGGCATTGAATTGTACACACATACAATGAGGATTTGTTACTATTCCAAAGATTCTGCAATTGTTGCATGCTGCTAAGTACTCCATTGTATCAATGCTTGTTTTCTTTCTCAAAATGATCCTTCCCAAGCTGGCTTAATAGTTGAGGTGCTCAAGGCAGTGCCTATCCCTCCCCTACGTAGTTTTCATGATCTTTTTTTCATAGTGATAATTGAATTTCAAAAAAATACTTTGTTTGATGAAATGGAATCTACCATCAATCAGCTAAGATGATGTTTCTAACAGAAAATAATCTTAACTATGTGTAACTGGTTTTTCTGGAATATTGTTAGCATCACGATCACAATGCAAGTCTTCCCTTGATTTGTTGACTTTGTTCTCACTTATAAAGGTTCTATGTATGTTTTATTGGATAAGAAAGATGCTGATCAACATGAACTAATCTTTTATAAGATCAAGATACAAAGCAAAACATCTGGATGTATAACAGGTTTGCCAACTGTGGTTAAATTTCCAAAAATATCAACGAATTGTGAAGCATTTGGGCAATTTGGTCTCGGTAAAATTTACATGTTTGTAACAGAGGTAATTACTTCATGATATTTTGTATTTTGTACAGATAATAATCTAATTTGGTCCTAGGCACCTCTCTAAAACGGGCAATGAACACCTCAAAAGTGTGTTTTTATTAGAAAGTATAGTGCAATGGGGTTAATGATCATATGTTGATATCATTGAATACCGTTTGGTATGAATGCTAGCAATTTATTTCGACATTTTTTATGTAGAATTCAAACGACCACTCTTCAAGAGGAAGTTCTACCTTTTGTGCCGTTGGATGAGGCGCTTCCAAATGTTGTGTATTATTTACAATATTTTGAACAAATAGTTGATGGTTATTTTTTATTGTTAAAGCATTGTGATCAAGCAAATGTCGTCAGAATTATAGTTTTAACAACATCAGAGCTATCTTTTCTTAACTTTGTGCACTATATATACCTATCATCTGTTGATTTTAAGTTGTATTGCATTTATTTAAAATGAACACAGACTTCGTTTTGCTTGATGAGATTCGTAGGGGTTGTCAGTAGTTGTGATGTCATCAAATTCGAAAATGTAGTTTGACTTTAATAACTGGCAATGCGAGGTCATATTCCACAAAGAATTGCTTGTTTTTTCCAATTCCAACTTGGGTTTATCCTTTGATTGATCTTCAACCCTAAATAACCACCCTTTTCTCTTTGGAGCAATTACAATATAGTTTTTCATTTTCTAAAACGTCAATTTGTAAGTACCGTAGATGGTGAATTCAGCATAAGGTTGCGTTGTTTGAAATACATATTTAAGCTGTGCATTTTTATAGTAACCAATGGCATTAGCATAATTAATCCAAAAGTCAGGTAAAAGAATTATGTCATCATATGCATTTAATTTGTAATTTAAGTTTGTAAAAGGAAGTGAATAGATGATCAGTTATGTTGTGTTGAAGTAATCATTGTGATTAAAGCACAGTAACTCATATCTTTAAAGTTTTTGATCAGGATTTTTAGTTAGGATATTGTCAAATTGGATAGTTAGATGTTCTATTATTAATTTTTTGTCTATATCAATGTGTGCAGCAGTGAATATTTCTGGTTTTTGAGGTTTGAGTGCGTATGATGTATAGAACTTCACACCAACCGTCCACTGATGTCTTACAAAAATATTCTGTTCTTTGTTCACATGTCCCACCCATGGGCGTTATGCTTGTTGTTTTGTAAATTGCATATGAGAGATTAGCAGGATCCTTGTAGATTATTTCAGTCTTTTTGCTGTACAAAGTGGATTAAGAAATACCCTTTCCAATTTTTTCCATAATTAGTAAATAGTTCTTCTTCCAGATAGACTACTGCATTTGTTCCTGCTTCTCTTTAATTTAATGTTAACAGAGGGTTTCTAACGTCCTTTGTATATCTCAAAGCGCTATCTGTTGTTTGATTGCAAATGGTATGAATTGCTGTTGCTGTTGGACCGTATTTTTTTGACACTTTGATTTTATTCTACCTGAATATTTTCCTATGATTTGCTTTGCAAATAATGCTAATCATGCATTTGGAATTGTTGATGACATATTTTTTTTTTTTTTGCCTAAATGTATCCAGCATTTTACTTCCAGGAGTCCATTTTCGGTTTCCCAAATAATTTCATGCTTGAACTCCGTCTCCTACACTCAAACATCGTGATTGACTATGTTGATTGTGTAGATTTTTCTGCCTGGTTTGCACTGCCTTGACTTTCATCGCCATATTTGGTTTCAAAAGATCTATCGGGGTCCTTAAATTGCAACCCCATCGCAACTGACTTGGTGTTTCACCAGTGGTTGTATGCGGAGTTGTGCGATAACTTAGTAAGAAGCGAGCTAATTTTGTTTCGATGCTTCCTTTCCCTTGCTTCTTCATCCCCTGTTTGAAGGTCTGCACTGCCATTTCCACTAATTCATTCGATGATGGGTGGTACGGTGCTTTAGTTATATGGCATATCCCAGGTGAAAATCTTAAAACCGTTGTTGGACACTATAACTTCGGGTAGCCTATGTGTGCCGAAAGTAGCTCTGAGCTTTTCAATTGTTGTCTCTGTGGTGACGAAGTTAAGACAGTGGATGTCTAACTATTTTGAAGGTGCGTCTACGATAAGGAGAAACATCTTCCCCATGAAAGGGCATGCCAAATCAACGTGTATCCGAGTCCATGGATGGTTTGGCCATTCCCAGGGGTGTATGGTTGCCAGAGCTGGCATTTTCCGGTGTGCTTGACATAATTGGCAGCTTTTTACTTTTTCTTCCAATGCAGAGTTGATCTTGGGCCACCAAACGTGGTTCCTAGCGATGCCTTTCATTCTGACAATGCCAGGATGACTGTCATGGAGAATTCTCATCACTTCATCCCTCCCCTGGGGTGGTATGATGATGCGTGACCCCCACAGTAGACATCCTGCATGGACACTTAGTTCATTTTTCCATGTGAAGTAAGGTTGCAGTACAAACTGCTTGATTCGAGAAAGCACCGGATCACGAGCTGTCCATTGTTTGATTTTCACTGTGTCGACTGGAGTTGCATCAAGATCCTCCATCACATGTATAATGTCACCGGGTACTGGTGTCAACTGTGGTGTATCTGGGAGTGGTAGATGACTTAAGGTGTCTTTGTTTCCAATCTTGTACTCGTATGATAGGAGTGTTAAATTCCACCTTTGCATCCTACCTGCTGCCATAGGCGGTGTGGCTTTATCAGGGTTCAGCAAACCAATCAGTGGTTTATGATCGGTGTAGATCATGAAGTGTCGACCATAGAGGAACTGGTGAAACTTCTTAACAGCAAATATAATGGCTGGTGCTTCTTTATCTAGTTGGGAGTATCCTCTGTCAGGTTTGGAGAGTGACCTCGACGCAAAAGCAATAGGCTTTTCACTACTGTCCTCCATTTTGTGTGCCAGTACAGCACCCATGGCATATGGAGAGGCATCACACAAAAGAATTATCTTCTTTGTGGGATCGTAATGTACTAATACTCAAGATGATTGCAGCAGGTCTTTAGCAGCTTGGAAAGCTTTTTGTTGACGGCTTTTCCATGTCCAACGTTTTTCCTTGTAAAGGAGCTCGTGGAGAGGTTCCAAGGTCGATGACTGGTTAGGAAGAAATTTCCCGTAAAAGCTAACCATTCCAAGAAATGATTTCAGTTCAGTAATGTTGGTCGGAGCTGGAGCTTCCTTGATAGCTTTAACTTTAGCTTCTGCTGGATGAAATCCTTCTTTATCCACTCGGTATCCCAGGCATTCAAGTGATGGCATTTCTTCTTTTTAAGGCGTAGACCTGCACCTGAAAGACATTTCAAAACTTGGTCTAAGTTGTTCAGATGTTCTGCATCTGTTGGACCGGTGATAAGAATGTTGTCCAGTAGAACTCCTACACAGGGTATTCCTTGTAGCAATCCTTCCATCATTCTCTGAAAAATACCAGGTGCTGAAGCGATACCATAGGAAAGGCAGTTATATCTGTAGAGGCTTTTATGTGTGTTGATTGTCAAGTATTTCTTAGAGTCCTCATCCACTAACATCTGCTCATAAGCATGACTAAGATCTAGCTCTGTAAAGGTTTGGCCACCTGCAAGCTTTGTGTAGGTTGTCTAATTTTGGAATCGGATATCCATCAAGCTTGGAGACTTTACTGACTGTTAGTTTATAATCATCACAAACTGTAACAGTGCCATCTTGTTTGACCACAGGAACAATAGGTGTGGCCCACTCTGAATATTGGATTGGCTGGATTGTTCCTGCTTTTCGCTAAATGCATGTGGAACTGGTCTGGCTGTGTGAAATATTGGTGTTGCTGTTGGATCTATGTGGATCTTTGCTGTTATCTCTTTTAAAGACCCAAGCCCTTCTTCAAACAGTTGTGGGTACTTTCTCACTACCTCTTCTAGGGGCTGGTTTACTGGGGAAAGCTTTTTGATTGCCTGCCAATTCAATGTTATCTTATTTAGCCAATTTCTACCAAGTAATGCTGGCCCATGTCCTTGGACAATGAATAAAAGCAGTTTATATTCTTTGTTTTCATATGAAACCATGACATCAAGGCTACCCCTTGGTTTAACTTTCTCCCCAGTGTAAGTACGAAGTACTGTCTCTGTCTTCTGCAGTTTAGGTAGTTTACCATTACTATGTAGCTTTGCAAACATCTTCTCACTCATGACTAACAGAGATGCACCAGTACCAAGTTCCACATCTATGGGGAACCCATTTACAGTAACATTCACTTTATAGGGAGATGGACTTTTACTGTTAAACATGAACATAGAATGTGCTGTGGCACTTCGTTTTCTGAGTGACATTCTCTTCCTTCACCAAGATGGTGGGTAGATGTGGGTTTCTCTGATTTGTTTTTCCCATGTTGTTTCCCTACCCCCGACTTTCTCTTCTCTTTACTTTGACAAGCCCTGGAGATGTGCCAAATTTTTCCACACGTGTGGTAATCAGCTTCTTTAAAACGGCAGTCACTTGGGTGGTGATTACCATCACACTGAAAACATTTGACTGGCCTGCCTGTATCTTGCCTTTTGGTGTGCTTCTGCCGGGGGTATTGTCCTTGTGTATATCTTGCACGTCTTTCTCAGATGTTTCAATGGCTATTGCTAAGTCCATGGCTCTTTTCAATGTCCAGTTGGGTTCTGCTAACAGGCGTCGTTGAATTTTGTCGTTACTTGCCCCACAAACCAAACTATTTTGCAACATCTCATCTAAAGTCACTCCAAATTCGCAATTCTCCGAGAGACTTCTTAACTCAGCTAAAAATACTGAAATGGTCTCACCTTGTTGCTGTCCACAGGTGTTAAATTTGAAACATTCAACTATCACTGAAGGCTTTGGCTTGAAATTTTCTTGAACCAACTTTGCCATATCTGTATAGGTCTTTTCAATCAGATCTTCTGGGGCTACTATGTCTTTGCACCAACACTAACCAGGAATATCGACTGCTGTTTAGCATCATCTGTGATTTTATTTGCTTGGAAAAAGTGGTTAAGACGTTCAACATAATGGCGCCAATCTTCGCTTTCATTGTATCCATCTATCTTACCAAAAGTCGGCATGGTTTCCCGGCCAATTTCTGTCTCAACCAGTCCAGTTAGTCCTTGAACACCTCATCTACTTCTCTGGCCGAAGTTTAAGTTTTCCTTGTCGCCAAAAATGTGGTGTATAAACCCTTATTTACAACTCAACACAACAGTGACAACACTCTAAGTATCACAGCACACTGAACCAAAATTGACATCATGGCGTGATGTGACGTCACTAGTGCACAGGACTCTACAACGCCGAATTTTAGAAACGCAAGATTTCACTAAACTTTCACCGTGTTTACCAATGTGCCGGAGACGAACCCAGGCTCTTGGCAAATCAACATCCAAAGCCACAATGGTAGTCGAAGGAGAACTTTTGTATTTTAGTTTTAGCTTATTAATCAGAAAGTTCCTGATACCAATAGGGTAACCGTTCCATGACATAAAAGATTTGAGAGTATCTATTTGGTTGTCGAAAAGCTTTTTGGTGCTACAAATTTTGGATACACAATTAAAAAGCAACTTAATCCATGCAGTTTTATGGGAAAAAGGTTCAAAACTGGAGAAGTGGGTATATTGGTCGGTGTGCATGTCCTTGCGATAAATGTCAGTGCTATCAACTGAGATTTTAATATTCAAAAATGAATAACACCATCAGGAAATGTATCTACGGTAAATTTCAGGTTAGTAAGAAATTCGTTAAACTTAGCTAGAACCATTGGAATATCGGAAGGTTTGATTAGCACGATAGTATCATCTACGTATCGTTTATAAAATTGGATAGTACTGCTGCTGATGATGTCAGAAATAATAACGCGTTCAAATTTGGTAAGTATTATGTTGGCTAAGACGGGTTCAAGTGACAATCCCATGGAAACACCGTCTGTTTGCTTGTACAACTGGTTATCAAAAGAGAAGGCAGTTTTACTACAACAGTCTAAAATTAGTTTTTTCAAAGTGCATTTCTTTAGAGTGGTGCTGATTAAGTTATCATTATAAATACGATCTAAAATAATATCAACTGTTCAAGAAAGTGGCACATTAGTAAATAGGGATTCAACATCAAAAGAAACAAATGGGTAACCTTCTACAAACAATCACTTAGGAATGTTTTTAACGTGAGTGACAGCATCAAAAGAGTCGGAGAGCGAAAATTCATTAATGGTTAGCAGATTTAAGAAAGAGGAAAGAAAATTGCCAACGTTATAATGCAGAGTGTTAGTTGTGTCAGTGGTAGGTCTGGATTCGGGAAGAGATGAAAATGTTTTATGTGTTTTGGGTAGACCGTGCACTTCACCCAAATGTGCTGCCTTAGGACAAAGAAAACTGTATTCATTAGCAGCAGTAATTTCACCTCTTAAGTAAAGTGGAGAAATATTTTTGTAAGGAAGAAAGCCTAGTGGGTGTCGGGTCAGATATTATTTTTTAAACTTATTAGTATCAATCAAAACTTTAATCTTTAATAACTATAAAATTCTTTACTCAAGTAAATCTACCAACACCAATAAACTCTTGTTGATTGAAGCTCTCCATATTAAATTTAATAAGTCTGAAATCAACTCTGGACTGAAAGCTTCAAAAGAACTCACGTTTTTATATTTCCAACCTCCTACTTTATACATTGTTCTCATCTCGACTCTTTTCTTTTGTTTGTCAACTTAATGGCTTACGATTATTTTATCAGATTATTTTATCACCTTTGGCATCTGATACTCCCCTGCCTCAGTCATCTTACATCATCTTACATCATCTTACATCCTCTTACACATTGTCGGGTCAGTTGTTATTAATGACTTTTGTCTTATAAATAGCTTTCTCTTGAGTTAATAAGTAATTGGCAATGCATTCGGTTGTGTTAATATCTTAGGTATAGGATTCCTCACTTCCGTCATTCACACTGTATATATAGACCTTGGCTTGTTTTGTATATCATTCTGTCTGATGATGACTTTGTAATAAAGTCGAAATATTACAGCCTCGTATACTCGTCTTGTTTTGACTCATATCTTGAGTTTTTCCAAGATGTCTTTAATTTTCGGAATTTGTTTTATTTTATACATTTTTTAATTGTTCGCTGGTCATGGTATTTGGTATATGATTATACTAGAACAAGTGAAAGAGACTTTATAGCTCAAAAAAGTATATTGATTGTTCAGTTGAAATGGATTAATTGGCTTTTAAAATTAAGAGTTGCTTGTACAATGCCTTCTTCATCAAGTTCAGTGTCTAAGGGATGGAACGTGTTCATTATTTTGTGAATCATGAACTTGAGATTTTTGAAGGAAAAGCAAAGGAACAGAAAAATATTTCTGAATTGGTTCCCATTGATTCATTGGATATCATGCAAGTCGAGCAGTTTTTTATTTACATCAAGTAATTTTTGGGTTGGAAGGTGTATTAAGAGATGAGGACAAAGAATTTAGGTAAGCATATATTGTGGAATTAGGATGGGGAAGTGTTCACATTGTATGATTTCATTAGAACGAATTCAATTTATTCATCAAAAGTTGGCTTTTGATGTAAAGAAACTCCTTTGAAAGTACACTGACTTGATTGTTTTCAGTCACAATTCATGTCTGATTTTAAAGAGTTTTTTTTGTTGTGTAATTGCATGAAAAACAATAGAGGAAGGTGTAATTTGTTATTGCATGTTATTACAGGTGGGTAAATATTTTTTTCTCTCCTAGGGGACAAGAATTAGAGAAAAGAAAGTATAAAGTCAACCATGAATGATGAACATGTTGAACTGACATATCTTGCAAGATCTAATCTTATGTATACTGCCATTGACATTGAATTTGTTTCTTCTTATCATCTGAGCATTGACACAAAAGTATGGTTGGAGGTACAACAAGCACAAGAATGGAAAAAAAGAAAAAATAAACTTTTGATTTATACAAGTTCATGTTACATTGATATTGGAGACATGGTCTGTATTAAACCAAATATGTTTGATCGTCCATTACAAGAAAATAACACAAGCTTTCCTTGTGAGACAACCTTTTGTTCTTATGAGTTCAAGCAGCAATTGCTGTTAATATTGGTTGACAGTTTACAAATGTTTTAAGTTTCTTTATAGCAAGATTATACATGCAAGAAAAATCTGTGTTTATTTATTAAATAGACAAAGTAATCTTAAAAGAATAGTAAACATGTTTCAGCATACTTATGCCATCTTCAGTACAGTGGAAGAGATCTAATTATAATTTACAATAGGATATATATTCATAACATGTCAAGTGATGTGCATATTAAATTACAATATTGAGAAGGCGGAAAATATTTACAAGTTGATAACGGTGTTAAGGTGGTGTATCTGTTTATTAAGGTCTGGTTTAAGTTTCTTAATGTAAAGTGCTTCTTTGAGTTTTAATGAAAAAGGAGAGTTAGCTGTGTCTAGGACATGAAAGCATGATGGTGTGAAGTTAGATTTGCATTGAGGTGAAGCAAGGAAGTGTTTAAAGATGTGTGAGTTTTGACATGTTATGAATATATATCCTATTGTAAATTATAATTAGATCTCTTTCACTGTACTGAAGATGGCATAAGTATGCCAAAACATGTTTACTATTAAAACATTTGTTTATTTGAAATGTCTGAATCTTATAAGAATTGGAATATGTACATGTGATTGTTTTCCATCAGACATACTCCTTCTTGGAATAAATAATTCATGGTTCTACCTTTGGAGTGGACATCATTGTATTTTTTTTCCAGTTTGTTCCAACTTTAGAAGAAAACATATTCTTTGTCTTTAAGCCATTCTCTGACTTCTCACAAATCCACACATCCATCCACAGAATACCAATAAGCTCTTAAAAATTTGGATGAAGCTGGTTCACAGCATTCATTTGTACATTCCATCGATCTTGATCTTTGATGATTCAAAAAATTTCACAATTGGTACAACACATTTTTTGCTGACATTTTGGATTCTGAGTTTAAAGTATTTTGTTCCAGCAACATCTCAGTGCAACTTCAAAAAGATAATCTTTTTTAATCCTTTCAAGTACTTGGAAGGATTAAAAGATTAACAAAATTCTACACATTTTTTTAAAAGAAGCATGTGTCTTGTGATTTACACATGTAAAATTTTAAATAAAACATGTGTAAAAAAACACCAGAAAGGGGTGTTTGGTGCTGCGGGAGGAAGTGTACATTTAACATTAAAGAGAAAGAATATGGATCCGCTGCTAGGTGGGGTTAGCTTTAATGACAGGTTTAGCAGGTGCTGTCACATCTCTTTGGGATCTTTTGGCTTACATTGAAGCAAAGAAATATTATAAAGATAAAAAACTCAGTTGTGAAATTTCTTCATTTCAAAACAAATTGAAAGGGAATCTTACTTCCGGTGTTTGAGTATGTTCTTGGTGTTGTGGATTTTATTTGTATTATTATTGAAGAGGTTGTTAGATTATGGAAGTTGGAGAATACAGAACATGAACTTGAGCTCAAGAGAATGGAATATTCGATAATCATGGAAACTTTTGCATTTGGACTCTTTAATGTGAACATATCAGATATTTGAGACAAAGATGTTCAAATTGCAGTCGACATGTTAGTTTAGGAGAATAATATAAAAAATTTAAATGTATACATTGTGATGTGGGTCCATGGATTTTTTGTAAAATATGTTGTATTGATAATGCATTTATTTCAAAGTGCAAGTGTGTGAAATTGGACGTGTGTATTCATTATGTAACTTGACACTCATCTGGACAGTGGTGGTTGGAAAAAAACACAAGAATGTATGGCTGTGGTAAATTAAAGGAACATTTTTTTCTACCTCTTTTTTAAAGAAGAATTGGTTTGAATTGTTTTTTGTTTGATTTAGTTTGTTCTAGCTACAGATTGTAGTCCAAAACGTTTTGTTCAATGTTCATCAGATTATGAAATGCTCAATAAACCAACTGGAGTTCTTTTGTGGGGAAATGTGTATATCAAAACAGGACAAGCTTTGAACATTTGCAGTATGATGTTACCCATTTAATTAAACATAAAATTTTCTCTATATTCAATGTTTTACCAGTTAAGATTGATAGAGTTTGTTCATTAGTTTTTAAATGTAAGGGGTGTGGTGAAATGAGATCTTGTACAGTTTGCTCAAATATATGTAATGACAGTGATGTTGACAAATTATCTAAGAAAAAATTAGATTGGTTACTTAATGTCTTTTGCATAAAGGTGTATGAAGACCATATTTTAGGGAACAGATTTCCGTTTACTTCTCTTAAAAATAAAGAAACTTTGACAGGAATGGAAATTTATTATAAGTGACTGTTCTTATTAACATGTCTTGAGATAAGGAGGAATAATGTAAATAATATGGAAGAAAAATGATTTGAGTATGGAGTTGGTTTTTCAAATATGGAATAAGCAATGGCTTGTTTCTTTTGCAAAAGAAGAGCATCAAGAATTATTTCAAGTTTTACCATGTGATGACAGTACATATAACAATTGTTTTATCATTTATTAATTGAACTTGAAATAAAATGCTTTTCTATTTTTTGTAAAAGAAAAAATAAATAAAAAAAATGGTAAAGAGAAAGAGGGAAAAACGGAGAAGAAATAATAAAGCCCAGCAAAAAACATGCAAAATAGGCATATTAAAGGTTTAAAATGTATTTCTAACATTTCGTTGCTACACGCAACATCCTCAGAGAATGAATGAAAAACTATATTACAAGGTGATGATATATTACATGATAAGTAAACGAGATATTGGCGTAGGAGCGGAAGTGGGGAGGGCACAAGGAAACAGCAGACTGAGATGTAATGGAAGGGTCGAGAAACGAAAGGTCTTAAAATAAAAAGAGTGGAGAAGAGCCCATGTTGGCATTAAGTGATGGATTGAGTTTGCGGATAAACAGACTTTCTCTGACGAGAAGTTCAGAGTTGAAAGGAGAAGAGGACAAGATAGTAAAGTCATTAGGCGAGACAGGATGTCCAGTGTCACAATGATGTGACAGGATGCTAGTCGGAGGAGGATTGACTCGTTTTTTGCCAGTAAGGGCAGAAATACCCAAGTGCTCTGAGATTCGTGTGTGGAGAAGCCGACTCGTCTGGCCGACATACAACGAACTACAACGTTGACACTTAAAGCGGTAAACGACACGAGATCTCAAAGCCTTGGGAATCCTGTCCTTAAAGACAAAAAAGGACCGAAAACTTTTTCGTCTTTGTTCCCAATCGAAAACCACCGACTCATTAAATCCTGACAACGTCATCTTCAATTTTTCCCAGCGCCTTTTAACCGATGAAGAGAAAGACATTTTAAGCAAAAGACTGAACTTCTCGTTACCACCCAGCCGTCTCGATTATTGTGACTCTCTCGCTCCCTTTGAAATGTTTTACCGACGCCTGAACAACGAAAACATCTCCCTCATATCCGGACACAACAAAGACTCCGTTCGAACTAAACTTAAGGACATTGCTCTTTCTGGCTTCAGAAGTTACTCTAGACCTAATTTTATTTTTTCGAAAGATGAAGTCGCTATAATTAAAAACCTAAAGAACGATAATAATATCTTCATCATGAAACCTGACAAGGGGAATGGTGTCGTTATCGTCAACCGATCGGACTACTACAAGAAAATGGATGACATCTTGTCTGATACGAACAAATTCAGAAAACTTGACTCTGACCCCATTACACACTCCATACGACAAGAAAATCAAGTGAAAAACTTTTTACGCGAGTTAAAGAAGAATGGAACTATATCTGAAATTATTTACGATAATTTATTTCCATCGGGCTCACGCCCAGGTATTTTGTATGGACTATCTAAAGTTCACAAACTTGGCATCCCCCTTAGACCAATCCTCTCATCCATCGGTACTCACTCCTATGGTCTTGCAAAGTTTTTAGTCCCTCTTTTACGCCCTATTTCTACTGGTACACACATGGTAAGCGATTCCTTCTCTTTTATTCAGGATCTTTTTGCCTTGGACATTAACTCTGATACTTTAACCATGGTTAGCTTCGACATAAAATCACTGTTCACTAACATTCCATTAGATGAGACCATCGATATTATTGTTTCTAAGTTATTTAATAATTCCAGTCACTTTCAGAACTTTACCCGTTCCGAATTCACCCAACTTCTAAGCCTTGCAGTTAAGAATTGCCATTTTTTCTTTAATGGTGTTTTGTTTGAACAGACCAATGGCGTTGCCATGGGTTCTCCCCTGGGTCCTACTTTTGCCGATATTTTACTTTCTTGGCATGAACGCTCTTGGCTCTCTAACTGCCCCACTCATTTTAAGCCTGTTTATTACCGTAGATATATTGATGATTGTTTTTTACTTTTTGCTTCCCCCGATCATATTGCACCTTTTCTCAGCTATTTGAATAGTCAACATCCTAACATCAATTTCACGCATGAAACTGAAGTCAACAACTGTTTACCCTTCCTTGACGTTCTTATAACACGATCCAATGGCTCTTTCTCTACTTCAGTTTTTCATAAACGTACTTTCACTGGCTTATACACCAACTACAATAGTTTTATTCTGTCTGTTTACAAAACAGGATTAATATCTTCCCTTCTTAATCGCTATTTTAGTATTTGCTCCTCCTATTTTATTTTTGACTCGCATCTTCAAAATCTTAAGAAAACTCTTTCACTCAATGGTTATCCCATTTCATTTATAGACACATGCATTCGCCGGTTTCTTGATAAGATTTTCTCACCCTCCCCCAAAGTTTCCCTCGCCCCCAAGAAAATCGTTTACTTTTGCCTTCCCTACACTGGTCAACATAGCCTCCAAATTCGCACTCAGATTCGAAAGTTATGCTCCAGTGCTTTCCCTCACATTAACCTTCGCTTTGTTTTCCGCCCCTCCCTCCGATTGTCTCACTTTTTTGTCTTTAAGGACAGGATTTCCAAGGCTTTGAGATCTCGTGTCGTTTACCGCTTTAAGTGTCAACATTGTAGTTCGTTGTATGTCGGCCAGACGAGTCGGCTTCTCCACACACGAATCTCAGAGCACTTGGGTATTTCTGCCCTTACTGGCAAAAAACGAAACAATCCTCCTCCGACTAGCATCCTGTCACATCATTGTGACACTGGACATCCTGTCTCGCCTAATGACTTTACTATCTTGTCCTCTTCTCCTTTCAACTCTGAACTTCTCGTCAGAGAAAGTCTGTTTATCCGCAAACTCAATCCATCACTTAATGCCAACATGGGCTCTTCTCCACTCTTTTTATTTTAAGACCTTTCGTTTCTCGACCCTTCCATTACATCTCAGTCTGCTGTTTCCTTGTGCCCTCCCCACTTCCGCTCCTACGCCAATATCTCGTTTACTTATCATGTAATATATCATCACCTTGTAATATAGTTTTTCATTCATTCTCTGAGGATGTTGCGTGTAGCAACGAAACGTTAGAAATACATTTTAAACCTTTAATATGCCTATTTTGCGTGTTTTTTGCTGGGCTTTATTATTTCTTCTCCGTCTGCGATTCCAGCCTGGTACCTCTGTCGCCCGTATTTTAAAGAGGGAAAAGAATACGTAAAAGACAAAAATTGTTAAGGGGTGGAAATTGGAGGTATATGCATCTACAACATGGGGGGTTCTCAGAACTCTTCTTGAAATCATTGGGCTGTGATAAAAAAGAACATATAGCAACAGCAACATGCCAACGTAAGAACCAAATAAAATAATTGTTTGATTTATGATTGAGATCATGACTATATGTTTGAAGTTACTGCACATGACAAGAAATTGTATTTGAGAAGTTTTTTGGCAAGATGGGTTTATTTTCTACACCATAACAAATATCTTATTGCTTATTACAAACATTTTGACTGTATTAGAGATTAAGGGATCTTTCATGAAAGTGGTTCTACCGTCTTTTTATCTTCCATACTTTTTGGATGATTGTATAGTTGCTTTTGAAAAAGCTCGAGGATTTTGTGCTATAGTATTTGAAAGAGATGTTACGGATTGTGAAGATTTCTTTGAGATACATATATTTGGAGGATATTCATGCATTGGTTTAATGTAAAATGTGTTTCAAAATTTGTATTGATGTTTATAAAATCGGATTTTGGTTTTGTCCTCTGTTGGTTTATTTATTTGAAATTGGTTCATCTTGCACTGATCTCCATACATTTTTGTTTTAAGGGAAATTTTATAATTTGGAAATTGGTGATTATTTTTAATCGAGAGACAGAAAGATTCTTAAAAAAGAATTGGAAGTTCTTATGGTTAAATTTTTGGACTTAATGTATTTGTATAAAAGGTACATCATTGTTCATGAAGTATGAGCAATGGTTAGTGATTTTCAATCCCCTGATAGGGAAAGTATAGGGGCCTGTTTTTCAAACCAGGGGTGCAGGAATCAGATTGTTGTATTTTGACTTTGAACCTATCAGATCCCAAGAAATTTTAATCTGCTCATTGTGTTTCAGGGGGTCCTTGAAAAGGGGTAAGTAGACATGTTGGAGGTGTCTCACATTGGGTCGCAAAAGTGGGTTTAACTTTTCAATTATGAGTAAACAGAAAAGCAAAAGGTATACACATCACAAATGTGGTGGACTACCACAATATAAATGTCGACAGTGTGGAGGGTGGTTTCAATCCAAATCATTTCAAATAGTGATTTTGGAGTTGTGGATATAAAGTAAGTTTTGTTTTTGATTATGGGTAATAGAAGAAGCAAAAAGCGATTTAGAAGAAGGTGTAAACTTCAGCAGCAGGGGGATTGTTCCTCTGCAATATAGATGTCAACAGCATGGTGGATTATTTCATAACCTTTTACCAATTGAAACTTTGTATGGGTCTAAAGTTGCAGATGTGGATAAGATAGTTTACTGATGGGTTCAACTCGATATCGATTTAAGATTTACATGAGAGAGAAAAAACTTTGTTTTACTGAAAAATGTTTTCTTCCTTTGATGGATGAGGCAACAACTCAACGTTTTGAATATATTTTTGATAGAGCTGTGAAGAGTATTTATTCTAATATTGATATTAAATCATGTTCTTTGTTCTGATAATCATAGACTTATGTTGGTTTGGGTGGAATTTTATTAGGATATTGATTGCATTGATACTGAACTTTGGTTTCACCAAACAGTTCATAGTTTGTATCAACAACCTTCAGAGGGTTGGTTCTGCTGTCTTGACTGGAGTTGCTTCAATCTAAATATCAAAAGCAAGGACTACGTGAAGAAGTCAGGTCAAACACAATGAAGAAAGAAGAATTTTATGAATGGGAATTTCCATTAGGAAGATGTAGATATCTTGAATGTTATTCTGGTAGATTGTTATTTTGTAGTAAGTGTGAGTATAATTATAAAGATTATTTCCTGGTAAGAAGAGCTCAGTATTTGTATGGATATCTCAATGATGATGTTTTTAGAGAAGAAGGAGATTTAAAAAAAGTATTAAAGGACAAAAAGACTGATGGAATGTGTTCAACATATTGTGTATGATGCACTTTTAAATTCAAACCAAGAAAAAGCAAAAGGAACAGAAACAAATTTCTGAATTGGTGCCTACTGATATGTTTGATGATTGGCATTGTGATATAGGTCATGCAGTTTTTTGTTTATATCAAGCAGTTTTGGTATTGGAAGATGTATTGAGAGAGGCAGAGGAAGAGGATCAAAGGTAAGCATATATTGTGAAATTAGTTCACATTGTGGGATTTGATTGGAACAAGCTCAATTCATTCATCAAAAATTTGTTTGTTTTTGATGTGGATAAGCACCTTTGAAAGAAAGTCGTTCTGATTGTTTTCAGCCAGGGTTTGTTACTGATTTTATTGCATTTTTATCATTGTGTTATTGCATGTTGTAACAGGTGGGTAAACATTAATAATTTTTTAGAATTTGTTTTTTCTTTTCTTAGGAGACTAGAATTAGAGGGAAAATGGATGGATGGAAGTACAATGTGTAAATGAATGAAAAAAAAAAAGCACAATGAGTTTGTTACAGAAGTTTGAAGAACTACTTAACTAAAAGCTTTGTCGCTGATTTGCATGAAGCCTGGAATGCATTTGCTGAAATAGTTAACACAACAGCTGATAAACACACACCTCTTGCTACAAAGAGAGTGTGTGCTGAAAGTCTACCATGGCTCACCAGTGAAATTAGGAAAATGATGTGGAAACGTGATTTTCATCACAAACAGGCACAAAAACAGAAGTCAACAGAAGGATGGATTAAATATAAAGAACTGGGAAACAATACAACGTGCCTCATTAGAAATGCAAAGCATGACTTTTACTCCACTGCGATCGAGGAAAATAAAAAGGACTCCTTCAAGTTGTGCAAAGCCGTGAAGACGGTTACTGCTACCAATGCCAAAACATCAAATATTGAGTCCCTAGAGACTGACAATGGTATTATTCAGGAACCTACAGAGATCTCACAAAGCTTTGCCCAGTACTTCTTATCCACAATTGTAACATCGAGACAGGGTATGGATTCAGTATTATCAGCATCCAGGTCAGCTATAAAATACCCGTCACACATCAGTGAATCCTACTCTATTTAAAGAACATGAGAAAATAAAATGTAACAAATCTACTGGCTAACCTAACATACCTGCTCGTCTTCTCAAGGATGGTGCTGATGCAGTTGCAAAACCCTTAGCAATTCTTATGGACAGATCAATAAATGAGGGATTGATTGCTTCTAACTGGAAATATGCCATCATAACTCCAATTCACAAGTCTGGTTAAAAATCCAACCCTACTAACTACTGTCCAACCTCAGTTCTTCAAGTCTTTGCTAAGATCCAGGAAAAGGCTGTCCATGAAACGATATATAATTTTCCACAGAAAAAAATTCCTATCTATCTATCAATCAGGATTCCATCCACTTCACTCTACTAGTATCAGTCTAATTGATATTACAAACACTATACTGCAAAATATTGACAAAGGAAAATTTACAAGCCTGGTATTTTTAGATATAACTAAACCCTTCGATACCCTTGATTATGAATTGTTGTTAACAAAGTTAACTGATTTTGGTCAAAGTAGTGTCTTACAGAGAGGACCCAAAGTATTTATATCAATGGTGTTCTATCTGACCCTGAGCCTATATTATATGGTGTGCCCCAGGGATCTATCTTAGGGCCTCTGTTATTTATTATATACATTAATGATCTCCCATCTATAGTAAAGTACTGTAAAGTTCATCTTATGCCAATGATACTCTTCTGTATTTTGAAATGAACTCTGTACAAACTATTGAAGCTGTTTTGTCCAAGGATCTTGAGCATGTTGTTGGATGGCTGAACCAAAACTCTTCTGTTAAATTATTCGAAGACTAAAGTCATGTTGATGGGCACTCACCAAAAACTGAATTCAGTGAAGTCATTCACTGTCTATGTCCATGACACATATCTCGAACATGTCTACATATTTAAATATCTCAGAGTGATACTGGATCCATGCCTTTCGTGGAATGAACACATGGGAAATAAGATCTCGTCCTGCCTCAGAATGCTGCAAAAAGTGCATAATATTATCCCAAGAGAGGCTTGTGTTACTCTTTTTAATGCCGTGGTTCTACCGTTATTTGGTTGTTGTTGCTGCATGTGGGCTGCCTGTGGACAGGGAAACAAGAACTACCTTGACAGTCTGCTCAAGTGGGCTGCCAGTATAATTGAAGGCCACAAGGTATCCAGTGCTGAAATTCACAAATGCTTGCAAGTTTTCAAATGTATCAATGACCTTGCTTCAGTTTATCTATTGGATGACTTCCATTTTTCTGAACAATACCACAGCTATAATACTTGAAACAAAGACTTTCTCCACCTGCCTCTTGGTAAGACCATGAAATTTCAATCTGCTATTAAATACAATGCTGCTAAATCTTGGAACACTCTGCCTTCTAAATTATGCCATGAACAGTCCTTTTCTATTTTTAAACAGAATGTTAAACATTATTTTAATCATCCCTGTTAATGATCAGTTTTATATCCTAATTATGTTCTACCACTCCTTATTCATGCTTGTTATTTCACTTTAGTTAATCCTTGTTTTATTTATATTATCATATGCAGCCCTGCTGAATTGGACTTTCTGTATAAATATTGTTAATAAATAAATAAGTAAATTATTTAGGCTTCTTCTACCTTTGTGTTTGATAAAATGGTGTTTTTCTTCCAATTTCTCAATTAAAATCAGCATACGGTCATCACCTTCAACTGATTTTCTGATCTTTTGCAAACTCACGTCTCTGTGACCAAAATTTTCAGTGCAATGTATCTCAGTGTAATCCTTTTTAAGTCCTTTTTTTTTTTCCCAGAAGCAAAGTCCTTGGAAAGAAGAAAAAGATATCAGAAAGGTGGGGTTTGGGGGTCTTGAGGAAGAGGGCTTTTGAGAAATATGGATCCATTGGCAAAAATAGGAGTGGCTTCAACAGCAGTCATTGCAGGTGCTGCAACTTATATAATTGGAAAAGATTATTATAAAAACAAACAATCAAGTGGGTTTCTGATATTCAAAATAACGTTAAAAGTGGAAATTCTGCTACCAGTGTTTGAGCATGTTCTTGCTATTGGAGAACAGACAACATGAACAAGAGCTTGAGAGAAATTTTAAGCAAGAAAGAGAATGGAATCCTCTTCAATAATTGTGCAAATTTTTGCATTTGGATATTTCGCTTATCATGGACATATAAGATATTTGAGACAAAGTTGTTCAAACTGTGGCCAATGTTCCCATTTAGGAGAAAACTAGGTTTGACTTAAATGTATATGTTGTGGTGTGGGACCATGTAAATTTTGTAAATTATGTTCAATTGACAATTGGTCATAACAAAGTGCAAGTGTATGAAATTGGTTATGTACATTCATTATGTCAATTGACCCTGATTGTATTATTCATTAGTGTTGGTTGGAGATACAAGGAGAAAATATGAAAGAGGTAATAACATAGTAGTCAAAATCTTTACATAAATTTTGCTTATGTAATTGCATAACATGCTTAGTATTAGTACAATATTTTGCAATAGCAGAACACGCTTCACAACAAGGGTATGATCTCAAAATTTAATATATCATTAAAGGTAAGCTTAAGACAATGATAACAAAAAATACATAAAGTAAAATACCAAGTACATGTCCAAGTCTGACAATTCACAACAAACTTCATGAAACTGAGGCATCACTGACAGCGATAACCTTCTGGAAGAAAAAAAAATGGTGAAAGAAAACCTCACTTTCGATGTTTATATTGTGGTAGTCCTCCACACTGGCAACATTTAGTATCTTCATCAATAATTCTAAGACCAAAATCAAATGGAAAAAAGCCTCCACGGTATCATTGATGACTTTTATACCTTCTAGAGTGCTTTTTGCTTCTCCCTTTACTCATAATTGAAAAACGAAACTCACTTTTACAATCACTTCCAATTCACAATATTACATACCTCCTACTAATCCCTATTCAACAACATCCCCAAAATACAATAAAGAAATTAAAATTTCCTGTGATCTGATTGGTTAAAAATCTGATTCCGGCACCCCACTTTGAAAAAGAGGCCCCTATACTTTCACTACTACAGTTTCTTGCGGTTGTTTCCTCACGGAGATTTACAAACTTGGTTTACATAAGAGGGTGTGTGGAAAAAAAAAATACTATTTTAATTATGAGCATAAATTTAGATGAAGGTGATCCCATTCACAAGATATATAAATCTACATGAATGACCCATTCTGATCACGTGATTCTAAATTTCTTTTTATTTGTAAAAAATATAAATATAGATTTTCTTTGGTAAAAGAAATCAGTCATTCCAAAAATTTGTCTTGTGCTGCTAAATTCTTCGAAGAAAAAAAAAGATTCTGTTGTGTTTGCATTTTGGTTTTGGGCTGTATACTCCTGTATGAATATGAAGTATACTTCACCACTTTGTATTTCATGCCCTCGTCCTCCTGGACTTCAACCAAAAGAAGACTGTGGTGGTCTGATGACTTACCCGCTGACTATAGATTTGTAATGTGTATTTTGTCCAAAAGGTACCCAATCAGAGTGATGACACAGAAGCTTGCAAATTGTGCTCGTAGTAAGTAAGTAAGTAAAGTCTTAATTTACCAAGGGTAGCACTAATAAACTTGTGGCCCTCGAGTACAAAATAACATCCAAAATACGAATATATTACAACAAACAAATTTATTATACAGGTTAAATCTAAATAGTATATACAATAAATAGTCATAGTATCGAATAATTACATGCAAAAAATTGTCAGGGATAAAAATGTTTCATACAGAGTTGCTCATTAAAAGATTTCACTGAAGATTGTTCTTTTAAGAAATGGTGGTAGATTATTCCATAATGAATAGCATTCACTAAAAATGTCCTTCCACCTTCACTCTTCCTAAGATGTCTGGGAGTTATGTAATTTAAATCACAAAATCTCATGTTTCTAGTATGTAAAGAACTATTTAACTTTAAGGTGTCCATAAGATATTCAGGCACAGAACAGTGACACCTTTTATACAAGACTGTACACATGTTGATGTAAGTTTCCATGTAAAAGGGTAACCACTCTAATTTGTTAAAGAGCATAACAGAGTGTGCCTTGGACTCAGCATTTAAAATTACTCTCACACCCCTTTTTTGCAACCGTAATATTCTTAATAAAGATTCCTTTGTACAAGATGACTGCCATACAATACTAGCATAAGTAAAGGCCTAATCATTGCATTATAGTATAAAATCCTTTGTTTAAGTGGAAGACATTGTTTTATCCTGTTTACAACACCAATATGCTGAGAGATTTTTTTTACACATTTTATCACCATGATTCACAAAACAAAGGGAGCTGTCAATCTCCAGGCCAAGTAGCCGGACAGAATCCACTTGTTCTAATTCTTTTCCGGTGGATGTTATAACAGAGAGTGATTTGAATGGCAATCTAGAGTGTAGACACTTACCAGTAATGAGAATAGTCTTTGTCTTGGACTTGTTTAGTGGTAGTCTATTTCTCATTGTCCACCTCTCAACTTCATTCACAGCAACCTCCAGGGTTGACTCTAGTTGTTCTGTGTCAGGGACATTGGCGGAACCACAATAAGGTTGCGTCATCAGCGGTTTTCCAGCATGTCGGAGACTCTGAGGATTCAAGTGACAAGTTCATAAGTTTTATGAGCAACGACGTGATAACTGGCGCTGAGATCTTCAGGATTCGAGCACTAAATTTGTCAACTGTTGTAATACTTAAATTTATCAGTTTTGACTGAATTATTTGCTTTATTTATAAAACGTCGATAATTATCCCAATCATCAGAGAAAACTGATACCCTCGCCTTCATTAGGAAAAAATCTTGCTGACGAATCAATCTCATTGTTTTCCTAGTAAGCCAAGGCACCTGCTTTTCATGTGAGATGTTTTCCTCATGCCAGGGACAATGAATTTACAACACGCTATTAAACAGGCTCTCCCATGCAGCAAGTATGTCATCTATAGTGTCAAAAATGAATGCAGAGTCCCAGGGATCTCTATCAGACTGGCAAGGAACTTAGACTCCTTAAAATTTTTCATGCTCCAGTAGGTGATAGTGCATGATTGCTGCATGCATGCAATCCACTTTTGACTTCGTAGGAACAAACTGCAAATGCAAGCAAGTGATCTGCAAGGCCTGAATCTCTTACACCAACAAAATGAATTCTCCGGGGAAAGTTTGTAAAAATGTGATCCAAACAAGTTTTGCTTAGGGGCCTCGTTACTGAACTTACCAGTTGTTTAAAATTCATACCTGTAAGATTGCAAATCAAATGGTACTTATTGAATTTAGTCCTGCCCAGATAGTTTATATTCAAGTCTTCAGTAATAATAGTTTCCTAATTTAGTACATAAACAGATTCTATGTTCCTTTCCAAACGTTTGTCATCTTTTTTGTATGGAGGTCGAAGATATAATCCAGAAAATAAAATTGGGAGGTTTGATTTCAAAGGATAAACTTCAAGCCAAACTGCTTCTATATCAGATGCCTCAAATCTTGGTTGACATACACCAAAACGAGCCCTTTCAATCCCTTCGATGAATAAAAAAGTCTGGAACAGTTGGTTTAAAGGAAATTTAATCAATTGATAAAATATCCACTTGCAGGCAGCCAAATTTGTTCAAATTTAGACATTGTGAGAACATTGACATTCCAGGTTCCAAAACGCAAACCCTTGTCCCCCAATCCAAAGTTAAAATACAAATGAACATCAGAATCAGAGGTGACTGATTCAGGAGATGATTCAACACTAGAGTCGACCAAACAATCGTCCATACTGTCCAATGTAGTAGATAAATACAAAGAATAAGCTTCATTGTTGACAATCATAGGTTCAGCACTTTGCCCAGGATTAAGGCTGACATCCCCTGACAACATAACCAGAAATAAAGCGGTCATTCTGATCTTGGACAGATACATTGCAGATCTAACTTTTAAACACATTGGCAAAGACAGCAAACAAGAGTGTCATATTGCAAATGTTCAAGTGTGCAAATGAAGACGAATCAAAATAGTCCTTATTGGGTGACAATTAAAACAAGCACAAGGAAGTGGGAGCCGAATTTGGATATGTCTCAGGATTTTATTGGTCCTATAATAGGTTTTCTTGTGAAAAATGTGAGCAATGTCTGTATTCCTGTGATTCATCACCTTATATAATCAATGAATGTAGAAATTTTTCTTTTATTGATTGTTACCTCTGGAATGTTACCATAGCAAATGAGTACAATGTCGACAACATCTAGTTTTCCTCCAAAGACAGATATCGGTTTTTTTTAATATTGAAAGAAACCAAATATTCAATGGAGTGGATACATTTATAATTTCATATTGTATTAAAAAATGGAAATTGCAAATTCTGTTTGCGGTGCACATAATGATTCATGGTGGTTACTTGAAAAAGTCAATTCAAAATCCCTATACAGTAATGTCTGGAAATAAAATCAATCACGATTGATAGTTTATTTTTTTCGAGCAAGTTTGGGAAAATTACCAGAATGTATTGGAATCGATGAAATTGAAAAAGGATATCCTTATTTGTTTATTGACATCAATTGTATAGGAGAGATCGTTGACTGTTGATTCTTTGATTTATCTGGTATGGATGAAAAAGCAAAACAAAAGTTCGACAAATGGTATAACAGTTGGAAAAATAAAACTTGTGTTTTGTGAACAGCTACATTATTATTGTGAGATGGATGAGACTATTTTAAGAAAATGTGCATTAAATTTTACAAAATGATTCGTGAAGTATCAGGTGTATTACTGTTTTATGATAAATCATGCATGATGATTGCAAGTGTTGCTTTGAAAACTTTCCAAACAAAATTTGAAAAAAAATTCGATTGGAATTTGACCTGCATTGGGATATCAAAACCATGTAAATCAAAGTCCGATTGCTTTGGTTTGGTTAAAAGGAAGTTGGAAAAAATATTTGAAATTGACAGCAGAAGTTGCATTAGTATGATTTATCAGTTTCATAGGTGTTTTTATTTTGGCAGCCGGACTTGTTATGAAGGGGAATACAATGAAATTTGGAAAAAAAAAAACAAAACACTCAGATAATATGGGGTATACTGGGATTGAAATATGTGAGTGTGATTTTTTAAAATAGAGTAAATTAAGAGAAAAAAGAAAATTTTATGATATTTACCCTCTTCAACCAAGAAATGCATTGTTTGGTGGGAGAACGTCTCCTGCTGTATTGATTTCACTTCATTGTATCCATTTGTTCAAAAAATTTATGATTATCCTGTAGGATATGCAAATGTATTTGTGAACAAAGTGTGTAGTGAACCTGGTTTGATTAAATGTAAAATTTTACCCTTGAGAATAAATGGAAAGCTCATTTTTTGTTTATGCAGAACATGCTCTGAACTCAACTTAACAGAATGTGATCATAGTGATGACAAAAATTCTCTTCAAGAAACTTGGATGAGTGTCGAAGTTCAAAAAGCTTTAGAAAACAGTTATGAAATCTGACTTTTGTAAAAAAGACAATTTTTAAATATTATGTAAACACATTTTTAAAAATAAGAGGCTAGTGGAATTCCTGCAGATAACTTAAATGATGCAATGATTGGGTAATGGGTAGTAATTGCAAGTTTACTATTTTAGTGATTGTCAACCCTGCCCACATGAGACCCAAGTTCAACTGGCTCCAGTTGGTAGCACTCGGTATGGCCCCCTACTCATGGTGACGGGTTGCCTGCTGCCTTGTGGATAATGCCTTTTTGGGCAAAGGCTAAGGGTCCTCCCCTGACAGAAAAGGTATCCGGTCATAAGAATCTCAAGCTTCAAAAGTGCTCAATATGGCAGTCAATAAACATGGGCATGGTGCAGCTCAAAGTATCACATGGGGAACCACATGGATCTTGGCTCATAAGGATTGGGTCGTGGAATATAGGGAGCATGACAGGAAAATCAAGTGAAGTGGTGGAGGTCTTGGAAAGGTGGAGAGTTGATGTATGGTGAGAGGAAAGAGTACACGGTACAAGTTTCTGTGGCAAGGATGTCCTGAAAGGATTCATGGTGGGCGTGTTAGTGTCAGAGGAGTTTGTGGATAAGATAGCTGAAGTGAAGCATATGAGTGAGCATCTGGTGATTGGGAAATGACTGATGAATGTGACATCTGGTTATGCACCACGGGTTGGATGATGCCAGATTTAGTAGGACATGTTCTGGAATGCTGTGTATGACTTAGGCTGAAGAAGGAAGAGATGGTGGTTCTTGGTGATTTGAATGAGCATGAAGGAGCAAATGGAGGGTGAAACGATCTTGGAGTTTGGAGATGCAATGGATATGATTGTGTGTGAAACACAGTTTAAGAAGGATGACAACAAGATAGTGACATATTCATTGGGTGAATCGAATACCACGGTTGACTACCTGATATGTAAACAGGATAGGAAATGTCTCTGGGATGTGAAAGCAAGTCCTGGTGAAGAAGCACTATCACAACACCATCTGATACTGGCCGAGATATGAATGCAATTCCATGATAAACTGGATCTGGGGGAGGCAGGGGAGGGTGATGCAAGAAGACAAGAGATTGTTGAATGCGGCAAGTGAGGCATGCCCAAACATGGTGGTGGAATGAAGAGGTCAAGAAGTCAGAGTTCAATGCATGGTTTTGGGCAAAGGGTACTGCTGCAGAAGTATGTAGCAGCAAAGAAGATTGCAAGGAAAGCAGTTGGTCAGGCCCAGCAGTGGGAGAGAAAGAGATCAGGAGAAAAGCTCAACACAGAAGGGCAGAAATCTGTGTTCAAGATAGCAGAGCAGACGGCAAAGGAAAGGCAGGATATGGTTGGAGTGAACTGCCTAAAGGATGAGAGTGGAAATATACTTGTTAGTGATGGGCGATAACCAGCTTTTTTCATTTGATACAATACTTCACCGATACTGGCCATTTTTTTCAATAGTGATACCAATATAGAATAGGAAAAACATTAATTATTATTTATTAATAACAATAATATCAACATAGGTAAACTAGCCACATTTGCTGTATATATAATATATTGTCAACACTTAAGAATGTTAATTTACTACATGTTCTTATTTAAAAACAACATTACGTCAACATTCTTTGCTTTTAATCTGCTTCACCGATTAGATACAAGTTCACCTGCCTTTGAGAACAATCTTTCCAATGGAACAGATGTGCCTGGTATATGTAAGTACTTCTTTGCAAGTTGTGACAGCAAATTAAACCATTTCCCATTTGCCTTCCACCATGCCAGTGGATCTTTGGCCCTTAGTAATACTTCTTCTGCAAAGTAACCTTCGGCTTCAACTAATGCCTTGTTTGTGACATTTCTGGTGGACTGGGAATCAACAACCTTTAGGTCAAACAGATCCCACAAGCCGGGTGGTTTATTAACTTCAGAAGTTTCATCACCTTCATCTTGTGGTGTCTTAGTATTTGATTCTAGTGGAATAAATGCTTTGGCCTCCTCAATTATCCACTGTTCTGCTTGTCAAGCGGCTTCACGATTAGAAAAAGCCAACTTCTTTATCCTTGGATCCAAGAAGATGGGCGCACTCTATAGCTGTAAATCATCGTCGCATTTGGGCACTCAACATTGTCGTCCCGAGTGAAGTATCTTCATGCGAGCTTCCACCTGCTAACTGTCACAGTGATCTTGAGAGGGGTATTCGTTTCGACATGGATAAATATTGGTCAGCTGAGATCTCTCGTGTTGCAGTTTCAAATGGTTGCAAAGCTGACAATGGAGCTTTCAGTAATTTGAAATCTGCTGTACGGCACAAATCATTGTGGCCCGATAGGCATAGAGCAGTTGTTATAGCATCATGCTGCTTAACAATGCGGTTAAACATAAAAAAGGTGGAATTCCATCTTGTGTCCACCTCTTGGATGAGTTTGTGTTCTGGGAGGTTAAGTTGGTATTGTACTTCCTTTAATTTCTCTGTAGCTTTGACACTTTGATGAAAGAAGGTCACAATCTGCTTACACTTTTTCTTGACCACACTCACACTTTCATCTGATTTTATCACCTCAGAAATGACGAGATTCAGTGTGTGGGAAAAACAGGCAACATGGTTCCAACCAACAATTTTAACAGCTGCCACAATATTTGAGACATTGTCTGTTACTATGTCAATTATCTTTTCAGAAATCTTCCATTTCTCTGCAGCTTTTCTCACTGAATCTGCAATATTTTCAGCAGTGTGCCTTAGTTCAAAGTGAAAAGTCGCTAACACCAAAGATCTGAGCTCCCATATTTCAGTCAGGAAATGACAGGTTATTGTCATAATAGCTTTCTGTTGCTCGAGAAGTCCACAAATCACTTTTTAGAGCAACATGAGAAACTGCAGCAATTTCCTTTTTGACTATTCATTCGGCAACATTCGCATTATTTCTTATTGAGATGGAAGCTGATATCTTGGGTCAAGGACATTTAACAATGATTGAAATCCTTCATCCTCCACAAGTTAGAGTGGCTGCATGTCCTTTACGATCATTTTAAAAACAGTGTCATCGATGCTTTTTCTTTTTGTTGATGTTCACAAGTATTTAAAATATTTTTGAATTGAGTCTTGCAATGTCTGCTGCTTATGATTGGCACCTTTCAGTTTTCTGCTCTTCTTCTTTTCTTAACTTTTCAGCTTCTTTGTATTGACTGGGGTGCTTTACCTTTAAATGCTAGTGATCCAAAAGGAAATGCATTAGTAATCACTAGCGAAATAAATCAACCGATGAATACTTTGATATGTGCAAGCCCTATCAGCAATTATAATAAGATCTATTTACTATAATATTAAAAATACCTTGAAAAGATTCGAAGTATTGTTAGAATGTTTGAAACTTTCCAAACAGACATTACACTCAGCTTCTTCACCATCATTTGCTACCTTGCTAAAATAGGCCCATACGACACTCTTTAAATGCTTTCCATTTGAACTACTACTCTTGGAACTTTCTCCTCCTACAGATAATAAAATAAAACAGATTTGTTTTCAAATGACGGCATTTTTCCAAAAATTCAAATAACAAATAATTACCTTTATCCATAATTCATGACCAACCACGAGGTGAAATTCATTTAAGTTCAACATGAGAAAGAAAAATGAAGTACTTTATTGTAGTTTATACATTGCCACTGACAAAATACCGCAGGCTCATAGGTATCGAAAGTATCAATACTTTTGCTAGTATTGGTATTGGCCCACCCCTAATACTTGTGAAACCGGAGATGATAAAGAAGGAATGGAGGGAGTACATGTAACAACTACTGAATGTAGAGAATGATTGGGATGGAATTGTAGAATGTGGGTTAGTTCAAAGACTAGGAGAGCTTAACATAAAGATGGAAGTAGAGAAGGCAATAGGGCAGATCAAAAATAGGACGGAAGGTGGCCTGATGGAATTGGTGGGTGAGATCATCTGTGCAGCTGGTCAGGTCGGGGTGAAGAAGATGACGGAGATCTGTAATATGGTAGTGGATGACGAAAAGATACTGAGGGACTGGGAGCTGAGTACCTTTTTACCCATTTACAAGGGGAGAGGTGATCCATTGGAGTGTGGGGCACATACGGCAATAAAGCTGTTACAACATGGGATGAAGGTATTTGAGAGGGAAAGTAAATATTAATAGTATTCAGTTTGGATTTATGCCAGGGAAGGGGAAGAAGTTTCTGGAAAAAAAGAGACCATTGTATCATGCATTTGATAGGATGCCAAGAGAAGTGGTTAGGTGGGCATTGAGGAAGCTGGAGGGTGAATGGCTGGTGAAAGCAGTGATCATAATGTATAAGAAAGAGAGATCAATAGTGAAAACAAAGCATAAAAACAGTGAAGAGTTTAAGGTGAAGGTTTGGGTACATCAGGGATTGGTTCAGAGTCCATTACTGTTTGTGGTTGTGATGGAGGCACTGGCACAAGATGTTAGGAAGGGCCTGCCGTGGGAGCTGTTACATGCTGACAATTTAGTTCTTAAGGCAAAAGTGCTGCAGTAGAAAGAGTGCATGGAGGCAAAAGGGTTGAAGATGAACATCAGTGAAACAAAGGTGATGGTGTCAGGGAGGAATTGTGATGTTGAAAGACTGGGGAAGTGGCCATGTAATATAGGTGGAAAGGGTTTGGGAGCAATTCTATCAGATGTACAGAATGTAGTGGATGGGTACACAAGCGATGCTCAGGTGTGAAGGGCTCTGTGGTTAGAGCTAAGGATAGGAATGTGGAGGAGAGCTTGGATCTGGGAAATGGGGTTCACTTAGAGGATGTTGAAAAGTTCTGTAACCTGGGTGATATGCTGGATGGGATGCTGTATGTGACATGTCAGGAGTGCTGTGGGAGATTGGAACATATGGTGAGGTGAATGTGTGGTATATCACCAAGGGAAAGAATGGGGAATGAGTCAGTGTCTGATGCGGCAAAACAATAGGTTGAGACATGTGCTGTGGAAGGATGATGGTTGGGTGAAAAAGATCATGTCGTTTGAGGAGGAAAGCCAAGGATGACATGAGAGAGTGCAGGTTGAGAAGGGAAGATGCAAAGGATAGTTACAGGTGGAAGAGGCTGCTATGTAGAGCCGCCAGCCAACCCCTGTGTAAGCAGGGAAAACAGCTGTAAGACGACTGTTGTTGTTACTTGCTTACATGATGATGGAAGTGTAAGTATGAGTAGTGAATTTATCTCTAGTTATTTTGAAGAAGAAGGAAGAGAATTGGAGTGAGAAAATTTAAAAAATCCTGGATTACAAACTATCACCAAAGCAATTTTAAATTCATTATGGGGAAAATTCATTCAGAATGAAAATAATACCTCAGTGTGTTTTATACAAGATTATGAAGATTTGTTGGTGTTAAGTTATAATGAGCAGTACATTATGACGTTACTGGATTTTGTCACCGAGGATTGTCTAAGAGTGACGTTGACTTAAAAGGAAGAGTTCATTTCACCTTTAAAAACAGGGAACATAATTATTGCAATTGTTTGAAGTGTTAAATAAATTGCAAGAAAGAGTTCTTTATTATGATACTGATTCAATAATGTATTTTTCCAAACCAGGAGAAAGTGAGATTGAAACAGGGAGTTATTTGGGAATGTTGGCAAACAAATTAAATCAGAGTGAACGGATCACCAATTTCTGTTCTACAGGACAAAAATGTTATGTGTATCAAACAAATGTCAAAGACTGGCAACAGAAAATTGACATAACATATACTGAAGACAAGACTAAACAATTCCGATTGATGTATAACAAAGGTGTTGTTTGAAATGACTTTACAACAGTTCCATTTGGGTTTGTAGAAAAATTACATCTTTGGCAATACTATTTCATTTCATCATCCTTTTATGATGACAATAGTCAGTCTATGTCAATCTGGACAAACTTACTGGATTTATCATGTTATTCAAAAAATTATCTATTTGCATGGTACTGAATATCAAATGAAGGTGAAAAAAAAATTTGAGCAAAACGTTATTGATTTCATTGAATTTGTGGAATGCACCAGTGAAATTCTGACTATTCAAGATATTACATATAACATGAAAGATGTATTATTGTTGGACGATTTGATATTAGTCACAACAGATTCATAAGAAAATGTGTCAAGATTAAATAATTATGCTATAAAGGATTGCCATCATCAAAATACAAGCGTTATTTTTGTCAAGACTTAATGTATGGAAGTGAAAAGTAATAGAGTTTACCATGATTTGTTCAATAATAAAGGTGACCAAAGAAATTTGCATTACATTTTTCGCAATCAAAAGATTAATCAAGTCTTTTCTAAAACTATTGAAGATGTATATGGGCAAGTCCTACAATTATTTAGTGTTTGACAATGATCCAAAGAATCCAAATAATATGAGAATAAGAATGCAAATAACTGAAATATATGTAATGTCATTTAATAAATTATTTACACACTTGTTTTCCTTTGATAAATTTTATTTATTTTACATAAGCTGATGTCTCAAAAAGAAGTCATTAAGAAGCATTGGTTTTCTTATTTTTACTGTGAAAATTCTATTATTACATTTTTCATGTAAGTAATTAAGACACTAACCACCACAAATGACTGTATTATAATTTGGATTAATCGAATAAGATCTATTAAATAACTGAGATTTTCAAAAACTGTTGAAAAAGTACAAAATGGAATGATTTTTAAAAATTGTTACCCAATGTTGCCCTTCTTTGTCGCCTTCATTGGTATTCCAAACCCAACAGGATATTTTCTTTAAATGATAATCTGGTTTAACATCTGTGGGGAAAGTTCAAAGAAAATATTATTTTATATTTTTGTTTGATTTTGCTAAAAAAGATATTTCATCAATTTGATTTTTCAATAATCTCATGATCATCATATGAGTGAACCAAGAATAGTTGTAAGTGGTGATCTACTTGGTGGCAGAGTAGGAAGTGGTGGACAATAACGAGTTGACGGGATGATTCTTCTTTTTCTGTACTATCACCTTTTACATAATGTCCCCTAAGTATTAAATTTCTTATAAAGGAAGCAGGTGTGTTAATTCGCTTAAATTCTTTCAATAATTGTTGATGTTAGCTTGGTTGTAAACTGTATAGTGAAGGTCTTGAAATATTTCTTGCAAAATCATGCAAAACATCATTGTAATTTACATCAAGTGTTTTCCCTCTTTTTCTTTGTCCTCTAGTTCTGAATTTATCAGGGTTTTTTTAAATAATTTATTAATGCTGCATCAGCACCTGGTGATTTATTTTGTCTTGCAAGTTTAAATGCATTTTTGCTTCTATGATTATCTGTAAGTTCTGGTCTAAGAAGCTCCTTAGTATCTCTTTGACTTTCAACTTGTTTCATTATGAAATCCAAAATATCATTTAATTTTTTCAACATAGGAGCTTATATGCTTTTTTCAATATACAGAATACTGAAAAGTTTTCAACAATAAGTATTTTTTCATCTTTTGATTCATATTTACCTTTACTTAAATCTAAAGGAATGCAGTCATCAATAACACATTTGCATAACTTTCATATTTCTATAATAAAAGGATGGTTATTTTTAATAAATTTTCCCATGATGTTTGAAATCTTTGTTCAGGTAATATAACTATGATAAATTTTTTTTCTTTTGTTTTCAGTTTTCATTATTCATCACAATACATCATAAAATAGCATTCCATGATCATCATCCTATCTGAAATATTTTTGGGTTGATTATCAATATTATCAATTTCAGCATCTCTTTCATATTTATTGATTTTTTTTAAGATCTGTTTGACTGATTTCCATGGTCTTCTTTGTGTAATGACTTGCTTTTGAATAGGAATTAAGGGTATGGTGAAATGGAATTTCTTATTTTAAATAAAGTTGTTTTTTTTTTCGTTTTTGGCATTATATCTTGTCTTTTTTAATCAAAAAATAAAAAATAATGAACGATTTCCCTTAATAACTGTATGTCAAATATGGTATTTGTGCAAGATTGATATGTAATTGATTTCTGGATTCACTAACATAAAAACAAATGTGATTTCTCAGATTTCAAATTTCCTTTGGGTTTGTTTGGGAGAACCCTCATGTGACTGTCTTAAGTAGATGTAAGATCTAATCCAATTATTCCAAAATCTGACTCATAGTGTTCATACGAAAATGGCATCTGGTTATGTACATGATTCAAAATGTTTGTTGAAGTAACTAATATGCTTCTTTAAATTATTTAATAGCCTTTCCGATTTGTTTTCCATCAATTGACAATTGAAAATCTGTGATTCCTTCCCACTGTATTCTTTTTTGCATTTCCATTATAATGATCTCTTCGATTACAAAAAAGATAAACGATATGGAATGGACCTGTTGAAAATATTAGTATCTTGTAATCAAGTTATAGCCCGACTATGTTCTTTAGTAACCATATAAAATTGCATTGCATAAAATCTTGTCGTGTCTAATTCATTTGCCATTAAGTTATTTAATGTAGTTTTGTATTGAACCCACCATCTAAAATCATGAAAATGGACATTAAGAAGGTCGATACATGGGTTTAATCCAGCATTAGTATCAGCAACACCATCAAAATTTCAACCTGCACCATCTTCAGATCCCATAAAAATTTTACAATTGGAGGCTCGAATAAATTTCAATTTTAATTAATTGATTGGTATCATCAAACAAAGTCATGCATAGTTTATCAATGACTTGACATGTAACATTATTTGCTAATGCTGCAGTTTTAAGTCTTCTCCCCAAATTATCAGAACCAGCATTTGTATCATCTATTGTGTTAAATTCCCCACCAGTGTCTAATATACCTAAATTTATTTTCACATTTTCATTTTTATAATAAGCATCTCAAGTTAATGATTTATTATAATTAGTTTCTGTATTGTGATCAATGGAAACTGCATTAACTGTCATTTTCATTTGTTGGAACCATGTTCTTAAGGGTTAAGGAAGAATATTAGCATTGTCATATTTTATGTTAATTTTAACCAATAAACGTATATTGATTTGCAAGAGTATTCAGATTCATAGGTAAATATCATTGATTGGAATTTTTTAAATTTTGCCATCGGTAATTGAAATATTTGATCATGTCCTTCAATTTCTTCTTATTTGTTCTTGTTAATTTTCATCGACATATTTTTAAGAGTGTTTGCAAGTGTAGCATTTGTAGTAGGGATAATATTGGCAGCCATTTTTTCGAGGAAAAATATTTATTAATTATGATAAAAGCTTTTTTAAATATTTTTTGACCAGAAGATGAAGATTTTCTTCCTTTTTCTTGGTGGTCATGGTAAAACTTGTTCTTCAGCAGGAAGTGTTATATTAGGTGAGATTCCACTTGATCCTGTCAACAAACTTCACACAAAGTTGGTTTTGAATAATGCATTGGATTGACAAGCATTTCTGCCAACATGACCTAATCCTTCTCCTGTAAGCAATTCATATATTGTTCCATATTCATCAGAATTCAGGGGATACAAGTGGGCATGGTGGAGGTGGGTCATTGTATGTGGGATATAAAATAATGTTCAATGTTTTGTTTTTCAGACACAAACAGCAAACTAGAAGGTCGAAACATCGTCGACAACGTGGAGGTAATTTCACAGGTATTTAAGTTACTTTTTGGTTAAAACCAGTTTGCTAAATAGCATTGTTATGGAGAGTAAATTGCTTCAAATTCCATTTCAATGTTGGAATATGCAAATATAAACCTAAACCTCAAATGAACAATGAATATCATGCATGGGGAATGGATATTGATGAAATGTCTCAAAAATTTAATTGGCAAAAATGTCAGTTTAATTGGAATTAGTGATTAATTTTTGAATCGGAAATTGAGAACTTTGTGGGTTCGATTTGGTGCTTGTTTAAGAAAAGATGTCTCAACCGGAGAGTGGACTTCATGAAGAAAAAACCAAGTTGATAATGAATAAAGAACAAGAATGTTCTGCATGTGGAGTGTTTGAATACAACAAACTTCAACAATGAAGCTTTTTTTCTCGCAAGGGAGACAAAGTATCATGAATTTTGTTGTGATTGTTGTAAAATTCTTTGCAATGAATTTGTTGAGGACATGTTTTTCCTGCTTACTTTCATTTTTTTTTGTTATCAATATAAATTTGGCAATGTATTAAAGACTTCAAAAGAGTTTTGGCAAAGCTATGGTTGATGTGAAATGTGCCATCCAATTGCAACTTTTTTATAGATTTTTATAATATAATTGTTCCCAACTGTACTGGGACAGTCAAAAAAGTCTTTACAAGAGTCAAAATAACAAGAGAAGCCTTTATGTTTCATTAACTCGACAAAAAACGTGCACACAAAAAGACGACGCCTGCCAACATAGAATTATCAAAAACGTCATACGAAACAAAACAAACGTTCCTCAACATTCCCCTCCCAAATGCATTGCATTCGGTTGCAGGGTCGTTTATTAATGAATAAGATTAATCATTAACTGTCCAACAGTGAAGCATCATTCTTCCATGTATTTCAGTGGGCATATCCAATGAATTGATTTTATATATTCTGCATTCCTTGATTTTACTTTCACCATTCTTACTAGCCTGTCAATACCAGGGTAAGCCTCAATTATTCAAGCAAGAGGCCACTCACCTCACTTGGCATCAGGCTCAACACAACATCACCACTTTCAGGTTGTGTCGTGGATGATACCAATTATTCTGAACGTTAATCCATGATAGAAACTCCTTCCTCCATCATTTACAAAACTGTTTCAGAATTTTTTGTTTACAATGCCATCTCTTCTTTGGATCATATGCCTCAGTCTTTCAGGAGTATTTCAGGAGTGAATGGTCCGCCTAGTTGTTCAATAATGAAGTAGTTTGGTGTAAGCAGTGATAAATCGTTATGGTCAGAGCTCACATATGTAATTGGTCTTGAATTGATTAACTTTTCAGTGTCACAGCTTGCAGTGTGAAGCTCTCATCGTTGACTTCTGTGTCACCCATTATTGCCCTCATAGCTTTCTTTGCACTCTTAAGTGCCTTGAAAACACCACCAAAATGAGGCACAAGTGGTGGATGGAATCTTGTTGTTTCACAGATGATCTTTTCTTCATCAAAAGCTTCTACAAGCTCCTTTAATTCCTGATGTACACTTACGAAATTAGTGACATTGTCACTAATGACAAAGTTCAGCATCCTCCTGTCATCTGGGTGAATGCATGAATGAATGAGTCAGTGTCTAAAGAGTTAGCCATTTCAAGATGGACTGCTCTTGTTGTTAGACAGGCAAAAAGGTACAGATATCTCTTCACTTGGGTTTTCCCACGACCTTGTTTTGTTAGGAAAGGGTCTGCATAGTCAACACCAATCTTTTCGAAGGCTCTTACTGAATTCAATCGGCATATCAGTAGGGGAGCCATTATCTGCCTAGCTGTATTTCTGGAAAACCGACAACAACATTCTGGGCAATTTTGGATAGTATTTTGAACCACTCGATGTCCCTTCAGAACCCAAAATTTTGAATGCACTTGGGTGAGCATGTGTTCGCAACCTGATCCATGCCCAATACTCTAGTGTACATGTAGAACCAAAAGTTCCGTCCAATGGCTACTTTTTGGTAAGATGATGGTACATCTTATGTGGTAGGGCAATTCGTCAGCAAAACGTAACCATTCATCTACTCATCCCATCCATGTCTACTGTTGGGCTAAGCCACAATAGCAATTCTTCCTTTACTCCTTTTGGAAACGCATTCATTTGAACTATTTTGATCCAATGCTTCTTGGCCATCGAGATTCCTTCAACAGAAAGTGTTGTACTGTAATTTCTTTCAGCATGTTCCTTTGCTCCACAGTTCATAATAAAATGTTTAACCCAAGCACTGACGTGGAGCAGACATTTGAGGCTTGAGAAATTCTGAATGTCGATGTCTCCTGATTCACTGTCTCATGTGGTGTGAGATCGTATGGTTGCTCTTCTCTCACAATCACCAATCTTGCAAACATCTCCACTAGTCTTATTCTGTGGCCATCCTGACTCTCTGTGCTTTAGCAATTTTGGACCTTCAGTCCAAAATGTACTTGACGATTGTTGTACAGTGAGTCCTCTTGTAGCCAGGTCTGCCGGGTTCAATACTCCTGGTACATGGTGCCACTGATCCGGATTGGTTGATCACTGAATTTCTCCCAGTCAGTTTGCCATGAAGGGCTTGAACTCACGACTCTGGTTCCTTACCCAATACACAACTTTGTGAATGGTTGAGGTCTCGAGAATGATCTGTGCAAGACGGACAGACAGTATGGCGCCCATCAGCTCTAAACGCATGCTATTGTCATAGTCTTAACGGGAGCAACACAGCACTTGGAAGCAATAATCACGGACAAAACAGTGTTGTCACTGTATTTGCATACCAAATAAGCCACAGCTGTGTAGGCAGCTTTCGAGGTGTCGAGGAACATGTGCAAGTCCATCTTCACTGGATTTGGCTTACACAAGCAACATGAGATGGCTACAGTTGATAGGTCAGATAACTCCTTCAACCATTGTTCCCATTTTCTTTGCAATTCAGATGGCAACACATCGTCCCATTCTATTCCTGCGGTTGAGATGTCTTGCAGTAGCACCTCAGCTCTCATGATGGAGACAAGAATTGTAGTGGGTCACACAATGAAGCTATAACACTCAAAACATTCCGCTTGGTGGGCTTTACATTTGTATCAGGTAGCTTGTATTGTGACTTGTGATCTCCCAACATGAAAGTCTGTCTTCAGGAATATTGTGAAGAACTTTTTCATCATTGGAGGACCATTTTTGGAGTTTGAATCCTGCCAAAGTGAGCAAGTTGGAAAGCCGTGTCTGCAAGTTCTTGACATGTTTCAGTCTCACAAAAATCAACCAAGTCATCAATGTATATAGAATAATTGACTGATTCTGCAGCTTCTGGGAATTTTCTACTGTGGGTTTTGGCATGGAGGTGAAGAACATATTGGGCACAAAAGGGTGATGCTGTGTTTCCAAACAAAAGATGTTGGAATTTGAAGACAGTCAGCTCTTCATTCAAATCATAATTTCTCCATAGGAACCTATGATATTGATGGTCTTCTCGTAGGTTGACCTGAAGCAACATTGGATATCAGCAGTCAAGGCAATAGGTGCTCTGCGAAAACGGGTGAAGACATTGATGATTTCTCTGTGGAGTTCAGGACCAGGTAGAATAGCATCATTCAAGCTTTTTCTGTCGTGTCTCATTGCCATATCAAACACTGCTTGAACTTAAGTTGTGGTCTTAGGACTGAGAAATGTGGCAATAATCATACCTCACTTGCTTCAGACTGCTTTACCCTTTTTCTTCATATTTGACAACTATCTGATTGTAGGCTTCCATAATTTCAGTGACTTCTCTTGGCTCTCAAGTCTTCCAAGTGCAACTTCATAGTTGTTGGTGTAAACTTTGGTTCATCATCTTTCCAAGGAATTCCAATCTCATAACAGCCATTCTCAAGCTTCAAGGTTTCACTCACTTTCTTCAAGGCAACTTTCTCCTCAGCTGTCAGGGCTTGATTAGCATTATCCTTAATTCCGATAGTGTCAAGCTCCCAGAACTTTCAAAGTGTGTCATCAGGTGGATGGTACTGTTTGACTACCTTGCTACAATATGTACAAGAAAAATGTGAGCATGAGTTCCGTCTGAATTCCTCCACTAAGGTCAGCCTGAAACACACCCATCCTAGATTGGTCAAACGCCTGATTGGATCAGTTGAATTCATTCCGAGTACTTTTCTCAATGCCATGTGAAACAGTGGGTGATCACTAACAATCATGATGTTGATAACTCCCCGTCTCGCAACATTTGCGAAGAGAACATCGCAGAGATGAGGCCATTTGTCTTTCAATTTGAACCACTGGATGGCGGGGGTGTCGCTTCTGATGTCATCCAATACATGCAGCTGTAAGCATGTCTTGAATGTTCCGTTAAGACTGAAAACAGAAAGCTTAACTTGACTTGACTGCTTTTGTACCTCAGCACCTCCTGTCCCGATGATCGTCAGATTTATAGGCTGTCCATCTAGTCCTAGCTTGTTTGCTGCAGCTTCTGTTATATACAAGCTGGGTCAAACAGGAATCTAACATTACGTTAACTTTAAGCTTCTTTTGGCCATTGCTGATTACAACAGGAAGCACCATCAGGTAAATATTGTCTGCATTGCTGGTTTTGTATGCCCTTGGTTAATCGTTGTTTGGAGCATCGGCTTGTTTTGTCTGGTTCGTCCTAGTCATTCTTTCTTCTGGGCAAGATAGTTGTTGTGGTGTAAATGGTGGCAAATCTCGCTTGGGAATTTCACATTCAGTGGTCAAACATTCATGAAGATATTGGCTATGCTTATCTCTGCAACATCCATCAACACCACATCTGCAAGCTCTTTGACAATCTTTGCTAATGTGGCCAGCAGCCAGGCAACGATAACAACGACCTGACTTGGTAATGATTTTCTTCCTCTGTGTCACACACCCAAGGAGGATGGTCTTCCTTGCAACCACTAACAATGCAACGACTTCTGATGTTTAAGCATCTGAACCTTGACGGTTTCCCTTGTAGTTGATCTTTCTTGTCTGGTTTCTGTGTCCCATCAGTCTCTTCCTGTGCTTCTTCCATCACTTCTACTTTGAGCTCGACCCAATCGGCAAACAACTCAAAGCAGTCAATATGACAGTGATCAATCAACCAAAATTTATAGGCTTGGATATCGTACTCGGACAACTTTTCTTTCACTGAGAGATTAATGCTTTGGTTTTTAAGAGCACTGCCACCTTTAATCATGATCAAGACTCTTTCCAGTAGGAACTGGAACTCTTCCATATCCTTCAGGTTTCGGGATCTTACTTTCAGCCAGTTACAAAATGTTGTCAAATGTTTTACCTGTAGTCGCCGTTCCCCTCCATACTTCTTTTCTAGCTTGTCCTTGGCACGTTTGTATGCAGCCTCTGAATATCCCAGATCTTTAATAGCAGTAATCTGTAATCTGAGCATTTTCTCTCCCATGGTAATGTTTTGCGACTCAACCAAGGATTTAAAGTGCTTATGCACTGAAATTTTTAAAACTTAATTTTATTGTAGTATTATAGTTCAATCTTTTCTGATTCGTTTGGTATACTGCACATATAAATTGAGAAACGAGAAGATACTGATTTTATCAATTAAAATTGCTCAGTATTTGCGAATTTTATTTGGATTAGTCCATGCCTTCATTACGTCATAGTGAGGATGGAAGTGTGCATGGTTCATAGATCATTTTGTTTAAACCTGAGTTCATCGAGCAGCGAAAGCAAGGAAAGTGTAGCTACCGATTAGTCGCAAGAAAATTTACATAATGCAGGGGAAGAAGATATGCTTCTTGTCAATTCAAATGTAATCCCCTATAAGAATGAACCATTAGCTGTTCCCGGGCAAAAAGTACTGAATGTTGAACAAGATGTCGACGGTATTTCTCCTGATACTTTAGAGTCAACATTCGATGGAAATATTTCCGTTAATCAATTGTAGGTAATGTTATTAAACCACATAATGCATTTTTTACGAGTGGAGACGATCGATAATAATGGTCTGGTTTGACAAAATCTTTCATTGTTTGGTTGTAGATGCACTTGTAGGATGTGCAGCACCCAGTTCCTTGCTGATGCCTTGGAATTTAGATGTTGTAGAGAGGTTGGTCCTACCCTCTATCAGTTAACATTTGATGGCAGTATAGAGAAGATAAACTGCGTGACCAAGCACGAAGATTATATTGCCATAACTCACATCACTGTATCAACATAAAAATGGTCGATCATACAAAAGACAAGCTGGACCAAGTATGAGTGAGTGCAATAACAGCGACAGTCTTTTACACCAACAGATTAAAAGTATAAGTGTTGGACTACAATTTTTAGGTTGTTTTCAGCATAAAATTAACAAATTAAATTCGTCTTGTGGTATGTTGCTGTATACTCAAGCCTGGAATTCTTAAGATGTCAGTATTTTTCGAAACTGTCTACTGGTGCTGGATTTTAAATCCATTGTGTTCTCATAAGATCGCTTTTAACTTTCAATATTCTTTGGTTATAGGCATCTTAGAGCAGTGGCATACAGGTGGATAATTCGCTGGAATTGTTGGTCTCTTGGGAGAATTCTCGACCTTTACCTTAGTGTATATACACAAATATAAGGAGGTTTCCTGTAGAGCAACAGGCACAACATCAGGGGTATGTATCTGCTCAAGCAAGGTCTTAGATGTTTTAACCCATTGAGGAGCAATTGTGCCTTTATCACCATATCCTACTCACTTGGATAACTACCTAGTTGACTGAAGAGACTGTTTTGTTATCTACTCTGGTTAGAATTTGTGTCAGGGGTAGTATTTGAGCAGTGATATCTGGGATGACCTTTCATAGGGTCCTTGCACTGTCTACACAACTGTGCTTTTTGTTCCAGAGTTTGTTGGTTTTGCAATTTAAATACAAGTATATGTTAAATTATTAAATTATAAATGTAACCTAACCAAGAGTTTTGTAATTAAACTGAGGCATTTTAAACTTGTTTTGTCAAACACAGTCAAAAACCTTGAACGTACACGTGTAAAATTGATTTTGTTAAATAATGTTTTGTATACAAAAATATTGTTACCAGTAGGGAGTAGCGAAGTGGAAACCTGCTGTATTCTCTCCAACTGGTGCTTGATAGCTTCATCTCTGGGACGTCTGTTGGGAAAATTCCTATTTAAAGGTTCTGGGACATTGTCCTTTTACCTAGCCAACACTGTATGCAACATTTTTGGTGAGGTTTTGAAGCAAATCTTTTTAATTTCATTGACATAACCTGAAAGCATAAATTTGAAATTCACTTTATTTCAATGGCTGACAAAACAAGACGATGCTTGAGCATCTAATGTTAACCCCATTTCTGTTTAATTTTACTCACTGTATGATGCTAGTGATGCAACATTTCTGACAACTTCTTCACCAAGTTTAAACTTCGGATAGGTAACACTGAAATAGGTCCTTCCATCTATTTTTCTCACTGAAGATTTTCATTGAAGTGAAGGACTGCATCTGCATGCCTAAATAAAAGTTGTCAGGTTGAAAGAATTGTATAATTGAAGAAACAGAAATGGGGGAAAAAATCAGGCCATTTAAATTTTGACTGCCATAAATGGACAAATATATAGCTTCATGTAAATATAGTATATATTTTCAAACACTTTAATTGGCTTCAACAAAATGTACTGCCTCTGCCTTACGAACATCTGAAAATCTACCTGCAATATATTCCAATCCAAGAAAAGTGTGTCATCTTTGGGTGCCAGTTATTCAATGTTGAGTGAAACCCCTCAAGGCAGCTTGCTTGGGCTTCTGACAATAGGTTTGACATGTCATTTAGAATTCTTTTCTCAAGCAAAATTGCAGAGAGCTGGTGATATGCTTTTGTACCTGTTTAAAAAGAACAAATGTAGTTATCATTAGAATAATGAAATGTTTTGTTTTCTCATATACATGCACCTGTAATTTAATACTAAATTTCACAATGTTCTGATGTTAGAGAAAATGAAAAATGCATCTAACAACCCAAAAGAACTTACCAATTTGAAACCATAAAAATCCTCAAGCTCAGCATGGGCAAATGCTTCGAACAGCTGATCTGGGTGATCATCATGCTTGTTGGTCACATGTCTCACAATAGATTTCTTTGTTGACACAGCACTCCAAAACAAGTGGTTCCTGATGGCTTTTGTCCAATCATTCAATATTCCACATCCATTCTCTTTGCTGGCTTTCCTAATCTTTTTGGAAAGTCCTTTTGATACATGCCATAAATCATTAAAATGTTTTGTCCCTCTTTCACTTGTATGTATCCATTTGGCAATTCCCTTGTGATGATCACTGATGAAAACAGGAATCTGTAGTCCTTCTTTCAGAAACCTGAAGCAGTGCTGAGCAAAATCCAATTCCATGGCATTGCTACTGCCTGACTGGTTTGACTGAAAAGAAATAAAATATATAATTAACATCTAAGCAAAATAAGAGGAATTTAGCAGCTATGAAACTCTGTCAGATTAAAAACAGTACCACATAGCAGAGACTAACAAAGATTCTACACATTCTTTAACATAAAATATAATCTGAAAACTTGCAGTTTACCAGTCTAAGATCAAAGTGAACAATTTTAGAGATGGTGTTACAAAACATAGTGTAGACACCATATTTAGTATTATGCCCCATTGAGTCAAAGCGCCCATCACCACACCAAGTTTACAATTTACTCTCTTGATCTTCTCAATAAGAGCTCTGCAGTACTTTTCCCAGTGTAGCAAAACAGATGGAAATAGGAACTTTGTCTGATGGATGAAGTATCTTCTTATTGAAATTGAATACAAACCCATATGCTTGAACAGCAGCATGGTCTTACTTATGTTAACACCAGACATAAGGATTCCAAAGCTTATCATTAGATTTCTATCTGGATACTTTCCAAGCATGCGTGGCTGGCTATTCCACTGAAATGCCCTTCTTGGCCCACAGGTCGAACACAACTGAGCCACTTCTCTTGATTTCTTCTCTTGGCTTAGACATTTTGCAGTTGAAACAGAATAGACTAAACAACGACATCAACATTCCATAAAAAACAAACTTTGGTTCACCACATGGTGCTGTCCCAGGTACAATGCTGCAAATTCCAAAGATGAAAAACAGTATGAAGAGTTTCTAATCTACAGTGTGTCCCAAAAAAACCGAAAACTATTGAAATCACCAATAACAATTTAATTGTTAGAATTTGAATGCCTTAGCACTCTGTTGGTCCCCACAAGTGCATAAATGATTGATATAAGTAATTTCATACATAACGAAGCTGTCTAAAACAATAAAATGTTGTTAGTATGCAACGTTTATTTATCTGAGTTTTATGGTATGTAAACACAATGGAATCAGATTGTATTCATGATCAACATGTGCTTATTGTGCTGTTTCAGGCTTTTAAGAAGGAAAAGTAGGTGCATTAAAACAAAACAGTTTTTATTTACAACATTTACAATTTACAACTATGGATACAATCAAGCATCGTGACCTTTGACATGTCTTCCTTCTCTTGCAGTACAAAGCATTGTTCGCCTGTGCATATTATCTCACTGCCCGTCAAATGAAGGCAGGCTGCTCTTGTAAGGTATCGAACTCTCTGATGATCCTCTGGCATAACTCATTAATATTTTGTGGTGAAGTTGCAAATACTTTATCTTTAACATATTCCCACAAAAAAAAGTCGCATGTTGTCAAGTCAGTGATTTTCTTACCTAAATTTCAATACATGCACCTTGTCAATATTTTACGCATCATTATGTTCAGCTTTTTGGTAGGGCATTAAAATTTTAACAATCAGTAATGTCAATAGTTTTCATTTTTTTTGGGACACCCTGTATAATAGCAAATGAGCAGTCACACAACATTAATACTTAAAATTTTTTAAAATAAAATGTTTACTGATATTATATTACTTTAAATGTGCTTATTTGACAATGTTGGTTGAATTGCCTTCATCTGTATCCTCATCATCATCTGGCTGAGAGGACTCTTCAGAAAATTTCCAATCCATATCACTATCACCATGAACAGATTCAAAAACATCCAATTTATCAAGGTTACCATCAGTTTGACTTGTGTTTGTTTCATTTTCTTCTTCTGATGTGGAGTCCAAACCCTGTGCCATAAAGAACATCAAGCTAGTCAGCTTTTTCTCAGGAAGTGCACCATATATAAATTTCATGCTCACTTACTAAAATAGCAATATTGAAAAATTTTACACAGTTCTTGCCTGTTTTATTTTTTCATGAAGGATACTCTTTAATCTTTTCAACCAACTAACTTCTTTTTGAAGCTGGATCACTTTCTTCTTGAGGGCTTTGCAGTTATCACAAGGCTTATCAGTCAATACTTCAGTATGTTGACTCGCACTTGACTTTTCTTCACTCTCACAACATTCATTTAGTATAAAGATCAAATTATTGTAACTATGTTGGAAAAAAGTAATTATTCACATGAAGTTTAGGAAACGTACCTGTCTGTGTTCACAATCTGATGTCTTCTTGTGAACAACTTGGAACCCCAGTAATCCTATCCACAGTTGGTACAGCATTTTCATGCAATCTCCTCATGCCCAACGACTCTGTTATTTGTACTGTTACTGTAAATGCTGAGTCTTCAAAGTGCATTGAGCAAAGTTGTGAAAATGGTGAAGGAACAAAGTTTGCATGATGTTTTCGGACAAACTTTATCCACTTTTGATGCAAATCTTTATCTTTCTTTGGAAAACTATGCATTGATATGCCCAAAGTATGTTGACTATTTGTACAGCTCTCCCCATTTGGCCATCCTGCAACACAGTATCATCCCCTACGAGGTTTACTATACTGCGATTTACCGAATCCTCACCGTCCATTTTGACCACTCAGCCTGTTCAGCTAGAATTGGTACTCACTATGACGTCACACGTGAGAAAAATGGCAGAAGCAAAATTTGCATCAAATGTGTCAAATATTAAGCATTTAAACGATTTTTTGAGTAACTTCCCATTTACTAAATTGCTCTTGAGATAACTTTGACATTACAAAATTTTACAATACCCAATTTCAGTGGATAAGCACTTTAAATGCAGCTTTTCACGGCTCATAATTCCTTCTGTCATCACTAGAGAAAATGGGTAGATCTACACCTTTCAGCTTGACTGGAGCTAATACATTTGCTTTCATCCATGTTCCGATTCGTCTTGAGCAAGAAAGTCAATGACAGTGTTACAATCAATCTTGCTTTTCTGGGATGTTCAGTGTGCCTGTTCAGCTCTTGACTTGTTGAGAGTTGCAATTTTGCAAGCTTTGTCTGTGCATTGTTTAGTCAACAGCAATTCAGATTCTACTCTTTGGAGCTCGTCTTCTTTTTCCTTCTGCTCTTGTTCCATTTTTTGCTATCTCTGTTCAGCTTCTATTACAAATGATTGATTTTGTTCCTGGACTCCTGGGTCATGAGCATTCTTTTCTGATTGCATAGGTAATAACTCACTACTCAGATGAGAAACCAAAGACTCCATATAAGATTCATTCTCGCCTTGATTGAGTTTTCTTCAATATGCTGTCTTACTCTAGTGGTTATATTATCAACTAAGTTGCCAATATCTTCTAATTCATTGTCCAAGGAGTCAATAACTGCTGTGTTGTTTTCATCTTCTTCACTTGTCACATATGATCTTGAAAATTATCTTCATTTTGGACTCTATCTTAGTCGACATTCTTTGCAGAGAATTTTTACTGGGCAATGGAGCATTATTTTGTCGATTCTCAATGAGATCACTAAGCTGATTCTTAGCTCTAGTCAGTCTGGTTTTTGCAGTTTTTAATTCTTTTTCTTACTGCACTTTCTAGGGAAATGCTTCCAGGGTTGATGCCTTCATTGTTTTCGTCACTTTTATTCACATTCAAAGCTTCTTGATCCAAATTTTGTTCTCCGGTTTTGTCCGCCATATTGGATTTCTTTCATAACACCAGTACGATGCAAATGTCAAATATTTTCACAAAAATAGTCAATTTCCTTCGCTAAAACACAGTCCAAGATCCGGCTCGAAGGACCAATTGTTCCGTACTGTAACAGTAGAAAAAGTCTTTACTAGAGCCAAAATAACAAGAAAAGTCCTTATAATGTTTTATTAACTCGATAAAAAAATGGCGCCCGCCATCTAAATGATAGCGGCAACATAGAAATTATCAACAATGAAAAACACATTCCTCAACAATATTTACGTTAAAGCATGAAAGATTTTGAAGAATTTGTACCTAATAATTATTCAATTGAACAATTGCATAAAGATATTTCTAAAATGGAAAAGAAATTAGTTTTTCCAGTTCGAATTTATGCAAAAGAGATGCACTTGTGTCTTGCTAAAAAATTGTTTTCAATTAATCATTGTGGTTGTATGAAACTTCAAAGAGTTGTTTATGATCGCCATATTCATCATGTTTCTATGAATATTCCTATGGTTCCAAACAACTTATGGCATATTTTGAATTTGATGAAATTATGGATAAATGTGAAGTTTTAAATTTGGATCCAGAAGAAGGCAAATCCTGGAATTTCTATGCTTTTTTTTTTCCCTAAGGGTAATTGGTTTTATTATGCAACATGAAGCAAAGAGAAAGAGGATGGAGAACGAATTAGATTTGTTGTGGGAAAAAAACAAGACAGATGGAGGAATAAGATGAATTTCATGCACTTTTTGATGAAGCTTTCAAAGGAAGAAAAAGAAGATAATAATATTCAAATTTACTTCTTAAATATGGGTTGAAATATCAAGTATTAGATACTCAGTTTAAGCATTTGACTGATTAAAGATGGGATAATCAAGTTTGTTTACCTCCTTGTGAAGAGAATTGATTTCTGTATTTCATAAAATATCAGTTGGCGATTATGTTTGTGTGATGCCAAATAATTTAAATGTAGACAATGCTGAACTTTATCCACCCCATAGATTAAAATATATTTTAGTTAATGTAAACAATGAGACTGATCTGAAAATTGAAAAAAAAAAAATATATGCTTTCTTCTTTTTTCTTTTCCATGTAAAAAAAAGTAGAAGTAATTTGGCTTGATCAGCTGAATTAATTAACTTTTGCTTTCACCCTTTTCTGATATTGGCATGCTGGAAAATTGTCTGTAAGAAAGAACAGATGGTCTTAAGTTTGATAAAAACATCTGATGCTTCTTACCTGAAGGGTTTTTTCATTATCTGTAAGAGAAACAGGAGATGTTTATTGTGGACCTTGTAACTTAGGAGTGATTCTTTTTCCAATCAAGAAGAATCACTTTCAAAAGACAACCCTCCTGGTTTCTTACCTTTTTTTATTGAATCATTTGTAAACTGAGAGTAAGAAAAAAAAGCAGAAATTTTTTCTAGAGTTACCATAGCAACAGCAAATGTTCCTGAAGTTAACTCTGGAAAAATAATTCAGATTTCTTGTATGTGTTAAGGATATGTTTTGTATTCGCAGAGGAATTAATGTACAGCTTGTTTGACTACACGTTTATTAGATTACAAACAACAAAAAATGTATTCAACAACACAAATTGACGAAGTGAAGAACAGGAAGAAGGGTGTGAACTGTGTAATAAACGTCCACCCAGTAATGAATGTAGTAGTTCTTATTTTTTGTCATGCAATCAGTTAATATTAACACTCCCTCTCAAAAAAGAACTATATAAATTACATATTACATACTCAGAAACTTAAGAGTTCAACATGTAATTTGTTCAGATCGCATTTCCAATGCCCATAAATTCTCTAAAATGTTGGAACAAAGTCTTTCCTAATGGCTTGGTTAGTAAATCTGCTGGCATCTGTTGTGTAGGACAATATTCTAAGGTGACTTCCAATTTCTCCACCTTTTCTCGAATGAAGTGATGCCTGATGTTGATGTGTTTCATTCTGGGATGATACTTAGGATTTCTCAATAAAGCAATCGTTCCTTGATTATCTTCTTTAATGATTGTTGGTTGTTCTTGGACAAAATTGAGGTCATAGAGTAACACACGTAACCACACTGCTTCTTGACATGCGAGACATGCCACTACATATTCAGCTTCTGTGGAAGAAAGTGCTATGACGCTTTGTCGTTTCCTAGCCCAGCTGATCGCTCCTCCACAAAGAGAAAATAGATACCCTGGATTGTGATCTCCGTCCATTTGGATTACTTCCCCAATCAGCATCAACAAATCCAATTAGTTGCACTGTGTCTTCTTTACAGCCATCGAATATAATTCCATAATCGATTGTTCCTTTGATGTATCATAAAATATGCTTTGCAGCTTTCCAGTGTTCAAGTCCTGGGTTTGAGCAAAATTGATTAACTACTCCTAATGCTTGGGCAAGGTCGGGTCTTGTACCAGTGACTCCATAAGTTAATCCTCCAATTAATGCTTGATACTTCATCTTTTCAACTGGTTCTCCTTCATTGGGTAATAGTTTAGTACCTTGTTTGACTGAAGTTGATACTGGCTTACAATTTTCCATTCCAAACTTCTTTAATAAGGTCTTGAGGTATTTAGTTTAATGCAACAGCATGCATTTGTTGCTTCAATTACATTCAATCTGGATAGCAAGACAATAATGAGCTACTCCAAGATCTTTCATCTCAAAACGTTTCTTCAATGCTTCTTTCTCTTCACGTAGCATCCTCTCACTGTTACTCGCCAGCAACAAGTCGACATACAAAGCTATCAGCATGATATTTTCTCCCTCTCACTTTATGTACAGACATGGATCTGATTTCGATGGCACATAACCAGATTTCTTCAAAAATTTGTCGTGTCATACCAACATCTCGAAGTTTGCTTCAGGCCATAGATACTCTTGTTTAACTTGCAAACCAACTACATAACTTTCGTATCTTTCAGGTTGGGTCATGTAAATCTCTTCTTTCAATTCCTCATTCAAGAATGCTGACGAACCATCCATTTGATGGACTTCCAAATCTAACTGATCGGCAAGTACGAGAATTGTACAAATTGACGTGTAACGTGCCACAGGAGAAAAGGTTTCTTCATAGTCTAGGCCTGCCTCTTGAGAATATCCTTTGGCAACAAGACGAGCTTTGTGTCACTCAACAGATCCACCTGCGTTGTACTTCACTTTAAATACCCATCGGCAATTGATCGCTTTACGTCCTTTAGGAAGTTGTACAAGAGTCCAAGTATTGTTCTTGATGAGAGACGAATATTCATTGTCAAGAGCTTCTTTCCACTGTTCTTTAGGTGGCGAACTTAAAGCTTCTCTAACTGTCATAGGCTCTTCAGGAATGTACTCTGCACTGCTGCATGGAACATCTTTAGGTCTCCACCAATCGCCAGTAATTATGCCATGTCTATCTGGTGGTTCTCTGTTTTGTTCTGTGTCAAAGCATGGTTGGTCTTTGGTACCATGGTTGTCAGTCTTCTCTTGGTCGTCATCTGTCACAGAAGCTGGTTCATTGCCTTGAAACTCTTCTTCACTATCATTAGTTGATTCTAAGTCCTTGGTCATTAACTCTTGTGATGATTTTACACGACTGATAAAATTATCTTCATCAAATTGGACATCTATGGAATTATGTAATTTCCTTGCTTTGGGATCCCACAGTCTGTATCCTTTGCTGCAGATGCTATATCCAATGAAAATGTATTTCTTTGATTTAGGGTCCCACTTCTTTCTGGTTTCTTTGGGAACATGCAAGTATGCCTTGCATCCAAACACTTTCAGATTTGAAACATCTGGCTTCTTGCCCACAAAACTTTCATAGGGTGTCATATTCTCCACTGCTACGGTAGGACTGCAATTTCTTAAGATAACTGCTGTGAAAACTGCTTCAGCCCAAAATTTATCGAGTCCAGCATTGTGTAACATGGATCTTGCTGTTTCTTGTATGGTTCTGTTCATCCTTTCAGCAACTCCATTTTGTTGTGGTGCTCTGGGAACGGTTAATTGTCGTCAGATTCCTTTCTCTTTAAGGTAATCAATAAATACTTTCAAAGTGTATTCGCCACCATTATCCGAATGTAGAATCTTTATTTTTTTTCCTGTTACATTTGTAACCATCGCTTCGTACTCTTTAAATTTCTCTAATACTTGATCTTTATTCTTCATAAAGTAGGTTGCTGTGAATCTGGATTTATCTTCAATGAAAGTCACGAAGTAGCGGTTACCTCCAAGACTCTTTGTTTGCATGGGACCACAAACGTCACTGTGGACAATCTCCAGGATTTCAGTAGCTTGTGTAGCTTGTTCTTTAGGAAATGGCTTTCTCTTCTGTTTGCCTTGTGTGCAACCTTCACAAATTGCTGATTCTTTCGAGGATTGAAAATCTAACCTTTTGATGAGGTTCTTGTCTCATAGCATTCTCAGGTTCTTTAAGCTTAGATGTCCATATCTTTGATGCCATATACACTCTAATCTGTTTTGGATGACATCATGGGACTTTTCTCTCACTTGAATGGTGTTGAGAACATAAAGATTTTCCTTCAATTTACCAGAACCCAGCATCTTTCTGTTCTTGTCAATAATGACACACCCCTTTTGATGGGGTGACATGGAATACCCTCTTTTGGTTATGGCAGCAACAGAAAATAAGTTCTTGGCCAAATCCTGTACATACAGAACATCGGTTAATTGGGCTGGTTTATAGTGCTTTCCAGCTTTAACTTTCAGCCAAACAGATCCTTTTCCTAGTGTTTCTACTACTCGATTGTCTCCTAAATGTACCTTTTCTGATAAAGGAAATTCAATGTAATCCACCGTAAATTCTTTCTCATGGGACATATGCTGTGAAGCACCTGAATCTGTACCATGTTGAATCCTTTCTTTGGTTTTCATGGGTCGAAGTCGAAAATAAGGTGTGAACAGTGGCTGAGTATGATGTATTGTCTTTCTATCCTCTCTTTTCATCTTCCCTTAACTTCTGGCCCAATGTCCTTGTAATCCGCAGTTGTAGCATTTCCCCTTTTTCGCTTTAATCTTTCCATGTTGTCTGCCTTTAGATGCAGTAAGAGCTTTCTCAACATCTTTTACAGGAAGTGAATTCTCCTTACACTTGTGCTCTTCATGAAGCAATCTTGCTGTGACGAATTCCAAATTCAAATCTTCTGCACGAGACTCTAAAGCTGTGACAAAATTGCTATATGAATCAGGAAGGCTACATAACAGTGTTGCAACTTGGTCATCTTCAGATATTGGAGCTCTGACTGCTTCCAGTTGACCTGCTAGCTCTTTCATCTTGTTTATGTGTTCAGTCATCGTCTTGTCATCTGCCATAGATGTTGTGAAATACCTTTTGCGTAGAAACAATTTATTCACTGAAGACTTTACTTCGTAGTGGTTTTCGAATTTAGACCAAGCTTCCTTTGCTGTCTTCACTGATCGAACCAAAGATAGTTGTTTGTCTCCCAGACATAAACAAATCGTCACAAGTGCTTTTCATGCATTCCTTTGAAATTGCCATCGTTGAGTTTCAGTAGTTCCTTCTTTAACAGGTTCTACCTCATTGCCAGATACAATGCCCCACAGATCTTTATCTTCAAGGACCATTTGTATCTTGAATTTCCAAAGGTGAAAGTTCTCCCCATTGAACTTTTTGATAGAGGACAGCGACATCGTTGAATCTTCACCATTTGAAGCCATGCCAAAATGTCTCACAAAATTGATGCAAGTAACTTCTGTCATAATCTCACCTCTGGGCCCATGACCTGTTAAGGATATGTTTTGTATTTGCAGAGGAATTAACGTACGGCTTGTTTGACTACATGTTTATTAGATTACAAACAACAACGAAAATGTATTCGACAACACGAATCGACGAAGATGAAGAACAGGAAGAAGGGTGTGAACAGTCTAATAAACGTCCACCCAATAATGAACATAGCAGTTATTTTTTGTCATGCAATCAGTTAATATTAACAGTATGATGATGGTGAGCTGCACAATCTGAAAGGAAAAAGTAGATGTTGTGTTATTGGAAAGCTTCAATAAAAACATAACTGGTTCTTCCTTACCTCAAGTATGATCAAGCTGTAAGAGAAATGAAAACATGACAATCACAATTTTTGGGGTTATGTCCTGTTTCATTCATTCATTCAGATTTTTCTTACCCTGTTTGACTGTTGAATTTTCTAGTGATAGAGAAAAATAATTTTATTAAGTTGTTTGTAAGGGAACAAATCAAATGAAAAAATTTCTTTAAACCATCTCTGTATAGCTTATACTTTAATTTGCTTAAGTGTAAGCTATGAAGAGATTAGTTTAAAGATTCCTGAAGACTTGCAGATTTTGCAATCAGCAAATTTTCAGCACATAACTATTTCCAACCTTACTTTCTGTAAGAAAAAAAGAAATATTTATGGTGTAGCAAGACAACTGCTATTACAATTGATGCCTCATACATAGAATTATTTTTTTAGCTGTATAATTTTCATTGACATTGACCTTTGTTTGCTTATTGGTTAAGCAGAAAAAATTTGGTGTCATCTTCCTGAATTGAATAATCAATCCAAAAAGATGACAAATCTTCTTCCTAATAAAGAAGTAAAAGAATTCATGAAATCTATGTGAATTGCAACTGTGGAATTCAAACTTCCTTACATTTTGTCTTTCTTTTTTTCCTAGTAAGAGAAGAGAATCATTAGATGATTTTAATGTGGACAGTTAAATCAACTATCCAATTTAAGATGATCAAATTATTTTCACTGCTGCTACCTTTCTTGACCTTGGTGCAGTCTTGCAACTGATTGCGGTTTTGTTTTGACAGGATATATCTATAGTAATTGATCCACAAAATTGTTGAGCTTTAGCATGTTGTAGCATGCTTCGAAGGAAAAATGCCAATATGTTCACAGTTTTTGGATAATTAAATATAAGTGGGATTATGTATTATTTTTGTCTGTGAGGAAAAAAAGTTAAAAATTCGGTTAGGATTGTGATTTTTGAAGGAGGATGTAATTGCAAGTTCAGAATAATTTTGAGAAGTGTTCTGGTCTTGGTAAAGGCAAATGTGTTGATTCAATTGGATCGGGAGTGGGGTATAAATCAATGGAGAGAACAAAGGTATTTATATGGAAGAAGACTTCGAGTGCTCTATATTGTTTCAAAAACCAAATGATCATCCAAGCTAAACAAGCTTATACCTATACAAAATCACCAGTTGACATTGTGAGTAAATACAGGAAAATGAAAGGTTTGAAAATGTTGTACAACAATCTAGATTTGAGACAAGATATCTGTCAGAAGAGATTCTTAGCAGAGATGGAGACCAAAAATGTCTGCAACATTTCAGGATTTAAATCGACCTTTTAATCAACTATCTGGTGACAAGAGGAAATCGTTGGAAGAAGATAAACAACATATGAAATTGCTTCTTTCACAAATTTTGAATGTTATGGATTGAATAAATATATTTCTTACGATAAAATTTTGATTATCAATCTTTCCAAGAAAATTGTATATACCACCCATATGTATGACAAGAATCTTAAAGTATTCGAGTGTTTGTCTGAACAAGAAAAACAAACTATTAGATTTCAATTTAGGTGTCATGTACTGAAATATCACACAAATCTTTCATGTGATGCAAATTTGTCACAGAGGGAGGGGCTTTTGAACATTGTTTGTGTTGTTCATTGAATATTCAAGCCATTAACTAGGAATTTTATGGTTGCCCAAAATATGAACAGTTAGTAAGATAATTCAATGTCTTTGTTTGTGCATGTGATACACATTTTCTTCCACCTGTGGTAAGAAGTAGTAATAGAGTGGGGGGTACCAGTGCATTTTTATTCAAATTGGCCAAAACTCACCAATTTGTCTAAAACTGTGCTGAAACCTCCCACTCATATTTTATTAAACATCACATCTTGGTACCTCCAAACTGTTCCACTAAAAACTCACTAGCAAATATTTTTATGACCATATGCATAGCTATTTACACCATCCTCTAATATATAACATTTATCACATGATATAATTGTTTCTTATTTAACAAAACATCTTTATAATTTTAATGCTTAATATTTTTCTTGATAACATTTTTCTTAATTCGCTTGGCTGTTTTACCACCTTTTTCATTATCCTTCAGATAGGACTACATTTCTGATCTTAAACCAACAAATTCAACAATCAGGATCCCACAAGCTTCATCTTTTAATTTTCATATTAATAATAATAATAAATAAAATTTATATAGTGCCTTTTCCCTTTAGCCCAAAGGCACCTTAAAATAGTAAAAAAGAAAAATGATAATAATTAAAAAGTAGAACAAGTGTAAAAATGAAATAAAATGTTAAAAGCTTTCTTAAATAAATAAGTTTTTAACTGGCTTTTAAACATATTAAGAGAGATGTTTGTGTAATTCCTTAAATTGTCTGGGAGTAAGTTCCATAATCTAGGAGCTGATGTACTAAACGCCTCGTATCCATAACTCCATAGCTTATAGGTAGTTGACTCAAGGAAGTTCTTAGAAGAGGATCGAAGTTGTCACTTTGGTTTGTAAATAATCAATTCCTGTAGATAGTAGGGTGCCAGGTTGTTCAAACACTTAAAGGTTATTAACAGAATCTTAAATTCAATCCTATATTCTACAGGTAACCAGTGAAGTTCTTGAAGTAAAGGCGTGATGTGCTCATACTTGGATTTTAGACAGACTAATCTTGCCACACAATTTTGGACATTCTGCAATTTCTGTAACAGGTTTTCAGGCACTCCATAAAGTAATCAATGCATGAACCAATATTACAGTTGGCTTTGTAGAAAGGTATTTGTGGATTCTGCTGAAGTCGTGAAGGTGGAATAGTGCAGCTTTGCAAGTTGTATCGATGTGTGTCTCCATAGACAAATTCGAATCAAACACTACTCTGATATTCCTTGCACTTAATGAAGGCATGATGACATCATCACATACTGAAACAGATGTAATGGGTGGCCAAGGTCGATGTTTTGCATTTAGAACAAGCAGTTCAGTCTTGTCAGTGTTCAATTTAAGCATGTTGAATGACATCCAGGCATACAAATCTTGAATACAAGCTTCCATCTTGGCATTAGCTGCCTCAGTTTCATGGACTACTGAGGACTGAAAAGAGAGATATACTTGAGTGTCATCTGCATATAAGTGATCATTCATATGTCATGTTTATGAATGATATCAGCAAGTGGAGCAGTATAGAGTAGAAACAGAAGCGGCCCTAGAACTGATCCCTGTGGAATACCATAAGGTAGATCTCTTTGTTGATGAGCCTCCATCAATACTAACAAACTGACTTCTACCTGAAAGGTAAGATGAAAACCAGTTGTGGATCGTTTCACAGAAACCATATATCATTATGAACTGTGATCAACGCAGTTTCTGTGCTGTGGTGCTGCTTGTATGCTGATTGATAGCGCTCAGCCATGTCCTTCTTTGAGATGTAATCAATCATCTGATCAGCTACAATCTTTTCAGTGATCTTTGATAAAAACTTCAGGTTTGAAATTGGTCTAAAGTTCTTCAGTTCTTCATGGTCAAGAAAGGGCTTCTTAAGACGAGGGTCAAGAGCAGCCATCTTTAAGTTGGGCGGTACAATGCCCTCAGATAGTGATAAATTGACTATGTTGGTTATGATGGGAAGTAACTTACGAAGGTAGTGGATCAAGACTACATGATTTAGAAGCTGTAGAAGTGGCAATCTTTGCCACTTGGGTTTCTGTGACCAGAAAAAAATTATCAAGCTTAATAGTTGAGGAACATGATTGGGTGCCGTCAGTGCCAAATTATGTCATATTCACAGCATTACGACTCATCAGTTCAACTCTAATATCAGTGATTTCATTACTGAAAAAGTCGGCAAAGTTGTCGGCTAGCTCATGAGGAGTACTTGCTTTTGGATATAATTTCTCCATGGATTTGTGTAGCATTTTGCCAACCGTATTAAAAAGTACTCTCTGATCTTTCTTTTCATCAATTATTGAAGATTAAAAACTCATCTTTGAGTTTGTTATGGCTGTGTTAAGTTGACAACAGATGATTACATACGAATCTCTATCTGTCTGTGACTTTGATGAGTGCCAGTGATGAATTTCGTCAGTAAACCATGGCGATGGAGGATGGATGTCGAGTATTGATCTTAGGGTTGAGTCATACGCTTGAGATAAGTCAGTGACAGATGTCATGGGCTCGTAGTTTTCAATCGAGAGTTTTCGATGTTCAATACAAAATCTGTATAGTAAATGTTCTTCAGATTCCTGTATTCTATTTCTTTCATTGATTGAATACGTTTTTCCGTGTGGAGTTTTGCTGTAACAGCAAAGTGATCAGAGATCCCAGGATCACCCAATGTAATCAAAGAAACAATATTCATATTCTCACGATGAGTAATGACGGGGTCAAGGGTGTGCTTGTTCACTGGTGTAATTTCTTGAACATGTTGAAGGTCTCAAGAAGATTCATGAATTTTGACCCATTGTTATCTTGATTCTTTACGTGAAAGTTGAAATCACCTGCTATCAGAAATCGTTCAGATTCGATGTTCATTTGCTCCAAAAAGCTTGTGAATTCAGTAAAGAACACGTCAACTGTTAAATCATTCATCGCTGATGGTGGTAGACGATATATTATTATCACTCTAAGGAAAGTTGTATTAGATAAAGTCAACATCAAGATATTCAAATGATTTATACGATTCTCGAGCACGTTTTACTCTAGATGAAAAACTATTTGAGTAGAGCAGTCCAACACCACCTTCACTGGTCTGCCGATCCATGCGCTTAAACATATATCCAGTTGGTGTTATATCATGTATAAATAAAGGATATTTATATGTGAATTTAAAAGATATTTAAAAAGAATGGAGGATACTAGACATATCCTCCATTCCAAGTTCATCAAATCCTTCAACCATGTTTCATAAATTAAGTCAGATTTTGTATATCACTTTCTGGTATCCTAACCATTTAACAAGAACCATCTTTGAATACATCATCCTTTTTATCAACAGCTGATAATTCTTCCTCAAAATTTATCTATTATCAGTTCATTATCTAAATCCTCTAATTCATAAACATTTGGATCACCATGGATAACCCTTTTTATTCTAAACTAGAAATATGTGTATGCAACAAAATCTCACCCACCCTTCCAAAATATCCCTTGAGAATCCAATTTAACAATGATAATTTTCCAACTTCTCAAAAAATCGTCCTTACTATAACTGGAAGACAGAATTAAATAATAATAAAACAAAACAAACATACACAATTCATCCTCAAATTAACAACCTAAATAGCTTATCTTAATAAAACTTCGATTAAAACAAAACATTTCGTGAGAATAACCTTAAATGGTTTAATGAATGGTAAGAGATCTGTTCTGACAATTCTGCTGCTAAACAATGGAATCTTTATATCAAGACCCGTCTTAGTTGCAATCTTGAGGTATTTCAAGTCGTTTTCCAGGCAAACTTTTTATTTGATGGCCAGGCTTTCCATCTTAAAATTGGAGCATCCTCAAAGGTTACAAGTCAGTTACCAGTATTACGAACAGCTCATGACTGAAAACTTTTTTTTGGTAAATTCTGCATTATCTCAAAATTGGTTGCAAATGTGTGGTAGAAGTGCTATGAAGATTTATGCTAACTACTCATGCGGAGGTACAATACTTTGGTGATGAAGATGAAACGAATTACAAAACTGACAAAACATGAGCGAGTTCTGAATTTTTATTGCTGACCAAAAATCAGAAAAATATATAACATACAAAATATGACAAGCAAACCTTTTGCAAGTTTTGGTCGAAATAAGTATGAGTAGAGAAAAGTAAAATACATACTTTTTCCTCTGCAAAAAAAAAAATGGCATAGCGTACAAACCTTTAACTCTTACATATTTTCAACTAAGCATTTGCAAATTGTGAATTTGCAAAAAGATGACTGCTTTAAACTTTTAAACTTTCTTGAGAGGTTTTTAAATCCTTATGAAAGCACTTATGGTTGAATATGTTAAGGTTCATCAGCCACAAGCCACCCAAGAAGTGAACAACTGTTTTGCCGACCAAAACAAGCAGATTTGCAGCACATTAACTGGTGGCTGTTTATTGTGCATTTTTTGTTTCAAGCCAGAAATACATCCCAATGTCTTCAGTGGAGCGACATTTCCTATAGAGAACAATCCTGAATGAGGCAATGAAATTCTTGTGTGGAAAGCAGAGAGAACATCCAAACTCTGCAGCCTGGACAAGTCTTCTCAACAACGAGTGTTTTATCCCACTTCTCAAACAATTCACCATGAATGCTGTTGGGTTAAATACTAAAAAATATACAAAAGCTATCATCCTACAAAGATGAACGAATCAGAATCTTCATTCTACTTTACCAATAAATACCATGCGATAATATTTGTTACAAAAAGACTCAAAATGATCAAAATTTCATGGTAAGAAACATATTTATTCAATATATAATAAGGAAAAGAAGCGATTTCACATGCTGTTTATTCTCCTTTCAGCAGATAATTAAGAGGTCAATTTAGATCCATAAATGTTACAGATGTCATCTTTTTTCTTTTTATAACTTGTTCTTGGATGTCACCCTCTTTGCTAATAGTTTCTTTCAAAAGATCTCTCTTCTCAAGTCTAAAATGTCATACAATATTTTCAAACATTTGTATTCATTACTTATACATTTCAACCATTCGAAAGTTTCATTTCCCTATATTTACTCCTAACAGCAACAACGTCAACTGGCAATTTTGTATAAAGATATGCTTGTTCCAAAATAAGTAACTGTGTGGTCATTTGGTTTTTGAAACAATAAAGGTCAATCAAAATCCTTCAACTCTTCTCTCTGAATGATTGTATGCTCCTTCACCCCCTGTGGTTTTTCTTCTTCTTCCATTGATTTATACCCCATCCCTAAACCAGTGGGTTCAACACATTTACCTTTTCCAAGACCTGCTTGCTTCTGAAAGTTATTCTGAACTTGCAATTGTGTCCTCATTCTTGCACTTTACCACAATACGTGCAAAAATCAAATTCAAATTTTTAAAAAAAAAACTAACTGAATTTTAATTTTTTTCCCCATAGACAAATATAATCCATTTCTAATCTGAACATATCAGCAATTTTCTTTGAAGCATGCTACAATACGCTGAAACGAAAAACAGGAAAAGCATGACCTGATCATGAGATTCAGTCCAGGGCTGGCTTTAAGCCAATTGGACCAATTGCTCCCAATCAGGTCCTGCGTTATGATAATCTACTCTAGTCTTATCAATTACACACACCTAACACCACATTGTAGGTTTTTCAGAGAACAGCAATAATTATGTTCTTCTGAATTCTTAAAAAGTCAGTAGTGTTTGTAGCGTGTACTTTGTTTCAAACTCTGAGTAGTGACGAACCTGTTTTAAGAAATCTTCATTTTGAATGCTCTTTTTAAACAAAAAATAAAATTAATATTTTTAATAAACCATTTCACAGTGGCTAAAACAAGTAGTTTTCTAACTATATACTTTTCAAAGGTGACCTCCACATTTTGTTTGTTTACTTGTACGCTTACATGTATGCAATTTTATATTATAATATAGCTTAGATCAATTTGATCCATTAACTCACATGCACTTTTTAAGCACACATTTTGATTGCTTTCCATTCTACCACAGATATATAAAGTCTATAACAGACTGTATTTACATCTCTGTGATTCTATGGATGTTGGCTGTGAACCTGGGACCCCACCATAAATGTTGCCAATTTAGCCCTGCACTTTCTAAGGCCATCCCTGATTCAGTCAAAACAATTATTAATCAGTTCCTTAAAAGGCAGGGATCAAGAAGGTAAGGAAGTTCAAACTCCATGCAATCTGTTTGAATTGGACAGCCAATTCAAACAGATTACATAGATGATTGATGAACCAGGTGGAAATCTTAGGCAAGGTAGAAATAAAATAGCCCAGCAAAACATATGAAATATAGGGATAGTGAGGTTTTATTGGATCTAATGTTTCATTGCTACTTGCAACATCATCAGAGAATGAATGGTTATGTTAACATGATAGGCATGTGAGAGAAAGTGACAGGTTGTCATTGAGGTATGACAAACAGCAGGCAGGAAATCATTAAAAAGCAAAGGAAATAAGCATAATCTAAAATAAAGATAGTGGAAAGGAGCCCAGATTGGCATTGAGTGAAGGGTTAAACTTACGAGTTAAGAGGGTTCCTTTCACACTCAGTTTCTCCATATGACTTTAATGTTTTATTTTCCTCTACTAACAGCTTAGAACCTCTTATAAGAGAAACCATCTTAATTCGTAAGTTTAACCCTTCTCTCAATGCTGACCTGGGCTTCTTAACTCTTTCCTGTGTGCTGTTTGTCATACCCCAATGGCAACCTGTCACTTCCTCTCACATGCCTATCATATTAACATCACCTTTGTAATACAATATAAATATATAATTCATAAAACAGATTACATGGATTCTTTGACTTTACTAGGAAAAGAACCAAAGGTGAGAAAACTCAAAAATAGTAATATCTTCACTAGAATCTATCCAAAGGGTTAAGATTAGAAATATGAATTGCAGATTAAAAAACTCTCATAGGTAAGTAATATGAATTTTTTTACACACTTCCCAGATTATTCATAATAAACTTGGAGGAATGTATTAAAAATTTTTTTTTTTTACTAACAGTACCAGTTGTACAAGCATCAATAAAATGGATAAACTTTGTAAGTAAAATAATTTTCTATTAACTTTCAGTTCTGTGTCACACACAGGCTTCAGCAAAGTGAATAAATCTTATTTTTCTCACAGGTTTCAACAAAAACAAAAACTTGGTAAGTGAAATAATTTGTTTTTACTTTGTTGGTGCACTTCACAGAAAAAAGTGTGTCATCAAAGTAAATAAAATCTTTGTTTTACTGATAGGAAAAAGGTAGGTAGAAGATCATTTAAATTAAACTTCTTTTCGGTATAAAAAGTTCTAATATAAATCTCGTCTACTTACAGGTCAATAACAAAGTAAGGAGGTGATTTTTAAATTAAAACTTTTCTGGTTGGCAGAATTGGTAAACAAAAAAGTTCTAATGAAAAATTTCTTATAGCATTTATCTTCCATTGTAATTTACAGATGAAATACAAAAGAATCTTCTTTCTCTTATTAGAAATTCAAAGAAACAGGTGAAAAGGAAAACAAAATGATATGTGTAACATTACATTCCCATAACTAAACTGGAGTGTCATTTTCCATAAAATCAATCTGATTTTTTTTTCTTACAGATTGTTTTTCCAAAATTATTGAAAAAAAAAAAAGACAACAACATCCACAGGTGAGAAGAATCAGTTGTGTAAATTTTTTATGGAACTTCACATATCTTCCAGTAAGTGGGATGTGTAATCTTTCACATAATACATCTCACTCACTGGGGTATATCATTCCATAAAAAAGTCACACCTGCTCTTTTCTTACAGAATGTTCAACCTTATTTAAAAAACAGGTAATAAATCAGGAGTGTTGTCTTCTATAGAGCTTAAAATTTCCAGTAAGTCATCCTTCTTCTTGAGCAAAGAAAAAGAATGATTCTTACTAAAAGTGTTGAGCTCCATAAAAAATCACTTCTTTTTTCTTACAGATTGTTTTTCAGATTGATTTTTAATATTTTTTTCAGAAATAGAAGTTAATTTATTTGGAATAAACTGTATAGTTCAATTAACTCAGCTGTTCACCACACAAAAATCACTCCTGCATTTTTTTTTTTACAGTAAAGAAAGAAAAGAACAGAACATCCCCCTGGTAAAAGAAAACAAAAATTAATCTATTTGGACAGACTACATAGTTTAATTAACTATGCTGCTTAGAAAAACAATTTTGCAAAATAATTTGATATATATATTTTTTCAACTTTATACATTGAAAAAGAATAAATTTTAAACTATGGGATGGATAAAGTTCAGGATTATCAGCAATATAATTCTTATTTGACATAATAAGAACACAATCACCAGCCGATATTTTATTAAATACAAAAACTGAACTTGTATATATGTAAACGGTGTAAGAAAAGGATTAGCTTTGTCTTTTTCAATTCAATATCAACATAACAATCTTCCTTTGCTTTAAAAGCTTCCTCAAAAATTTCATTCAATTCTTTATCTTGTTCTTCCATCTGCTTTGTTTTTTACATAACAAATCCAATTCAGTCTTTACACTCTTTTTGCATAATGGCAATACCAATTATCCTTTGGACAAAAAGGAAAAAGCATAAAAAGGACTTGGTTTGTCTTCTTCTTCAAACAGATCTAAATTCAAAATATACTATATTTAATTGATATAATGTCAACAATTGTAGAAATACAGTTAATATGTTGATCCTAAACAATCCATTGAAGCATACTACAACCGCAATTATGAAACAACTTACTAAGAAAATATTGCTGATTCTCTTTTCCATATATTCATGCTCAAAAAGGACCCAATTTCTTTTCCATTTCAGAAATATCCTTTTGCAGCTGTTCATTTGGAATAATTGTTTGGTGGTACAAATTAGTCAAAATCTTCCATGCTTTTACTTCAGTACTCTCATTTAGGTTCATATTATATCATACAAACCTTAAAAAACCTTGAAAAAACTTTAATTTTCTTTATCCACAGAAGAAGCTCCAATGATTGGATGACACACTTCACACAAATGGTATTCTCTCAAATGTTCCAATACATCATCAAATTTAAACTTAAAACAATAATAACAAAAAAATAAATGTAATTATACACCAAGTACATGTCCAAGTCTGTGAATTGTTGATAAATTAACTGCAAAGTTTTCCACAACAATCACTATGAAATTCATGATACTGAGGCATTTTCCTTTACACTCAATATTGCATTTCAGAGTCAAATCCACCATGTTGTTGATGTTCATACCTTCTAAATTGTTTTGTTTTTTTTCCCTTACTTTATACCCACAAACACAATAACTTCCACATCTCCAACTTACCTTTTTTAGGACACCCCCTTGAAAGTCAATAAGCCGATTAAAATTTACTGCAATCTGATTCTCACACCCACCAGTTGAAAAAGCATCCTATATACTCTTACTAGTGCATCCTTTTCGAAAATGTAATTTTATTTGTGTTCTTCATTCAGACTTTTTTCAAATTGAACAACCTGATGGACATCCTGGTGAAAATGAAGAAAGATTGGAATATTCAAATTGCATCATTGCTTTGTCAAAACAATTGGAAAAAGTCACTAGTGGATGATGTTAGCAGGGGGTTGTTTAGAATTGAAAAATCAGCAAAGATTATGCTTCAAGATTTTAAGAAATGTTTTTATCACTTGAATACAAGGCTAAATGATAAAATGATAATGTCTGTATATATTTTTATAAATTTTCCCAAAGACTGTTTTCTACAGCGGTAGGGCAATTTCAAATGTTTATTGATACTTTGGATAAGGAGGTATTGATTAATGGTTGGTCAACATGTTTTGTGATTTCTACATATCCTAACAAAGTAAGTCATGGGTATTCGAGAAGTGAAAAGAAGAGAAATTTACCCACATGTGGGTGAAGGCCTTGGAAATTATGGCAGGGTTACATACAAGAGTAATATTTGTAAGCAATTACATATAGGGAAAAAATTAGATGAATTGATTTCTACAGATGACATTCAAAATATTTACAATGAAGCAGGTATTTTGATTGGGTGTGCTTTCAGGAGGGATTATGTCAAATTATAAGAATTTTTTACGTAGTAGAGGTATCAACTTGGCTGTTTTTCATCATATTTTAATGACGATATTGCATACGATTCACCAACCAATGAAGGCAGTGATATTGTGTTGAATTTATGCTTGGTCATGAAAAGTGCATGAAACACGATTCTTAAAAAGAGAATTGTGTTTGCTTAATTCTGTGTCGCAAATGTCATTCCTTTCACCCTGATATTAAGGACCTCCCACAAATCATTCAGTGTCAAAATTGCAATAAGGTTTTTAATAATTACAAAAAGAATACAGCAAAAGTACCACCACATAATTATTTTATGTACTGCAATACATGTGAAAAGGTGGTTCAGCAGTTTTTTTGAGAAAAAAAGTATAACCATCATTCATGTGAAAAAAAGACCTACATTTAGCATCTGTTGTTTGGATTTTGAAACAATGACACCACATTCTTCTGCTCAAAAGATATGTCAAAAATGTGATGACATTGAATTTCAAAAGGATGAATTTGGAGAGGTTAAAATGTTGTGGTCAAAGACAATAAGTGTTTGGTTGATTAATTTGGTAAATTTTTGTTTGGGTTGTGCACAATGGTTCCCAATTTGACACAGTTATTTGAGAAAAATTCAAATAAAATTTAATTCACAATTATGTCAGGAAATAAAATCATGACATTAAGACAAAATTCCATGATGATTATTGATAGCTATTTATTTTTTCAAATGAGTTTAGCTAAATTACTGGAGTGTATGGGGGTTGATTAGGTTAAAAAAGGATATCACTATATTTATTCACAGATATTGATTATGTAAGACCTATTGTGAGTAAGAATTATTTTGAGAAACTAGAAATACATGCACACAACAAATCCTGGCCCACCCTTCCAATATATCTCTTGAGAATCTGAGTAAGATTGCTAATTTTTCAAAATTGTCAAAAAGACATTTTATCCTTACTGCAACTGGAAGAGGGAATGCAATAAAGAAAGCACATTTGCTCATAAATATTAACAACCAAAACTGGAAATTATTTTATATTTAAACTGACCTATAGGGCTATCAGGAACGTGGACTTTTCTGAAAATTGCATTTTTAGTCGTAACAGGTGCATTTCAAAAAATCTCTGATGCAAATCCTAAGAAAAAACTATTGAACACTGTATGCATTTTCATAATGAATTCGGCTTTTTATCAAAAAAATAGAAAAGGTGGGTTATTTGTTTCCCCCTTCAACTTAGTGGGGTGGAGGTGCAGAAAAAAAAACATATTCACTTAATATTTCCATGTATATTTCTTTTACAAATTCTAAAAATGTATGGAAATATTGCCTTAACCCTTACCCTGTATAGGGACATACTATATATCAAATGAATTACATCAGTGAGACCATTCTAATGATATACCAGTATGTCTCTGTAAGAGGTATATTTCTCTTACAAATTGTGAAAGTGTATGAAAATATTGCCTTTCTATTAGGAGTCAAAGTAGAAGAGTTTTAAAAATATTTGAAAAGAAATATATATTCTACAGAAACATACTACATATCAAACAAATTGCCTCAGTGAGACCAGTCTAATGATATAGAGTTTAAAAACTGTTGTATTTGGCATGAAATGGAAATGCCAAATGAACTTCAGTTGGTTTTTCACAAATACCAAGCATTTTAGATGTCCTATGGAGACAAATCTTTTGGTATATAACATGTCACTCCAATAGGGCAGGTATGACTTTCCCTACAGATGCAAACCCAAACCCTAGATTGCCTTTCTGTTATGAGTCAAAATGCAACAGTTTTAAAACTATTTTAAGAGAAATTTACATTGTCCAGAGACATACTATATACCAAACGATTCCTCTCAGTGAGACCAGTCTAATGATATATAGTATGTTTCTATTAAACTAATTTGAAAACTGTTGTATGAAAATATTGCCTTTCTGTTGTGAGTCAAAACACAACAGTTTTAAAACTATTCTAAGACAAATATACATTGTACAGATACTTACTATACACCAAACAAATCGTCTCAGTACAACGAGTCAAATGATATATTGTATGTCTCTGTAGGATGTATCTTTCTCTTAAACTATTTAAAAAACTGTTCTATTTTGGTATGAAATGGAAATCCAAGAAGGCCGTCAGTTGGTTTTTCACCGATACCAAGCGTTCTAGACATCCTACGGAGACTTACTATATATCATTAGACTGGTGTTTCTGAGACAAATCATTTGGTATGTCTCTGTGGGATCTATATTTCGCCTATGAAAATCAAGATGACTGGCGGTCATCTTGGAGTTGTTTTTTTTTTTCTACTAATAAGCGTTCTAGACGGCATACACAGATGTGGTATATATATAGTGAAAAGTATTAAAAAAATCCTTTTCAAGTGTTTCCTCTTGGTGAATGGGCAGGATCAAATCTTGATTGTCATTTGAAGTGCTTTTTTTTTCCATTTCTACTGTGATTTTTAATTGTTTCTATACAGAAAAGGGTATCGAGTGAGAGGTTAGTTTCAAGTAATACAGACTTACTCCAGATGTTTTTTTGCAATTGTGTAATTTTCAGAAAGACATTCGCATAACAAAGCTTATGTTTCTACGTGGACTATAGGATTTTTGAAGGTTAAACATAGGAGGTTCATCCAGTAAACATATTTAACAAGTAAGTTTACAACATGACACATACATTTTCCATCAGGAAGTTTCACTATTCTTTAAAAAGAATGACCAGAATAAATGAGCAAAATCCAAGACAGCACCCATTGTTAAGTTGCATTGTTTCAAGCCTTGCTAAACGAGTATACAATTGGGAATCAGTTTTATACATTCTTTTCTCAATTTCTTTAGTGTCCCATACCGATAGAGAAGAATCTTTACAATCATCAACATATGGATGCTACCATTGAGAAAACCACTGAAGTGGTACAAGTCAAGAAACAGTGAGAGTCATCTAAAACCTCAGATAAATCCAAGACATGGTTCCTGGAGCAAGGGAAGAGGGAAGACGGGTCAAGTGACTCGACAGTTGACATAAAATCTTCATCATTCAAGGAAGCCGATGACCCAGACTGTGTGTTTGATCCAAACGATTTTGAAGTAGGATCTACATATTCCCCTGGATCAACTTCCAATGACATCTCCCCACAGGAATTTGTCCAGTTAATGAAAGTCGCTGTCCAACCAGAAGGAAAGAATGAGCGACCCACAAGCAGAGCAACATAATATAAAGGCAAAAACATCTGTAAGAAAAACTAAAACATAAGCATAACTGTAAACCATTAATAAATATATAATTGTATTGATTTCTCTTTATCATTTTTTCTTAGAGAAAAAGATACCAAAAATTCCCTAAATGCCAAAAGACCGAGCATTTGGAGAATAAGCACAACGTGACCCATGTTGAAGTGTTGTCAATCTCAAAACAGCATAGGGCAGTCAAGAGGGGAATGGTGCAGCAATACAAACCAATAAAGTGCCCCATGCCTTCCTGCAAATCTGTGGTTTGCCGGATGGATATTCACCTCAAGAATATTCACAAGTTTGCATCAGATAGTGATGCATTTAAAAAGTAAGTTATTTTGTCCAAGCTGTACATATGCACTAGTGGACCCTATAATTAAAACAAAGTCAGTTTTGATTTTTTTTAGATACAATAATAAAGCAAAAAGACACCGGTGCCTTCCTCAGGTAGGTGGAAATAAAAAAGAGCAGAGAGCAAAACTCCAAGTTGAAGCCAATCAGAACTATCACAAGGCTGAATGTCATCCAAGGAGATGCACAAAGGTGGGTTGGGAAGGAGGTATGCAGGCAAAGCAGGCAACGGAGGAGAATGTACAAAGAGTTGCCAGGCTGCTCTCTCGAGTGGACAGCCAACTCAAGGATCTTACCAGATTGAGGAGGAAAGATGACGACACAATCTGGAAGCACTTTGAGGGCAACACAAAGCTGCAAAAGCCCATATCCACAGTTGAAAAATGTGTCTGTCTTGTGTCAATCTAGACATAGACATCAGCAACTATGTTCATCTGTCCAATGAGGATAAGCAAGCCATTGCAGGTGCTAAGGAATTGGCTAAAGTGCCTGGCACCTGTGACGTCACTCAGACATCATTTTCGATTAGGTTCAGCACTGTGTTCTTATGGCTTATTAATATAGACACTAAAATGTTACATGGTGACAGGAGTGCACTGGATCTTAGAATGTCAAACCCAGAGGAAACCCATCAAGATGAGATTACTGATGAGAATCCTGGAGCAGCACAACAACAGCCACCAAGTTGCCAGATGTTTGTGTCCAATGTACCACTTCCACACAAGCTTAGCATGAAAGGCAACCTTGCAAAAAAACTGGAAGCAGTGGAAAAAGGTATGGACCGTGTATGAAACTGTAACAGAATTAGCAAAGAGAGAAAGCCGCTATTGAGTAGCAACGTTCATAACCTGTATTGGACCTGAAGTGCTCCAAATACATATGAGATTACCGTTTGCGAACAATGACAAGAAGAATGATATCGCCATAGTGATGAAACCATGGGCTGATTGTTTAGGTAAGACCAATTGTTCAGTTAAGTTTAACAATCATTCACAAGAGCTGCATGAAACGATTGATGAACATGTCACTGCTTTAAGATCACTAATTGAGACATGTGAGTTTCAGACTTTAACAGACAAGTTAATTCACGACCGACTTGTCTGCAGCATTCAAGATAATAGCATGCATAGAAAGCTGCTACAAGAATCAAAGTTGACCCTTGAACATCGTGTTGACGTCTGTCAGGCAGCAAAAGCAACAAAGAATCAACTTAAAGATATAACCAGCTTAAAGGGCAAAGAATCAGCCAAAGAAAAGTGTTGCTAAATTTGACACTCAAAATCCTCGTAAGAAGTGTGATTTTAGAAAAACCGAGGGTAGCAATAATAACACACGCATGGTCAAGGGATGAAAGTACTGTGGAAAACAACACGAGAACAACAAAGAGAAATGTCCACCATTCAGCAGGATGTGTGCAAAATGTGGTAAGCAGAACCATTTCGCTGCCAAATGTAAAAACAAACAAGCGATGAAGAGATCAAAGGATCCAAGAAATGTGAATACTCTCAGTGAGAGTTCTGAAGAATAATTATTTAATGTGACCAAATGTGACAACTTTGACAAGAAGATTTATGCAACCATAGAGATAAATGGAAAGCCAGTGAAGATGCAAGTTGACTCGGGCACATCTTGTAATATCTTACTGAAAAGATTCTTACCAAAGAAAATAGAACTTCAGAAGAAAGACAAGGAGCTTGTTATGTACTCCAGGACAAAAATGGCAACTTTAGGGACGGCTAAAGTGAGTTTTCAAAACCTTAAAAATAATAAGAAATACAGTCGAACCCCGCTATTTTGAACTAAGATCAAATTCCCTTGGATTTACCCTTATGTTTTCAGTCATTTACTATCAGCTATTTCGAACTTGGTTATTTAGAATTCCCCGCTATTTTGAACTGATTGTTCTTTCCCTACACCTTAAATCAACCCCGTTATTTTGAACTTGTCAAAAACAGCGTACGTACATAAAAGCACAGCTGGAAACATATTGCATTTTATTTGAGCTCGTGTTGTGTAATTGGTGACTTACAATGCTTGACTCACATGCAGTGTCCCGCTAAGAAATTCCAGGTGTGTTATTCAATTACAAAACAAAACACACTGTTAGTGAACTGTTCTTCCGGCTGAAATACTCATGTATGAACTCTGCTGTCTCTATTTTGATCATTCAACATTGTAAAGTAATGTTCTGAATTTTCTTTGGTGATTACAAACGTCCTTTGACATCTGCTTGATGATTCATCTCCAAGCATTTTGCATTATTTTACAAATCAGCGTGATAATGTGGGAATCAACGACATCTAACACTCATCTAGGCTTGAAAGCTGTTTCTGCCCCGTGAAATGTAGAGTGCATGGCACTTGCATGCCTTCTCCATTTCCAAGGTTGACAGGTTTGCCCTTCACGATGACACTGCATGAACCGTCTTTATCACCCCTCAAAAAGTAAAATACCGTTTTGGCAAAACGTCCACTTTTTCCTGTCTTTAAATGTCCAACAACGTTTTCTGGTTCTGTTCGGGTCCTTACTTTCTCATTGACCACAGGAACCCATTCATTTTGGTAGGCATGATATCCCTTAACGTGCGAGTTGATTTCGAATGAGGCGAGCGTGCACTGGAGATCCATTGCAGTGCTTAATGGAGTTCTTTTTGAGCAATGTTCACTGTACTTTGACCCTTTGTCACTACAGTAGTTTCGTATTACAGTTTGTTTCAGTCACGCAATTACCAATGCATGTGGTATTATTGCTTTGTACCCTGAAAGCATGTTGGAGTCAAAACGTGGAAAATACTCTTGTAAGACATTACTTGACAAGTACGAGGCTTTGAAGAAGCTTGAGAGTGGAACAGCTAAAAAGGATGTTGCTGCGCAGTACAAAGTCCCACCAAATACACTTTCAACGTGGATAAAGAATAAAGACACGATCATGAAAGCGTTCAAAGGGGGAGATAGCCACAGTCAATGAAAGCAGCAAGCAGGCAACCATGATGCGGTGGATAAGGCACTGTACAAATGGTTTACACAAGTCAGGGAGGAAGGAGTGCCGATCAGCAGCGGCATACTGAAGGAAAAAGCATCAAAATATGCCAGAGAACTAGCAATTGAAACTTTTAAGGTGTCCAATGGTAATGACGATGAACAACAAGAAGAAACTCCCAAGCGACCAACAAAGAGTGAGGTCCATCAAGCAATCGAGACTCTCTCAACCTACAGTTCGTTTGCTGTTGAGGGAGCTGAGATTCGACAGCAAACAAGCCAGTTGTCATTCATGATTGACAAAAGTATTAGAAAAAAACAAAAACAACAGAACATTCAAAGATTTTTCAATGCAACAGCATCTGCAGATTTATTCGACATATAATTACTGTATTTTTATTTAATCAGTGTCTTTCTTCATACTGTACTGTATTTGATTAAAAAATTATTCTTTGTCATGAATTTTACGCTTCCTTGGTTATTTCAAAACCCCCCTATTTCGAACTTTTTTCCATTTCCCTTGGGACTTCAAAATAGCAGGGTTTGACTGTATCGAGCTGAATTCATGGTCATTGAAGGAAATTATATACCAATCATAGGAGCCAGGGCTGCTGAACAAATGAACTTGATTGTTGTTCAAAAGCAAAAGATGTTACACACCACCTAGCAACCATGTCTTAACCAAAGAGGACATCCTAAGTGAGTACTGCGACATCTTCAGTGACAGTGGGCTTGGAAAAATGGAAGGTAAACTACATTTTGAATTTGACGCATCTGCCCTACCAGTGGTCATGCCCCAAGGAGAGTTCCCATTGCAGTGAAAGAAAAGCTGAAAGCTGAACTAAAGCACCTTGAAGATATGCAAGTCATTACAAGACAAGAAGGACCAATGCAGTGGGTATCAAGTTTAGTGGTCATAGAGAAAACCAACAGTCAAGTAAGAGTTTGTATCGACCCCCAGCATCTTAATAAAGCAATAAAACATGCACGTTATCCCTTGCCAGTCATCAAAGAAGCTATGCCAGAGTATTTAGTAAAGTAGACCTGAAGGACAGATTTCTACAAATCGAACTTGACGAGGAGTCGAGTAAACTAACAATGTTTCAGACACCATGGGGATGCTATCGATTGCTTAGGTTACCATTTGGAATTGTACTGGCTCCGGAGAATTTTCAACAGAAGCTTGACCAGAACTTGGAAGGATTAAGAGGAGTATATAAGATCGCAGATGACATCCTCATCACTGGTCAGGGACCCAGTCCAGAGAGAGATCATGATATTAACCTGATGAATCTGTTGCAGAGGTGCTGCAAGAGGAACAAAACTGAATGCAAGGAAGTTTGAGTTCAAGTGTACTAGTGAACCCTTCATCAGACATATATTGACCCAAAATGGTTAAAAGCCAGACTCATCTAAATTGGCAGCGATCACTAGAATGAGAAAGCCACAAAACGTTGAAGCAGTGAGGAGACTCATCGGGATAGTGATGTATTTATCAAACTTCCTTAATGGACTATTGTCTGTATGTGAACTGCTGAGAAGATTAACCCACAAAGATGCAACATGGGCTTGGAGAGAAGAACACAAGGCATTTGAGAAGATTAAAGAGAGGGTTTCCACTGTGCCAGTAATGAAATATTTTAAATCTAGTGAGCTGACACAAGGCCAAGGTGATGCTTCTTCCACCAGATTGGGATTTGTCCTTACACGAAACGACCAGCCAGTAACATTTGCCAGCCGCACCCTGACCCAGGCAGAAACCAGATACTCTCAGATTGAGAAAGAACTTCTGGTGCTGGTGTTTGGTCTCGAGCATAACCATCAATATGTTTATGGAAGGACCACAAACCACTTGTTTCTATATCGAGGAAACCACTGACAACTGCCCCAAAACGATTGCAAAGACTATGACACCGAAATCTGTTACTAGCCCAGGAAGGAGATGTATGTGCCTGATACTTTGTCAAGAGCCCATCTGAAGTTGTGCAAAAGATCAGAGGCGGAAGAAGAAACCGAGCACGTGCGCACAACACATTTCCTTCCAATATCACACTATCAGTTCAAAGAGTTGCAGAAAGAAACATCGAATAACGCCACAATGCAGTGACTAATAGCAAAAATTATAGAGGGCTGCCCAGGACAGAAACACAAATTACCAAGTGATCTCCACCCGTATTATAACTTCTGTGACAAACTGTCTATCCACAATGGAGTTGTCTATAAGGGACAAAGAGCCTTCATTCTGCTGGTGTTGTGATCGAAGATCAAGGGAAAGATCCATGCAGCCCATATTGGAATCCAGGGGTGCCTAATCTGAGTGCAAGAAGCTGTTTATTGGCTGGGAATGAACAAGGACTTGATAAATTTTATATCTGTGACATTTGTGCAAGCTTCCAGAGTACCCAACCTAAAGAACTGATGATGGCCCACTTGGTCCCCAATCAACCATGGGAAAAGATTGGTATAGGTATTTTCACGTACAAAAGCAAAGATTATTTGTGTATCGTAGATTACTACTTGGATTACTTTGAAGTAGATCAACTCATCAAGAAGTTAAAGAAACATTTTGCAACCCACGGCATACCAGATGTGGTGCAGAGTGATAATGGCCCTCCATCCTTTTTGAAAGAGTTCTTGTCATTTGCAGAGAAATATGAATTCAAGCATACTACCAGTTCTTCCAAACATCCACAAAGTAATGGCAAGGTGGAGAATGCTATCAAGATGGCTAAGACCTTGCTGAAGAAGACCCAAGAATCCAAAGCTGATTACCAGTTGACATTACTTATCTGGAGAAACACTCCTACAGAAGGGCTAAATAGCTCACCGGCTCAAAGACTATTTGGCCACTGCACTAGAATGCTTTTGCCTACCTCCAGCAAGCCTCTAAAGCCTAAGCTCGTTGGAAAAAAAAACAGGCCAGGAAACGATGACAAGAGAATTACTTTAACCAGAATACAACTAAACTACCAGCCTTGAAGCAAGGTGCCACTCTTCGAGTATTGTTAAATCCTGAAAGTAAGCCCACCAAGTGGCACAAAGCTAAAGTAATTCAACGAGTTAGTCAATGCTCCTACACGCTAATAACAGAAGATGGTAGAGTTTTCAGAAGAAATAGAGTACATTTAAGATCAACCACAGAGGATTTCAGCTGGCAGAAAGAACAAGATACCGAGATTGAATATGATACTATTCCCGAAGTCCCAACCCCAACACCACCATGTGAAGAGGAAGTTGAAACTTCAGCAACATCTCCATCTAACGAGCCACCACCACCAGGTTTAAGAAGATCATAACGAACTGTCAGACCACCCAGCCACCTTAAGGAATTCTTTTTGAGAGCCTGAACCATTCCAACAGAAGAACAAAATTTTACTTGTAGTGTGTTAGTAATTCGTCAGATGACTAGAAGTTGAGTTTGTATTTTTATTCGACATTAAGTCTTTCTCTCCTCATAAAGAAGAAAAGGTGTGACTTCACTCAGACGTCATTTTCGATTAGGTTCAACACTGTGTTCTTATGGCTTATTAATATAGACACTTAAAACATTACAGCATCGTTGGTGCACAAACGCAAAGCAGAAACTCAGGAGGAGGATCTGTCAGGTGTTGGATGCTGAGGAGTACAAGGATCTGATGGCTGGCAGCAGAGCTCGAGCAATGATTGAATTTGGTCATTTGCCTGATGATTATCTACAGAAGGCCACCGATTTTGTCAGAATTGGAGACTTGGTCATGCTCAGACTCCTCCTTGTGTCCACCCAATGACCTGGGGTGCTGGTCAACCTGACCATGGAAGAATATGAGAAGGGGGAATGGGATGATGAAAATTACCTTTTTGTCACAGGCATGGTGAAGCACAAGACATCATCACTTGGGCCTGCAGGTCTGCTGGGACAGAATAACATTTCAACTTGCCACCACATATGTCGAAAAATTCCGGCCTTTTCACACCACTCCATCTACCTTCTTCTCTTGTGTGACAGGCTTTGTAATAAAGAATAGCTTGCTTCTGTTGGCAAAGGATGGCAATGCCCCAGACTCCAACCAGGTATCAAGCCAGTTGGTTGTTATGGTGAACATCCTGCATGCAGCATTAGGAAATCGAGGGTGACGAATTTCCGACAGCTGCCACCGGAGGTCACATCAAATGTTTCTAACAAAGACCTTGCATAGCACATGTCCCTCTCTGACGCCAGCTTTTACCATTTGTCCGACATGGTAAAACAAAGGGCAAATACTGTGGTATTTATTAAAGCAACGATCATGGGCCAAGATCACAAGCATACAGCAGTCTCTGTGGAGGAGCTCTCAGTAGAGATGAAGAAGCAGCTGATTGCCAGATTTGGGGATATGTTCTTCCAAAGCCAGTTGCCCAGATCACAAGATATCAAGTCTTTCCTGTACAGCCACCCTGAGATCACTGCAAGGCCTACTTCAAGGGCAAGGTAAATCAAGTCCAAGACCCTGACCCCTTACTAGCCTTCAACTGGAAGCAGACAAAGCTCCAGTTCCTGTAGTCTCTTCACCCAGACTGAAGAGGAAGCATTTGAGGAGGCACTTGGCAGCTTTCCTCCAGATGAGAATATCAAAGGAAGCATTATAATTAGGAATTTGAAGAACAACAAAAGATGTAGGGAATCCAGGATTGTTCCTGGCAAGAGATTTATAGAGAGTCAACTGAGAGACAAGTGGAAGACAATGATGAGGAGAAAGAAAAGAGAAGAGCAAAAATTGAGAGATTAATGGCAATGTTATTGTTTATGTTAGAAGTATGAGAGTTTGGAAATATCATGAGATGATAGATAAACAATCGTCAAGCTCTATCGCCAGAAAAACGATTTCTGATCCCCAGACAGCGATCAAACCTGCAATATTCAGATGACTGGCGAGATGCTCTGACCATTGAGCTACCAAGACTCAGATGGAGAGCCAAGGTGCAAGTTCGACATACAAGTGCGTCTCAAAAAATTAGAATATAATGAAAAAATAGGATATCTGTCGTGAGGTAGTGTCGAAGCTCAAAATGTCAATTGTATTAGTCTCACTGGACCTAAACTGATCTATCCCCAGTTATACGTTGGTATAATCAAACAACTATGGTTTCCACATAATGATCATTAAAAATCCAGCATCTCAAAATATTAGAATATAATATCTGAACATCTAGGTAGGGCGTTCCTGAGCATCTGAGCTTGACGAACTTCACACAAATGTACAAATACCACATGTACCACACAACAAACGTTTATTTATTTATTCATGGAAACCACTGGTGCTGCAATCATGGAGAAGACGTCTGATCTAACGGTTGTCCAAAAGACCATCCTTGACACACTCCACAAAGAGGGAAAGACTCAGAAAGTTATTGCTGAAGAAGCTGGCTGGTCCCAGAGTTTTGTTTCAAAGCATCTCAAAGGAACATTGTCTGGACGAGCAAAGTGTGGCAGAAAGAGGTGCACCAGCAAGAGGGATGACAGCAGCCTCAAGAAAACCATGAAGAACCGGTTTGACAATGTAAGTGAGATCCATAAAAAGTGGACAGAGGCAGGAGTTGGTGCATCTAGGGCTACCACGCATAGATGGCTTCAGGAAATGGGGTACAACAGCCGAGTACCCAGCACCAAGCCTCTTCTCAACGCCAGGCAATGTCACAAGCGGCTGACATGGGCCAAAGAGAAGCAGAAGTGGAGTGTTGCTCAGTGGTCCAAGGTGGTGTTCTCTGATGAGAGCGAGTTTTGTATCTCGTTTGGAAACCAAGGTTGCAGAGTTTGGAAGAGGGCTGGAGAGGCACAGAACCACAGGTGTTTGATGTCCATCATCAAGTTCCCGCATTCAGCGATGGTTTGGGGTGTCATGTCATCTGCAGGTGTTGGACCTCTGTGTTTTCTCAGGGTCACAGTGAACACAGTGGTCTACCGGGAGATCTTGGAGAACTTCATGTTTCCGTCAGTTGAAAGGCTATTTGGTAATGTGGAATTTGTGTTCCAGCAGGATTTGGCACCTGCACATAGTGCCAAATCAACCGCTGTCTGGTTTGATCATCACATTGATGTGCTTCCTTGGCCAAGTAACTCACCGAACTTGAACCTCATCGAGAATTTATGGAGTATAATTAAGAAGATGACCAGCTTGCGTCCCAGCAATCTGGCAGAGCTCAAGGCTGCTATCGACACCACATGGGTGTCCATTAAACCTGAGCAGCGCCACAGGCTCATTACCTCTATGCCACGACGTATTCAGGCAGTCATTGATGCTAAAAGAGCTCCAACCAAGTACTGACAGACATTCCTTACCGATCTTTCTGTTTATGGCCAAGCTACTCTACAAGTAAAAGCTTGTTATGATATGTTTTGGATGTTCAGATATTATATTCTAATATTTTGAGATGCTGGATTTTTAATGATCACGGTATGGAAACCATAGTTGTTCGATTATACCAATGTATAACTGGGAATAGATCAGTTTAGGTCCAGTGAGACTAATAAAATTAAAATTTTGAGCTTCGACATTACTTCTCAACAGATAACCTATTTTTTTGAGATGCACTTGTATATGTGCAACCTAAATGGAAGCCACTATATATTGGCTTCTGCTATGTTGCATACATTTGGTATGTAGACATACTATATGCCAAAAGATTGGTCTCAGTGAGTTGAGGCTAATGATGTATAATATGTAGCTGTTACACTAATTCAAAAAGTGTTGTATTTCAGCATGAAGCGGGTAGAAAAGGGAAGGTGGAGGAGGCTGCTTTGCAGACCCGCCAGCCAACCCCTGTGTGAGCAGGGAAAACGGCCGTAAAATTACTGTTATATTTCAGCATGAAAGGAAATCCAAGATGCATGCAGTGCTGTTCCCCATTCACTTAGCTCAACAACTGCCATTCCTTGACCAACAGCATAGTACTTTTCCAGTTAATGTCCAAAATGTGACAGACAATCAATATATACATGTTCGCCATCTGGTTGAAAAAATCGCTAAATTTCTACAAAGAGGTGCCCACTTATCATTTATATCAGGAAGATCATAAAGGGAAACAAAAACCAAAATGAATTTAAAACTACCAACAACATGATATACCTAACCCTAATCATGTTGTCTCAAAAAGAAGCCTTTGATTCCCCTTTGAAAATGGGGAATGTTATAATTGCCAGTTTTTGTGACCAGTTATGCACGATTGAAATTTTCAAATTGTTGCACAAACTATAAAATAGGATTTTGCACTATGACACCAACTCAGTTATTTACATCTCTATGGTCAAAATGAGGTCAAAACAGTTATTTAGGAAACTTAACATAGGTGAATGGATAACAGATTTTTGTTTGACAGGCCCAAAGTGTTACTCTTATAAAACAAATCAGGGTAGAGAAATAATGCATGTGAAGCAAAGGATAAATTTTCATTTCAAAAATTAAAAACATGTGTAGAAAATAACACTCAGAAATTAATGTTACTTATAAGATAACAAATTCTGTATACAGAAACTGAAACAAAACAAAATAATTTAAATTTTTCATTTGACAAATTGAAATCAAAATCTTACAATCCATTCCATTTATTGAGTGTATTCAAAACATTCCTTCAGTTCAAGACATTCCAGAGTTAATTGGTAGCAGTTCTTTGCTAATTTTGGATGATTTAATGTTAGCTGCTACTCAATCAAAAGAAAATTTATCAAGAAAATCTAGTGCGGTGTGAAGGTTGAAAGCCCAAGTGGGTGAGGGTACTAATCTCGATGTGCGTGGAGTCCTGTTACATGCATTGTGACTATGGAGAAAAATTTTCGCTTTGTGTATGTATGTTTCTATATATATATAGAAACATCATAAAAACTTTATTAAAAAAAGAAGAAAAATCCACAACTTACGTTTCGGGGACCGGCCCCTTCTTCAGCAGCTCACAGTTAAAGAATAGAGTCCTTATATACCTTATCGTTCTTCCTTAAATTTACATAAATTTCAAACTTCCATTACATTCAATCCCAGAGGAGTATAACATTTGAATTTTTCAATCCAAAAACCTTCTCTTGCTGTTGGATCCCTAACATCGGTAACATCAATTATTTTAACCGATAAATCTTTCATACCTATATGCTCATTATCAAAAAAATGTGCATACAGGTGTTCCCCACAAATTCCCCTTTGTCTCCTTTCATATCGTCTCAATGAGCTCTTATGGTTATTGAACCTTAGCCTAAATGGTGTTATTGTGCTCCCCACATATTGTTTGCTACATCTCTTGCATGTTATTAAATATACCACTCCTTGAGAGTCACAATCAAAGGAATGATTGATATGAAAAGACCGCTTCTCAACATTACCCATAAAGGTCGATCCAGTTTCAACAAATTTACAAACTTTACATCTGGCCTTTCCACAGCAAAACATTCCCTTGAACCCCTCCTCCATAGGCTGCATTTTAGCCCTCACCAAAATATCCTTCAAATTCCTCGCTCGGCAAAAGCTTTTTAAGTACAGGTACCGATTCAACCAAAATTTGCAATTCTCGAAGAATATTATGCACTACCTGAAGTGCAGGATGAAAGTCAAAAGTCAAAACCAATCTATCAGACCTATCTGAATTTCTCTTTCCCGTCCCTTTAAGCAAGACTTCTCGATCAAGACCGTTCACTCTACCGATCTGCTTATCAACAAAACCCCTCTCATAACCCCTTTTCCACAAAAAACCTTTTAATTCTTTCTCCCTACTTTTGAAAACATCTTCTGAATCGCAAATTCTTTTCAATCTCAGCGCCTGACCATATGGAATAGCTTTTTTAACATGCTGAGGATGGCACGATTTAAAATTCAAGTACTGATGTGTATCCATCGGTTTATGATACACATCAGTACTGAAAATTCCACCATTAAAATCAATCATAACATCTAAAAAAGATATTTTCCCATTACCAATCTCCCACGTAAATTTGATAGATTCATGACATGAATTCAAAGCCAACAAAAATTCATCCAACCTCTCCTTGCCATGAAGCCATATCATAAATATATCATCCAAAAATCGCCACCATACCCACGGTCTATAACTACAAGTCTCCAAGAACGAATTTTCAAAATTCCCCATGAAAATATTCGCAAAAGCCGGGGCAAACTTTGTACCTATTGCCGTTCCCAATTTTTGCCTAAAAACTCTTCCATCAAATTCAAAATAATTGTTTTCCAAAATAATCTTTGCCAAATTCAAGAGGTGTTCCAATGGAATCTCCACCTCACCATCATTAATTGCTTTTTTAAGTGCTTCCAAACCCTCACAATGAGGTATGTGTGGGTATAATCCCACAACATCAATCGTACAAACAATAGCATTCCGAGGCGCACCACCCAACTCTTTTAATTTTAAGAGAAAATCATTCATATCTTTAATTATCGAAGGAACCAAATTTACTAAAGGTTGAATATAAAAATCCAAAAATTCAGAAATCCTTTCTGTTGCTGCTCCACAATTTGAAATAACTGGGCGCCCTGGTACCTTTTCCAACCTCTTATGAATTTTTGGAAGCAAATAAAATCTCTTCAACCTCGGCCTCGGATTTAACAAATATTTTCTATTCTTCTCATTAATATGCCCTTCCTTCATTAATAAATTCAAACTTTGACCAACGAGAGAGGATACCCGATCCAAAGGATCATTCAAAATTCTTTCATATACATCACTATCATGAAGCTGATCATACGCTTCTTTACAATATTCTTCTCTCCCCCATACAACCACTGCTGAACCTTTATCCGCTTCTTTGATAACAATATCTCGATATCGCTTTAAATTTCCCAATGCTTCCCTCTCTGCCACTGAAATATTACTAAAATTTCTACCTCTCTCGTTGATCAAACGAACCCTTTCCTGTAAAGCTGAAAGATATAAATCAATTTCAGGCTGAACATCTTTCAGTACCCAAGCTGATTTTTCTTTAAACCTATCCAAACTCCTTTGTTGTTCATAACCTTCCACCTTATTTTAAAAAATACGCCCTACATTTTAACTTGCGACCAAACTCTCTAAGATCTTTTTGAATGGCATACCAATCCAATTCTCTAGGAGTTACACAAAATTTCAAACCCTTCGATAGCAAAGAAATTTCAGCTTCGGTCAAATTTCTATTAGATAAATTGACAACATTATCACTTACAAATTTACTACATTCCTTCAAATTAACAATCCCTATTTCTCTTTCCATATTTTTTGCCTCTGAAACCAAAATATCAAGTATGTCTAACTTATCTTCACTCTCTTCTTTCCTCTCCATTTCTTTGCTTTCATCTGCTTCATAGCCAAACTCCATAATCACCTTTTTTCCCGGCCTTTTCTCTTGTTGTTTATTATGCATCAACGATTCCACCAAAGTTCCTCTTATCCGTTCAACCGAATCCTTTGTTAAATACCATCTTCCTCTCCGCGACCTCCACCATCCAAATTTCTTTAATCTTCTTTTTTCCAAACTTCTCATCTGTTTTTTATCTTCCATATCCAATATTACCATCCATTCCTCAATCAATTCCTTTCCTCTTGTTTCCCTCAAACACTTTATCTTCTCCTCAAAATCCGCCTCAAGTTGTACACCTTTCTTCCCCACTTCGTACTCCAACAAACTTATGAGACTACTTTCCGCTTCTTTCAAAATCCTACTCCATCTCAACTTCAATTCCTTTGACGTACCTCCTATCATTGGTCTCTTCCATATCTTAAGGCCTTTCGGTGTTATATTATCAGCCAAGCTCCTTCTGTACACTTCCCCATGATGTTTGAACCTTATCATTTTATTACGTAAATCCATCAACCGTAAAAATTCTCTATCTTTAACTTCCATATCATAACAGCCAACCAGTGGCAAAATTATATATATCTTCACGAGCCCACTCAACATAAAGTTTAAACGTCATATAAACATCATAAAAACTTTATTAAAAAAAGAAGAAAAATCCACAACTTACGTTTCGGGGACCAGCCCCTTCTTCAGCAGCTCACAGTTAAAGAATAGATATATATATATACATATATATATACACAGATTCTGGTCACTCAAAAATACCGTGTGCAAGCTTGGGGACTGGTATGTTGTTGAGCAAACCATACTTATGTACCATATTCAAGCAAATCGATTTGATTCTTTTTTCTTTTGTATGGATCTCACAAGTTGTTTACATTATTTGAACACTGAAGCCAGTACATGATTTAAGACCAGCAAAGGAAATGGCTTTCTTGGTGCCTGCACCTCGTTAACTGGACAATTTATGACTTGACAGAGCAGTTCTCAAAGTTAGCTCCTTGGAGTATGCATTTACCAACTGTTCAATCTTTGCAGCAACGACTTGTCTTGGTTCTTTCTGATTTATATGAACAAAAGACGTAAGGGAACTCGCTTGTGGTCAGGACATTTGCTGAGCGACTAAGTGTATTAAAATTACATTCTTCCCTGAAGCTGAATTGATGCCGATTTGTTTAAATCTTAGGACTTTTTGCATTCTGGTAACCAGTTACCTGAGTTATACAAATATTATCGCCTGGATTTCGCTGGTGTTTATTGGTAAAGTAGAGTGAAGATTCTGGTTCGTTCATCTCTGTATGATGATTACTTTTGAACATTTTGCATTATTTAACCAGACAGCATTCATGGTCAATTGTTTGAGAAGTAGGATAGCACACTCATCGTCCAGAAGAGTTGTGCAGGCCATGACAGTCTTTGTATGCTTTCTCAGCTTTCCACACAAAGATTTCATCCCTATGAAATGTCGCCCCACTAAAGATGTCAGGATGTATGTTTGGCACGAAACAAAAATACAAGGTAAACAGCCACCAGGTAACTCGCTGCAAAGCTACTTGTTTTTGGTCACCAAATTATCCTTCGGCAAAACAGTTGGCCGCTTCAGTCTTTTGCACTTCAAAAGTGATTTGTCAGTGATTACATTTACTGTATTCAACCAGTAATGCTTTCATCAGGATTTTAAAATCTCTCAAGAAAGTTCAAAGTCGTCTTTGTGTAAAGGTGCCACTGAATGCTTAGTTGAAAATACACAAGAGTTGCAGGTTTGTACACCATTTTTCTTTTACTGTGAAAAAAGTTCGTCTTTTGCTTCCTCTTCTCATTCTTCTTTCGACAAAACTTGCAGAAGGTTTACTTTTCATATTTTGTTTTGTATTTTCCGACTTTTGTTCAGCAATAAAAATGCAGAACTCATGTTTTCTATATTTTGTCGGGTTTGTAATTCGTTTCATCTTCATCAACGAAGTGTTGTACCTTGGGATGAATACTTAGCATAGCACTTCTAATAGACATTCATAACCAACTTTGAGATAATATAGAATTTATCAGTTTCTTAAGACAAAAAATATGCAAAAAAAGTGTTCATTAATGAGCTGTCGGTGATGCTGATATCCTACCAGTAACCTTTGAGAATGATCCAATTTTAAGATGGAAAGCCTGGCTATCTAATAAAAAAATCTTTCTTGAAAGCAAAATGGGTGAAAAGTTTGATTGGAAAACGACTCGAAATATCTCAACATCAATTAATGCAGGGTCTTGCTACGAACATCCATTGATAAGCAGTAGAAGTGTCAGAATGGATTTCTGATCACTTATTAAACCGTTAAAGGTTATTTTCAAAAGTTTTGTTTTAATGAAACAAAATAGAAATTTTAAACATAAATATGACGATGAGCAGTTTAAACGTAAAATAATTTCCAGTTTCGGTTGTTGATATTTGTGGCCAAATATGGTGTTTTCTTTATTGCATTTCCTCTTCCAGCTATAATAAGGATGATTTGTCTTTTTGACAACTTTGAAAAATTATCAGTGTTACTTGGATTCTCAAGAGATATATTGGAAGGGTGGGTAAAGGTTTCTTGTGTACACATATTTTTGTTTTAGCTATGAATGAGTGTAGTGTTTGTTTGTCAAGACATTTTATATGGTGATGGAAAGTAATAGTATTTACATAGTGATGTTTGACAATAAAGGTGATCAATGAAATTTACATTTAATTTTTTATAATTGAAAAATAAATCAATAAGAATTTATAAAAATCATTGCAGAAGCTTTCAAAGAACATTATAATTATTTAATTTTCAATAACAACACGACAATAAGAATTTAAGTGTTTCCAGATGAAAACACAGAGGTATACAGTGTGATTTTTTAACAAAAATTACATTTAAAAAAAGATTTACAACCTTGATTTTACTTTTTGCTTTGTACATCTTTTGCAATACATATTTATTGTTTTTCTAAGAACAGATTATTTTTTAAAATTAGATGATTTTGAGGTGGTAAATTAATTTTACAATTTTGACATTTTTGGTATTACTAATATAAACACCAACTCTCACAAATGTTATTGGCAAATGGTTTGGTCTATAGTTTTCTATAATTAATACAATTAGTATCAAATCAAGAACTTCAATTATAAAATTTATGCATCTGCCCAAAGCTATTAAAGAAATATAAAATATTTCTAGATTTAAACATGCCAACCCAATGTTGTCCATTTTTAGATTTTTCACTGGTATTACATTTCCCATGCTTTTTGAAGTCAGGTTTATTGTCAGCTGAAAAAGTCCCCATTAAAATTTTTTTAATTAGACTTAGCTTAAAAAAGTTATTTCATCTGTCATTAAGAATCTTGAAGAAAAAGCAATTAAGTTTCATTTTTTAGTATGCATGAGTTGTTCTTGAAAGTCAACATGTTGATGGTATCTTAGAGGATAAATGAGACATATCATCGATAAGTTTCGACGCTCAAGAGGGGTTTCAGAAGTTGTGTGAGATTGACCTTCTGACCCCAAATATTTCTGTCAAAGTTGCAGATTCTTTATCACAGAAGCAGATATGTTTAACTTGATTATGTTTATTCCCAAAATCATGAATTACATCAATTATTTGACCATTTGCAAGCTTTATACCATTGTTTGTTGGACTTGCACCTTTTCTTTATAAAAAATCAACAATTCTTCTTTGAGCTTCAGTACATGGTTGTTCTTTGCTCTGGGTGTCTTTTTCAGAACTTGAACCTGAAGATTTGAGCTTAGCTCTAAAATTAATCAAAGCAGTGTCTGCATTTGGTGCTTTGGATTGTTGTACTACTTTAAAACTCGCTCTATTTTGACGAACATCAGCAAGCTTAGGGTTAGTCAACTCTTCTGTGACATTTTGTTTCTCCACTTGCCTCATTAATAATTCAAACATACTATTTAATTTTCCTGCACCAGCTAATTGGAATTTTTTCTGACTTAACAAGGATTTATAAGCTTTCTTAGGCACATGAAGAACACTGTAATTTTCAACAAAAATTATTTTTTAATTCTCTGATTTAAATTTCCTCTTAATTATTAATGAAGAATTTTTATGGGCAACTGTTCACTTATAATACCTTTACCTAATTTGCATATTTTTTTGTTTCAAAAATTAGCATGATGTTCAAAATCCTGGTTAATATAATATTTTAATTGAGATAAACAGAATTTTTTTCTCTTCTCCTGATTTAAGTAATTGTTGAAGAAGATCAAACAAAATAGCATTTCTTATTTTGATTGGGTACTTCACTTGAGATTAGATTAGTCTGGCATTGTCTTTTTTCCCATTATATTTATTACTGCTGTCACTTACCAACTTCAAGTTCTCTTAAGAAGTAAATCACATTAGTAATTTGGAAAAGGTCTTCTACATGTAATAACTTCTTTTCAAATAGGTATAAGAGAAAATGGTTGTAATGTTTTGTCATCTTTATTATATTCAGCATGATTTAATAAGAAAACATCAGGTAAGGAACTTAACCCATGTTAATGTTTAATTCATTTCTAAATTCACCAACATAAAAGAAGAATAACATCTTGGTTAGCTTGCATAAATGTGATATCACATTTTAAGCTGCCTTCAGGTTTAACAGATAAAACATGAAGATAACCATCTTCACATGAGTAGTAACAGTATATATGCCTTAGTTCTACTGTAGGGATGCATGGACCAACGTTCTTAACCAATCATGTTAAAGTAAAGTTGAAAAAATTTATAGCCAAGTCTGGTGGGTGTTTTGAGCTTTCAGGTCGGTTGACCTTATGACCCTTTGGTGACATATCGGGTTGATTTTCAGGGTCGTATTTTGTGAAGAGTAAATAGAGCAACAACTATTTCAATTGATGTTTGGAAATTTTTGTTATTACACCATAAGCCTATGTGTTTGGAAGGAAATATTAGTGAAAATAATGAAGAAAGGGAAGGTTTTATATGTATCTTGTTGTGCGATGCTGATGAGATTTGTGAGGAATGCATATTTGAACAAGTTGATAACCCAATGTATTCCAATTATTGTTGTGAGAATTCAAAATAAGAGATGTTGTATATTTATTTTTATGTTTTGAAACCGAGATTTATGGGAAAAAAGTAAATTATTTTATGAAAAATAGTGTTTTATCATACTTTTTCGACTTTTTGCAGGGTGTTAGATCTAATTTTATGTTTTTTAGAGAAAATATGGCTTTTTATCATAAAGGGTCTTGGGTTTAATTGATTTTACATAAGAATTTTATTTGGTATGTCATGTGTCCTGTGGAGCCTACCACTGTGATTTATGGAATGTTTGCTGTGGATAATGATTTTGTTTTTTGTTTGCAACATTCTTACAAAGTGTTGCTTCGTCATGGAAAGAAAAAAGGTGTACAGTGTTTTATCCATGTTGCTGATGCAAGGATATTGAATTGGGTTGGATCAGATGTTGTTTTGGTATGGGAGTTTCGTTAACTTCAAATAAAAGAAGAAAATACTATTGATATTTGTTTGGATGAATATCCATATATTTGTATGTACTGCTTGGAGTAAACTTTGTTGAAGAGGGAAGATATATATATATAGAGAGAGAGAAATGGAATTTAAATTGACTACATTGCATGAGATTTCACATGGTTGTTTGAGGGTAATCGAGCACAAGACATGTATTAATCATCAAACTGTATTTTGTAAACCCATTCAAAGAGACTATAAAGTTTTTTATTTTTGTGTGGACAACAATATTCTAATGAAATATGACGATGTATTTTTTATTAATCCTGGTTCATGTACAGTTGAACTTCTAAATTCTATTCTAAGTTCAGATGGTGATTGTTGTTATGTGCTGGATAAAAGTTTGATTGTAAAAGTTTAATTATTTATTATATATCATCATATGTCAAAAAATTTGTTTGTTCATTGTCTTCTTATAATGCTTCAAAAGCATTTTAAGCATCATACATTCTTTCTTCAACTTTGAACCCATATTGAAAAACAATGTCAAGGGACAAATTGTAATGAAGTTTGTTGTTGTAACACTTTCAGGCAACCAATAAATCCCACTCAAATTGCCATGTGTCTGGTAGTAGAGATTGTTTCAGCTTGTATTTATTTTGGGTTATACATGATGTGATGTTACCAAGAAATAGCATTCATCGACCTGTGGGCATTCTTTCCATCATGTTATTTACAAACGTGATTGTCTTCCCATGTTTTACTTCAAATAGCATATAAATGCTTGCTTTGACATCTTTGAAGAGGACATCAGCCAGTATTGGAATACTTCTTGAATTACAGAATGAATTGCAGCATATTCATACATTTTTAGGTGTACCAGTTGGAATACTTGTGAATGAATTTGATTACCATGAGGACATCTGATGTTATCGTGTACATAGTCTTCCATTTTTTTTGGTTTGACAGGGTTTTAAATAGATTTTGTTTTGAAGGGGTATGTTTATATGCTTGGGGGTTGTATAAAACGGTTTGGATTTGTTTTGATGAGGTATGTCTGGAATTTCTTATATAGATTTTCTTGTTTGGTTTATTTTAAAAAAATAAAAAAAAAACACGTTGGTTTAAATGCCATTTTATAAAACGCTTTTGTTTACTGTTTTGTATGATAGACATGATTGAAATCATGAGGGATGAATATGTTGAACCCTTGAAACACCTGGGTAAGACAATGTGGCCAGGTAAATAATTTGATATTACCATGGAAGGGAGTTGTTCATTATGGTTTTAAGACCTGGATTGGGTACAGCCTATAAAAAGATCGAAAATTGTCAAGGGGAATCATTGGATGGTTATTCATCTTCTTCAATGTCTCCCGATCCAGAAGAAGATGGAGGGGGTGATCAATTGCTGGAAATTGAAGTTACACTAGAAGAACCTGAAGAAGGTAGACCATTATTGTTTCAGAACACGAACAAAAAAACAAAAAAATAAATTTTAGAATATAGCAAAGTGGTTGTTTCACAGACAGCTGTAATATATACTAAATGACCAAAAGATATTGTGGTTGCATTTAAAAGTTAATTTAATGAGATTAAATGAATATGACTTGAAATATGGAACGTTTAAGAAATTGGAAGCTGTAACTGTAGCAGATAGAGAACATTATACAGACCGCATTAGGGTTTGGGGAATAGTTAGGCAGCAGTAATGTGAGAAAAAGGGCTCAGCGATATAGTCTAGTGCTTTTGTAAATGTTTTTAGTGAAAAATCCTAAATAAAAGTGAATATTACGTGAAACAAATGAACTCAGAGTAACATTTGGAGATCCCACTGAGATTGAAAAGAATGATGTTTGAATGACAAAGTGCATGAAATTTGTGAGATACGTGATACTTTATATACGTGAATTATTGACAGTGGTTGTTATAAAACTGACTACGAGTTGGGAACCTGGGAATCGAACTTTTCATTTGTACAAAATGTCAGAGGATTTGAGATTAAGAGATGGTTAAGTGTGGAAGAAAGCAAAGGAAAGGGTACGTTGGAACTAACCAAGATTATACAGACAGTATTTGACAAAGAAGTAGAGAAAGGAGCTGATACAACTCATGGTACAAGAACAGGAAAAACTCAAAGAGCAAATAGATGCCATGCAAGTACAGCAAGAATCTATCGAGAACCTTACTATAAACAGTGATTCAATGGAGCAACAAGGTGAACAACAAAGTACACTGAACCTAAAAACAAGTATGTTCCATCAGGAATTCAAAATACAAGGACAAATAGGAGAACCAGGACAAAAAGATTAACTAGAATATCAGTCCCTAATTTCCCAGATTGAGATTGGATTAAAAAAGGGGTACACAGAAGAAGAAATAACCAATGCAGTTGTTCGATCTATCCAAGCTGGGTTACAGCTGCGAGAGAATTTGGAAGGAATAAGTGGCCTAACACTACCTTGGTTATGAAAAATCCTATGCTTCCACTTTCAAGAGAAAAGTGCAACAGAGCTCTACCAACTACTGGCTAACATCAGTCAAGCTCCAAAAGAAAGCCCACAGGATTTCTTTATACACACCCTCACCATCCAACATAAAATAGTGTTTGCCTCAATAGAAATGGACAGGAAAATCAAATATGATGAAGGGGTTGTCCAGGGTCTATTATTGCAAGCCCTAGAAACTGGCCTTGCTGACAAAACCATCCAGGTCAAAATGAGACCACTCCTCAAGAACGAATTAGTAGCTGATGAAGAGCTAACTGAAGTTATGAGCTTGGCTATGGTGGCCAAATCAGAAAGAGCTACCAAGTTCAATCAGTCAAACCAAGGGAAGCAGTCACCAAAGGTTTCAAAGACAGGAATCAAAGCGCCACCAAGACCCCCAGATTCATCGAGTGCACATGAAAAGGAGATACTAGCAACCTTAAAGTCTATCCAGACTGAATTGAATACAGTTAAGTCCGAGGTAGCAAGTCTCCAGATAAAAGCGGATCAGAAAGATTCAACAACTCCAGGACAACCCCCTTTGAGTACCTTCATGCCTAGTTGAGTTGAGGCAACTGGAAGAGACAGTCGTCAAGGTAACTATCCCCGATTGTGTAGGAAGTCCCAGGAAAAGAATCAAGCTCAGTGTCCTCACTGTTTTAAATGCGGAGGAAGAAACCACACCACTTGATACTGTAGGTAGGGAAACGAGAGGAGGCTACCCCTGAGGGACTAGGAGTAGCCGCGTCAAATCAGAATAAGTCCCACCAATGCAATGGTTGTAAAAAAGATGAAGTTAATATGAACCTCAAACATTGTTCCAGCTGCAAACTGGTGTATTATTGCTTGAAATCATGTCAGAAAAGACACTGGAGTGAACACCAAACACTTTGTAAAGCCATTCAGGGACAATTAAATCAAAACAAGGAAACTCTCAGAGGATTGGGAGATAGTTCTGACACAGGAATGTTTGTAAGCCACCTCCCTCCAAAGAAACATGCCAAAATTGCAAAGCTGGTAGGTCTAAAATGCTCTATTAAGTGTCTGGTAAACGATGTTGACATAGTAGCATTATGGGACACTGGAGCCCAGGTCTCCATATTACCAGAGCATATACTATCTGACAACTTTCCTGATTTGAAACTACAAGATATTGGCAAATTGCTTGGTGCAAATTCTGGTCTGAACTTAAAAGCCACAAATGGGACAGCAATCCCTTATAAAGGCTGGGTCGAAGCTAAATTCCAATTAAATTGAGAAGATGAGAAGGAAGTAACTGTCCCATTTTTAGTTACACCCGAATGACTGGAGCAACCAATAGTTGGGTATAATGTTATTGAACTGTTTATGCAAGGCGATGAAGGCTACCCTGATTGTCCATCAGTAGCATGGGGTAAAATTGAAAGCAAGGAAATGCGAATTCCTCAAACATCAAGTATCATTCCCTGGACAGATAGTGTCAGAGAAAGGATATAGCACTGATCCCAAAGCAACAGAAGCAGTTAGTTGGTCAAAGAGCACAACACCATGGACAGTCAGAGAGGTTTGAAGAGTTACTGGGTTACTTGGGGTATATAGGTGTCACATGAAAGATTTTTCTAAGATTGTCAAACCTATTTACAAACTTTTAGAAGGCAAATTAAATACCAACAAGAGCTCCAAGAAAAATGGTTAACTACCTTCTAAAATCCCCATTCAGTGGTCCGAGAAGCACAAACAGGCATAGAATAAATTGATTGAATCACCTCGCCTCCGATCATAGCCTATCCAGACTATAGTTTGCCATACATTGTACATACAGATGCCTCCCAGAGTGCGCTTGGAGCAGTGTTGTATCAGCGCCAGGGTTGAACCCTACGAGTAGTTGCCTAAGCATCACACATGTTAACACAAGCCGAGAACTACCATTTCCATGCTGGGAAGTTAGAGTTTCTTGCTCTAAAGTGGGCCGTCACAGAACAATTCAGGGATTACTTATATAAGGCGCCATCCTTTGTAGTCTATACTGATAACAATCCCTTAACTTATATTTTTTCTATGGCAAAGCTAATGCAACAGGTTTACGTTGGGTTGGGGAACTTGCCGATTTCAAATTTGAGATCAAATACAGACCTGGGAAGACGAACGTGGATGCTGATAGTCTGTCCAGAATTCCAGCTGACTTTGAAAGATTTATGGACTCTTGCTCTGAAACAGTTTCGAACCTGGAAGTCAATGCAGCAGTTTCCCAAATTCAGTCCAACAGCAATGGTGATTCCATCTGGATTACATCAATTACTGATCAGCCGGATGTCCTGGAAACAGACAAGCTATTCTTGCCAGAATAAGAAAATACCAACCAGTTCAAGAAGGCCAATATCGCCCAAGTGCAGAGGGAAGATCCAATGATAAGTTGGATCCAGTGCTATGTGTGAGCAGGAAAGAAACTGACGCTGGAGGAAAGACCACAATAAACCCCAGAATTCAGAAGATACCTTTGTAATTGGCACAATCTACATGTTGAATGAAACACCGGTATTTTGTATTGCAGCCAGCAGCTAGTACTGCCAATGAAGTATAGAACTAGTATTTCAAGAGCTGCATGAAAACATGGTACATCTTGGCCCAGAACAAGTTTTCAACCTTGCACAAGAATGGTTTTACTGGCCGGGAATGAAGAGTAATATCGAACATTTTATAACAAACGTCTGTAGCTGTGTCAAGCAGAAGAAACCTACGTTCACCAACCAAGAACCACTTCATTCCATTTCTACGTCAGCACCATTCGAGCTGGTATCAGTCGATTTCGTCCATTTGGAGTGCTGTTCGGGGGGTTTTGAATACATTTTGGTCATAATCGACCATATTACAATATATACGCAAGCATACCCAACACGTAACAAGGCTGCTGCTAAAATTTATAATGATTTCATACCACATTTTGGATTCCTGTCTAGAATACACCATGATCAGGGAGGGGAATTTGAAAATAAACTATTTTGTAGATTGGAACAGCTCTCAGGAATTGCACATTCAAGAACACCTTACCACCCACAGGGTAATGGGTAGGTTGAGAGGATGAATCAAATTTTACTACATGTTATGGACGTTGCCCAAGACATACAAGTCTAATTGGAAAGATCATCTGAACAAACTCATTCACACATATAATTGCACGAAACATGAATCTACTGGCTTCTCTCCGTTTCAGTTACTATTTGGTTGACTGCCCCCTCTTCCTATTGACTTGATGTTCAATCTACCTATGAAAGAACTAATCGGTTACCCAGCCTATGCCAGTAAATGGAAAAAGGCAATGAAAGAAGCCTACAACTTAGCATCCAAGGGAAAGAAGCAGAGTGATAGATACATGAGATTGACTGTCCTCCTACCTGGACACCGAGTATTTGTTCGCAACCTGACACCTTGCAGGGGCTCAAGCAAAATACATGCATTTTGGGAAGATGAGATCCATGTTGTGATGTCAAGGAAGAAACCCGAGAGCCCCATTTACGACATCAAACCCGAATCAGGATGGGGGAAGATACATACACTTCACAGAAATGTATTGCTCCTACGTGATTATTTCCCAGCAGCAACAAAAAAAATGAAGACAAAAACAGAGAGCAGACCCCAACTCCAGTCACCACAGATGTGTTAGCAAGCAACTCTGAAGAGGAGGAGGAGGAATTATCACTGCGTCCAAACGAAATTGACAGACTGGTACGCCTCCACCCAAGCTTGGGAAACAACACAATGGATTCAAGCACAGTTGAGGAAAACAACCAACACAATGATGTTGATACACCTGTCAACACAAATGTTAATGTGAATACAAACATGCAAATAGAAGGGACTACCACAAGACCGCGTTGTTGAAGAAATGTTTCAACTGGCCAGGCCCCAAAGACAAAGACAACCACCACTACGTTTTAGGCATAACACACCTGGCTGCCCCATGGGTGAGTTTCCTGTTAGTTGGCAAGATCCTTGAACTTTTCAAGTACAGGTTTTAGTGCTCTTGTCCGAAGTATGTACCATTCAAATTAGAAAACCAAAAGGGTCCAGTAACTGCAGAAACTTAAAAGAACATATATTGAAGTTTCAAGTGAAGGGCCTTCGTCTGAATGAAACGTGAAGTGATACAAAAATTAGGTGCTGTTTTGCTAAGTTAAAAAAATCATGTATGCAAAAATGACCCATAAGATTAGAGGCAATAAATACTAAGTAACAAGGAAAAAAAAAAAAAAAACAAAAAAAAAACACATTTTATTTACTTGGGATTTAACTATACTTGATAAAAGTTATTTAGAGTAAGGTAACTTACATAACAAGGATTGACAGTATCTTAGCGAGAGATGGTATGATACGGGTTAGTAAGCTGGCTTGATCAACCAACTTGGGTGTTAAAATTACACAGGACACTTATAACTCAAAGAACAGTTGCGGCAAAGAAAGATACAGATCTTACATGTCAGAGACAACATCCATGAACGAGGGGAGAGTGCAGCAGATAGAGAATATTATACAGACTGTATTAGGGTTTGGGGAATAGTTAGGCAGCGGTAATACAAAAAAAGGGGCTCAGCGATATAGTCTAGTGCTTTTGTAAACATGTTTAGTGGAAAATCCTAAATAAAGGTGAATATTATGTGAAACAAATGAACTCGGAGTAACATAACAAATGAGTATAAGAATTTGAAATTGCTGTATAATGATTTGGATGCTATAAAAACTAGGTATATTGCTGAACCATTGAACTGTCATAAGAAGAAGACCAAAGAAGAAATATTTTTTCTAAAAAAAAGGAAAGAAAAGTGAGATATGGCTGTGATCTTGAGCAATCTGTGTGTTTCTTTTAATAAATTGTCTAAACAAAAGCATGATTGACTTGAAAAAGGCTTTGTTATCTCATATAACTCATGTGATGGATTGTGAATGTTTTATCTTGGATATTTATGTTGTTTATTGTGAAATTTTGGTGTTTGATGTTTCAAGAAGAAAAGTTTTGACCCTTCAATATTATGATCCATCATTACCAGATTATCAGTATCGTCGTCATTGCTTAGGATATGTTAATAAAAAGGAGAGTATGCAGATTTTACTGAATATTTCGACCCGTGGTATCATTGTGGGATATAAAGACAGTGATTTTGAAAGTACCAAGCATGAATTTGGAGCATTTGGGTCGTCCTAAATATCAGGGTTTGCTCAAAGCATATAAGCTACCACTGATGAATTGCAGTCATCACCATCTTCATTTTTCTGGTGAATCAGATAGAAAAGCAACATCCGTTGTAGCCATTTTGAAATTGTTTTACTTACCTTTTTGGATCTTCATTATTTTAATGGATAACATTACTCAACAAGCTTTGACATCTCTTTTGGACCATTCTATTCGACTTGTGTTGCATTGCATATGTTAAGACCAAAAATAGCAAGATGAAAACCTGTTCATTTGGTTAAATATCCATGGGATGCTAAGTTCATAATTTTGCATAAAAAAGATTTGTTGTAATTTAATTTAATGGGTATTATTATCAAGTACCTGCTGATTGGGTGTTAAGCTTATATTATCAGAATGGTTCTTTTTATGCTTTGGGTGTAAAATTTTGCTGTAGAGCCAATGTGGTAAGGGAAAATGGAAATAACATTTTGAATCAAAGTTTCTGTGTTCCTGATTATTACAGAGTACATGTTAGCACATTTCATATGGCCTGTCAATTGACTTGTGTTGGAATACCCTGTGAACATGAACCTAAATTTGACATAATAAAATTTGCTGAAAGATTTCCAAATAATTTAAGGAATATGCAGCATATAGATTATTGTTGGTATGATTCAATTCCTGAATTACATAGAATTGCAATTGAGATATTTGAATTAGAGTTTGATCCTTATAAGTATCACTATGAAGTATATCAGGAAATATGTCTTTTGAATAACCCTTTATTTTCTGAAGCATTATATGGTTTGATTAATTGTTCAGTTTGTCATATGCATTTGCAAAGTTTTCTGATTTTTATGGCTAATTTTGCTAGGAAATGTTGTAATGACAATTTGGCCAAGAATCACTTGAATGGTAATAAAAAAATCATAAGAGATTTTGATAATTTCCCTTTAGTTAGTAATGTATTCTGGGTTAGTGTTATTTTAAATTATGTTGAAGAAGTACTTGAACATGTGAGAATTGTAAAATTTTGAGTGTTAATTATGGCTTATGTTCTATTTCTTGGAAGGAGTACCTGTAAACAAAAAAAAAAATGCCTAGTTACAGAATAGAAGAATGGTTGATGAGTGAATCACGTTTGTTGTAATCTATTTTAATGGAATGTTGTAAACTAATACAGATTCAATATTCGGGCTTTTTTTTTGAGGGTAAAGGATAAAGGTTATTTTCATTTGGAGATGATGCGTGCAATTACCCATATCTACCAGAAGAGTGAAGTTCATTGGTGAATTTATGTGATTGTAATTTAAAGAATTACCATTTTTCTGTAAGAAAACATGAACCTGTCTATTATGTAGTGTATGACCAAAACATGTCAAATCAAGTCAAAAATTGTTTATACTGTAGTTCTATCACTTGTGAAAAATTTGGATAAATCCAGCTTTTTATTCGATTAAAATTTCTTAAAATATTTCACGATATATATTAGAAAATATCCAAAATAATCAATTAGCGAAATAAGTGAATGATTCTGAAGTTTTGTCAAGCAAAATATATGTGCTTTTTTTACTATTTTTATGAACTTGAGAACTTGAGTTTGGGGTGAGAGATCAACGGTTTGTTTTGACTTGGAATGTTGATTTTAATTAAAAAATCACCTATGGTTATTGTTTTGATCAGGAATGTTATTTTAATCATAATTACCCAAACACATTCTAGAATAAAAAATAAGAACCACTAGGTAATAGGCATAAATATAAATCTAATCTGAGATTTATCTTAACAATGTTAATACTGGATTTTTTATAATGTCTGCAGTGAAAGTATTCAAACATGTAGGGTTACAAAACCTTACTAAACTCATTCAATATAACGATTTGTCAGGAAATTTTGTTGCTTGTAGAACTTTTAACAAGGACATGGTGCTATTTTATGCACAACCAGTTAGTAAAAAACGAATCAATTTTCACTCTAACTCTTTTGTGAGCATTTAGAACGAACATATTCACTCGTTGAACAAGGTGGGTGAGAAGAAATTGCCGGAGCAAGTCTTTGTCATTGTGACCAAACCCAAAAAGCACTCCTACAAGAAGTAGTATTAGGATGAGAGGAGAATATTCAAAAAACTTACCAATCAGGTGGCTGGGATTTATGAATCACCCAATCACAGACCTAGCCTACGGATTATCGTCGGGGGGGAGTGTATATACAACCTCATTAAACCCATGTGGCTAAAACTTGAGCAGGGATTGGTTGCACGTCCACAACTGTAAAGGGGAAGGACTTAATGCGTGCTAACTTTACCTATACTCCCTACTGGAGCATTTATTCATGACCAACGGTCATTTTCACTTACAACAACAACTGCTGACCTACACTAATTACCAACCCGTGTGTGCGGGGACAACAAGAAAACCCAACAAGAAACCCGAAGGGATACATACGAAATAAATAAAATAAATGTCCGTGGCGCTTTATTTCAAACGCTCAATGGTCTTCTTTGTTATTGAAATGTCATGTAACTTGATGCCTTTAATGAAAAAAAAAAGTTAAAAGTGATGATGTGTTGTTCACAATTTCTTACATAACTCACTGCGCCATGGCAGAAGAGAAAGAGGTTCATCACTTACACAAATCGAACTGGATTGTTGTCTTGAGAACGGATGATTGGAATGAAAACAACAGAGTGATGTTCCTAGCACAAAAACACCTAACCAGCTATGTGCTGGTTTCAAAACCTATCTTTCAACCTGCGTACAATGAAATTGTACATTATGCGACGTTTTTGTTTTATCAATCAGTGAGAAAAAATTACTTTGCTATCGATTTTTACAGTAGGCATGATATGGTCCCAATTATGAACGGTGTATTGTGGAGACAAATTAAAAAAAAATAATTTATGGATCTGGTGTACGAATTGGGAGATCCAGTGTATGAATACAATGCACCTTTGGTGAAAAAGGTTTTCTGGATACAGAAATGTCCACGGATACAATTATCAAAAAAGGACTTTTAACATGTTGCAGGTATAATCACTTTTTTGGAATTATTTTGTGTAATTATTATCATACAAGTGTGTTTGTTCAATACAAAATCGACTGTGATTTCTTATCTTTTCATTTGAATTCATTAAAAAATGGTGTTGATGGGGTTTTGACCGACGGTTTGGAAGTTGAAATGCGGCGGTTATTTGAATACAAACGGCTAGGTGGAGGGACAAACACGCATAACTTTTTGAGTTTTCAACCAATTTCGTTCAAAATGGTATCAAAATGTTCGTTAAAGCCTTGCGAACATTCTGATATATTTTGTGGGAAAATCGAAAGAGAAGCGAACGCATACCTCGAATTCTTGTTCTGTTTGGTTTGGCTTCCTGTCTGGTTTTTCGAAAGTCTTCTAATTTCTTCTTTGGCAGACGAATCTTTTCCAAAAGGGTATCAAAATGTTTCTTGCAGTCTTGCGGTCGTTTCAATGTGTTATTCATCGAGTTTCTTTGTAAAGAAAAAGGAAAAATCTTCGAAAAATGTCCGAGACATGATGCTGAACTCTTGTCTTCTTTGTGTTCATTCCGGTACTTGAAATTTGATTGTCATGTTTGCTTTTTGCAACTGATGGATTTATGAATAATTTCTTGAATTTTGACAGGTGTTGGCAAAAGTGGGTATAAGTGGAAAGGTGATGTGTTGTTTGAAGGGGCTTGTGAGGTTTTTGCTTTGTGATTGGCAAAACTGCACGGGTCCCACATATGATTATTAAATCAAAATTCAGTTCTGGATGCCCTCACTTGCATAAAATGAAAGTGAGAGAACCAGAATTGATTTATGATTTGAAAGAAAAAAATGCGGAGGATGGTTTGGTAACTCTTGTTACGGAGTCGTGCCCTAACATCCTCCAAGAGAATTGATCCCTTGATGTTTTGATGATAAGTGCTTGGTATATATTATTCGTAGTGCCTCCCAGAGGTGTGACAGTTAAAAAATACATATATATACATATATAAGTGCGTGTGTGTTTTTGTGATAAATGCAGTTATGGATGAATCTGTTGTGGATAGTGGTTTACCTATCGTGTTTGTGAAACAGATTGGTGTCAATGATGTACGTGAAGAATTGACTTTGTATTATCAAGTAGCAAATTTGGTGGATAAAAATGTTCGGGAATTAACTGAAGATGAAGAACTGTTGGTTATGGTATTTGATATAGATGATTTTATAATGACATATGAATTGTTTACAAATGATTTGTGTGTAAATGTTTGTGTCGGTGATGAATATATATGCTGAAAATGTCAGTGTTGGTATATAATTCTGAGTTTGTTCGATATCGTTAATTCATTTGGACAACTGCACAAGAATTATGTTGAAATAAAGTAAAAAAATGCATTTGTTTAAGTACGTTGTTTTGCAGAGGGCTGCTGCTCTTTATTTGAATAAAATGTTTGTTAGTTATGGAGATGATATTTTTTGCAAATTGTATGTAAGTTCACAAAGAGTTTATTCCATAAAAATGAATATTCCTTTGAGAGAAGTTTATAATGTCACACTGGGAGCTGGAGTGGTAAAAATCGGTTTCAAGTTTGCTTCTTTAATAAGTGATGTCGATTTGAAACGAGTATTGGTGAGAGTATTGAAATGCGATCATCATGCGTTTGAAATCAAGACCAAAGTGTTTGAAAATTTTGAAACGTTTATTGAATATAAAAATTAAGTTAATTATACAACAGATGAAGAAGGATGGGAAAAAGAAGAACAACAATATAATTGGAATAGTATGTTTGAATGTCTTCGTTGATTTCTCAAAGTGGTGAGTTTTTCCTATAATGTAAAAAATAACTAAAAGAAAAATATATACATTAGTGCATCATGGTCTTCAATTAAGGAAAATTTACGATGTATTATGAGGGGAAGCAAACCATAGCAAAATACTAGTGTGGACATCATGCGTTGAAAATCAGTCCTAGTATTTTGTGGATCTAATCATATTTGCTGGCCAAAGGGTATGAAAGGGGGATAAACTGGGATGAATAAATGGACTCGATGTGAGTCTTCATTCTTGTGTGAGGAAAACCGAGATTGAAATGAATTGAATGCTTCTGAAACCAACCAACGAAATTTGGCAGTGACTGTTGTCCGAAATTATAATACAGGCATACGGTGTTTCGAAATAAGCGATAACCATTTTGTATGCAAAGAAAACTGGTTAGCATGATTGTTGTTTGAAGAAAATTTGAAGCAGAGTTCTGAAGTGCATATTCTCTTAGGTGTTCCGAATTAGCTTATTTTAAAATATTATAGAGTACTTACATTTAGACGACTATGATGGAGATTCTTCTTCTGAAAATCTGATTTGGAATTATGTTGGTTAAATAGTAATTATTCAAAAGACATGTTTGGAAATTGTCACTTGCTGTCGGATGCATATGTCGAATAAATATTCACATCTAATAACAGGATGCATTGGTGAAATGTCAAACGATGTGTTTGTGAAATATTATTTAAATAACTTTTTTCCAGTGGGAAATATTAAACAAGATTTGACATTTGATGTGAAAGTGGTTAGAGAAATGGATTTGAAAGCAGAAGTTTTGGATGAAATTGTTTATTATTTAAACAGTCATCGGGATAAATATTGATGGGAGTTTTTTTTCCACGATTCTGCTCATATATATGAATTGAATGATGATATGCAATCATGTTATTATCACTTGTTTATTTGGTATAATAAAACAAGTGGAAGTGGTAGATTTTTTAGCAATCTTCCATTTATGCAATTTTTAAGACGAATGTGTTTTAGAAATAAAATTTTGTCACCGAAGACTTATGATTTGTATGACAATATCAGGATTAATCATTTGATAACTTCAAAACATCAATTTATGAGAGATTTATCAAATCCACATGATGAAATAAAAGAATTGTTGAAAAAATAAAACAAAAAAAAGGTAATTTTTATTTAATAATTATTATTATTATTACATGAATGTTTCACTATAGTAAGGAGATGTTGTTTAATAAGATTATATTGAAGTTCATTTTATGTGAATTTTAAAAAAGTTTTGATTACTTTTTGTTCCGTTGTTGGAAGTATATTTAAATATACAGGTAACTGATTGGTTGCAATGTGATTTAAACATAATATTGCAACAGCGTGGAGAGAAACTAATTGTTCTTTTTCTTTGAATAATTCGAAATATTTAAATTTTTCTGGAGTTACGATTGTTGTAGTGAATAGTAAATGATGATTATAACCTTTCACAAATATATATTGGTAAAAATGAGCTTGTAGTTCTTGGATGTATTGTTCAGGTGAAATATTTTTGGCTTTCAATTTGTAAAAGAATATTAATGACATCGATGCAATTGGACAAGAAATTGAATTACTCTTAACTAATTTTAGATAATTCAATTTATCATTTTTAAATTGTCCATAAGGTAATGAACAAAGTAAACACATTGTTTTTTGTTGAATGTAACAATATTCGGTTTCTCTATTGTGACTTGAGCTTGTTTTTCTTTTTGTCCTATTCTGATGTTGGGATACGTGGAGGGTATTGAAGTTGATTTAGATTTATCCACATGTCCATAAGATGCCTGTCGAATACATTTGTCGATTGAGACTCTGATGTTTTTTCTTCTTCCAAGGTTGGATTCGGTGGGTCGTCTTTCAATAGGTTGAAGTAAGGATTGATTGTTGTTGGAATCGGTGTTAAGACTTGATTGCCCTTGTTCTTTTTCGTTTGTGGTTGATAGGGAATTGAGGGATAAGGTTGAATTGTCACTGGAATTGCAGTTGTCATTGTGACGACGGAATTGAGTGACTTGTCGTCATTGTTGTTTTCTGTGTGGAGTAAGTTTCCGAGATTGATTGAACTTGTACTTGAGGATGCATTGGAATCGAAGTTGAGGCTGTCAGAATTAAGGCTGTTGTTGTTCATGATGAACTTGTCATAGAGGTCGTCGAGAAGTGTATCAAAGTTGGGCAAGTTTGAACTGGTGTCTTGTCTTCTTTGTTGTTGTAGGTGTGGCTCCAATTGTTGTTCATTAACATCGCCAGTAAAATATTGTTCCATGTTTTTTCTGTTGACTGTGATGGTGTTGATTCGGTTGTATCATAACATAAAAATGGTGGAAAATAGTTGTAAATTGTCTTTTTGAGTGTTCCATTGAGTGATTCGATTGATGAGTCTGTTTTGAATGTTCCTATTAGATCATTGTCTATACATAATGTGATTGTCGTTAAGCGATGACCTATCATATGGTGAATATTGATGTCGTCACTGTTGTTTAGCATGAATAATAGCGATTGTGTTTCAAGTGGTAAAGTCATATGAGTGAAAATGGAATAGTAAGTTTGTTCTTTCAAATAGTTTTTGTAATAACATAGTAATAATAGCAAACTAATAATAGCAATTGACAATGTTGTTTTTCCAATAAGTGACAGAGATTTTGTTTGAGGTGTGAAATTTGTTGCCACAACAGGATACCATTTTAATAAAGGATATAATGTCTTTTAAGGTGAAAAGGTTATGTATTGTCCAGCCACTGTGGATAAATATCGAGTTCCTGTGCCAGAAAATAGGTAGATGTAAGCTTCCACGTTGCTTGGATTTTCTTTGATGTATGCCTTGTTTCTGTTGTTTCTTGATTGTATGAGCATGGCAAACGTTTCAAATTCGTTGTATTTCAGTGTTTTGGGAAAAGAATCGCCATCCAGAAAAGAATGTAATTGACAGCAAGAACATGGCATTTTTGCTGTTTAATGTAAATGTTTTTTATTTATGCATATATAAGATTAAACGGAAAAATGAAGTGACATGGCGGATGCAATTGAGTTGAATTTTTAATCAATTTTAACATTTATAAACTGAGGTTTCATTTGTGTTTTCAATTAACACGGCTTATCTTGTTATAGATTTCTTGCAAGTGGAAATGATGGCAATGATGATGATGATTATTTCGATTTATATAATGTTAGTTGCTGGTGTGAGTTGTTCTGTTGCTGGTAAAACTGCTCGCAAACAAGCTTCCGATACTGTTATGGTCGGCAAGTTCAGCAATATTAAAAAAAAAAATACATATCTGACAAGTTCTCCTACAACTATGAATTTCGCAGAAGAAATGAGACAAGAATGTGGTGGGTGGGGAGTCAGAATCAGAAGCAAACATCAGTATGAAAGAATTAAACAATTGTTATCTGACAATGAGAAATTACATATTGTGTTGCATCTAAAAACCGGATTGTCCCGAAGGCACGGTTGCGGAAGTTCCTATTAAGCCGTATCATATGTTTCCTATAGATTCTATAATACTTGGTTGTAAAGAGGTGGGAGTAATGGGAAACGTAAAAATAACAGGTCTTGTTGCTGTGGGTAATGAGAAGAAGAAGAAGAATTCAGAAGAAAAAGAAGGCCAAAAAAAAAAAAAAATTGGTTTAATGTGGACACTTATTGTTGTATCGGGACTTGTTTTAATTTTTTCTCGTTCTTACTTTGTTTGAAATGAAACCGTTCAATTTCAAAAACTTCTTGAATCGATTGAAACTTTACAGTTGATTTTGTATTATCATATACTGGTGATTTTGTTAATTCATACGTTGTCACGGTATTTTTGTTGTATTCAAGATTGATCATTGGGTGAATATATTTTATTTCCAATATTGTTTACCGTAAAAATAATATATTTCTTTACCTGGGTTTATTGATTTTGTTGCAAAAGCTTTGGGAACACATTTTCTTTTTCCTACGTTTCGAATGTCCATGTTTGTCTTTTTCAAAGATTTTATATCATTTGCATAACGTGGGGCTGCATCCGTGCTATAATTTGCATTAATACATTGTGCATCTGGTTTTCCACTTTTGCATATTGCGTAAGGAGCCGAGTTTTTTGTTAATAATTCTATGACTCATATATAAACCTAAGCTTGTTCCTCTTTTTACTCTTTTCTTTCCTACAAACAATCCCAATCCAGCATTGGGTATAAGAGATTTTTTTATCCTTAAATTTTTGTTTTTTAACAAATGAATCCAACAGTGCTTTGTTCTGCGTGTTCAGTTCTTACAATGTTGCTGTTTTAACGTTGTGTCTTTACATTGAATGGATCTTAATTGGGGTGTGTGTTTTGTTCTTTTTTTTGACATCTAATAAACAAAAAAAAAAAAAAAGCTAAATATAAACTTATATTCCTTCGTAAGAATTTTCGTTCTTTTTGACGAAATTTAAAATTGCATGTAATTTTGCTATTATGCTTCCGCTTGGATTATGGTATTCTGCTAAAAATGTATTTATTCTGTTTTCAAGTGTCTCTAATTCATAGGATATGAATTGAACTGGATCACTGGATGCAGTTATGAAATCGTAAATTGCTTCCGGAAATATTCTATTTGCAAATGCTATATTTCTGTCGTTGTCTTCGAAGGTTGCGCCGATTTTCAACTTGTTTTCATCTGCTTTCACGGACATGGTTACCTGTCAACAAAATCAATGCAATTGTAAGGTAAGATTTCCATTGTCAAATTGAAAGTAATCGTTTGAATTTTAAAATATTTTGAAATTCTAATTAAGTATTAAAAAGAAGCAGATGCGGAGTTTGAAGAGACAGATGGTCTTGATGTTATTCAAAGTCAAACAGATTCTGCTGAAGTCGAAGTCGAGAGAAATATAAATTGCAGATGTTATATGTGTCTCCCTTTTTGGATTCAACGGTTGATAAATTTTGTTTCACGATTTTCCAAACGTCATGCAAGAGATGTCTCGAATGAGTTTCAAAGATCAGACGAAGAGTTGGAAAGAATCGTAAGTTATGTACCCTATGAAGAAACACATTATTTGTCAATGACAAAAAATGTCCGTCATGTGGGTACCAAAATTTACAGTCATTTGGGAATAATATGCAAAATATTCGAATTCAATTTCAATTTGGAAGAAATGATGATACGATATCATGAAGAAATTCCTCGAAATATTGTATATGAACTCGTTTTATAAAGGATTATTTTGCATTTGCTGAATGGTGGGATATGTTATTTAGATTGTTTTTCGATCGACTTCCAGAAAGGGAATATACGACTCTGACAATTACTAAACACGACATGGCAGTTGATAGAATTTATGATAAATTAAATAAACACTTACAAAGTAATGATCAAATTGCAAGTGAAGGAAAGTGGACTGGATGCATGGTGGTTTCAAGATTGGCTGTTGATAAAAGAAAAAAAAAGAAAAAGATTAATAATAATAGAAATGTTAACATGGGTAATAATAATAACGATGACATGTTGTTGGAAGGATGAGGAAAAAAGGAAGAAGAATTTGTTGGTAATTTAGGGTTGATGAGTGTTCCTGTGGATATGCATTGCCTAGCTCATGCCGTGTTGTTGAAGAGTGTTCCTGTGGATATGCATTGCCTAGCTCATGCCGTGTTGTTGAAGAGTGATTTGTATAAAGCTTTCTTGGCTGGTTTTGATATATATTTAAATATCGTGGTTGAAGAAAGATTGTCTGAGATTGAAAAAGCGTGCTTTGTGAAAAAAAGAGGAGAAATGTTTAGATATAGCATGAAATCATTGTATCAAAATTATCTGAAAAAAAAAAATTTTGGTTTGTGCGTTTACACAGTACAAAATGACAACCCCGTGGAATTATATGATTCTTGTAACAACAAAAAAAAGGAAATTGTCAAATTAAATGAAAATAAGCTTTTTCTTTTACATAAAAAAGATCATTTCGATGTTATACAAAATTTAAGTATGTTTTTATACGGGAGAAAAAATTTTTGTTGTAAATGCATGATGAGAGTTAAAGATGTCAATGATCATATATGTTATTCCAAATTTAGGAGTAATCATGGAAAAGGGAATCTGTCCGATTCTTATGTTGAATGTTCTTTGTGCGGTTTGTTTTTCGAGAGTGAAAAGTCCATGTCGTCTCATTTTGTTAAAAAGATTTTGGTGGGAGTGGTTAAATTCGAAGGAAAGAAGCTCATGTCTCCATGTCAAATTTATTTTTATTGTTTTAAGTGTCAATCAATTGTTAGGAGATTTCATTACATAAATATGAAAGGTAAGAAAAGAATGCATGATTGTAATTTTCAATTTTGTAAAACATGTGATGTAAAGAAACCTTTATTTCATCATTCGTTTTACACAAATAATCCGAATGAATTGGTTAACGTTTACATTTTTGATTTTGAAACAGAAGCAAATCCTTCAAATTTGGAAGTATTCCATCCCTATTATTGTGCGGTTTATAAATTTTGTAACGTGTGCATGGACGATTGCCATAGAAAATTGGAATATCAGTGCTGCCCGTTGGACAATTGGGTGTTTTTCAAGGGTAAAGAGACAGAAGATTTTTTTGAGATCACTTTTTTGAAATTGCAAATAAAAAAGTAAATGGTTTGCTCATAATGGATCAAAGTTCGACTCTTTATTTTTACTACGTTATTTGATATGCAAAAGAAAATGCATACCCAAAATAATCATGAAAGGTTTTTGAATTTTGCGGTTGGAATATAGTTGCTTATAAATGCAGTTGTTTTGGATAGCATGATGTTGACCATGACATCTTTGAAAAACGTTGTTAATATGTTGGATTTGGGAAAACATGTGAAAAAAGGTTATTTTCCTTACGATTTCACCAATTTGAATTATCGTGGAGATATTCCATCGAAGTCCGCTTTATCAACATCAAAAATGACTGATGTGGAATTAAAATCGTTTGACAATTGGTATGAAAAAAAGAAAAATGAAACCTATGTTTTGAGAAACGAAGTTAGAGAATATTGCAAAAACGACGTTTTTATATTAACAAAAGCTTTGATAAAATTTCATGATATTATTTTCAAATGCACTGGAGTGGAAGTGTTGTTCGATCCAACTGTCATGACTATTTCTTCTTTGGCTTTGAGAATGACTGATTTGAAAAGTGAGTTGGGTGTGGAACCATTGATTGGATATAATGGAGGAAAAGTATTAAAAAATCAAAGCAAAGTCGCCGTTGAATGGTTAAACGAAATCGAGAGCAAGATGATGGACATTTCGAAATTCAGATGGATATATCATCCCCAAGGAGAGAAAAAAATCAAATTTTTACGTTGATGGATACGACGAAACAACCGACACAGTTTATGAATTTATAGGATGCTTTTATCACGGTTGTTCATCATGTTTTGATCCTTTGCAATATAATAAAAAATGTAGAAAAACTTTTGGAAGATTGAACATGGAAACCAAAAATAGGTTGAAATATTTGGAAATGAGATGCAAGACTGTAAAAGTCATGAAAGAATGTGATTATATGAAAACAAGAGCAAAAAATAAAAAAAGAAATATTCTAAAAACACCTTTGAAAATTAGAGATACATTGTATGGGGGACGCACGTCCCCAAGCGTATTGCACAAAGATTGTTTTGAAAAAGGAAAAATTTATTACGTTGACTTTGTTTCTTTGTATCCATCCATTCAGTATAATGAATTTTATCCAGTGGGTGATCCCACCGTGGTAATTGACAACGATCGAATAAACATGTTTTTGAACAATGAAATGAAAAAAGACATTAACAAACGACAAACAGGATTTTTAAAATGTACAGTATTACCACCCCGAAATTTATTATTTCCCATGTTGCCTACTCGAATTGATGGAAAGTTGTTGTTTTCCCTGTGCTGCAAATGTTATAGATTAAAAAACCATAAGGTTTCTTGCAATCATTTGTCTGACAAAAGAAAATTTTCTGGAACATGATGTTTACATGAAATTTATGAAGCGTTGGAACAGAGATACCAGATTTTGGAAAATCATGAACTGTTGTATTATGAAAAGAAAAAAAAGATTTTTGAAAGTTACGTTTCGAAATTTTATTGTTTGAAAACACAATATCCAGGAATTTCAAATGGGGAAAACATGGAATATCATAAGAAAAGATTAAGCAAACAATTGCTTAACGATTTCGGAATTTTGGTAAGATGGGAAGACATTCCCACCGATAAAAATGAGGCCATGAGATTCGTTATGAAATTAATACTGAATTCATTATGGAGTAAACTTTGTCAAAATTCTAACAAGTCTTTTGTTTATTTTGTGACCGATTCAGAAGAATTATACGCACACGTGTCAGATAAAAGATACGAAAGTGCTTACTTTGATGTCATGGACACGTGAACGGCACGCGTCATATGTTCTTGTTGTAATGAGTATAATCAAAATAAACAAAACTTGCGTCAGCATCGGAGCTTACATCACATGTTATTCAAGTTTGAAATTGTTGAAGCATCTTAACAAATTACCTCCAAACACTGTTTTGTATTAATGACACCGATTCCATTATTTATTATTCCCAACACATGGACGAACTTTTGGAAACCGAATCGAAGTTGGGATGTTTAACATCAGAATTGGACGATGGAGAATACATAACTTCTTTCATCTCAACGGGACCGAAAAGTTATTTGTTTACAACAAGTTTGAGTAAAGAAATTACTCACATTAAAGGTTTCAAATTGAGTAAAAAATCGAAAAACAAAACGATTATGAGTCCCGATTATTTATACGAAATGATAGATAATTTTAACAAAACGTTTGACATAGAACAAGAAGACGAATTTGTCGTTCAAAAAGATCTGTTAATTAGAAAGGAAAATGTTTTGAAAATATTTTCATTTACTTTGGTAAAAACATTCGACATGGAAAACAGAAACAAGCATCCAACTCTTGGTTATATTCCAACCACTTATATTCACTATACCAGTTAGAATTGAAGTGTTTGCAATTTACTTCCAAATCTTGTTCCTGGGTATACCTTCAAGTATGGTTGACATGGAGCCTCCTTATTATCAAAAAAAGAAGGTCTTCTAGATGGGTCGTTTCTCCATGGTTCCGGTTCTTCTGCCTGACCTTGCACATGATTCTCATGATTTATCAGATGTGAATCCAAATCTGTTGGACACGGCTTGCTTTCATCAGCTGTCATAACAATCAGCCTTTTGCTTCTTGGCTCATTATGCACATCAGTTGTTTGGGAATGCGAAAGTTCATTAAGTTCCTCACGTGAATTTAGGTCTACCCTCATATTATTTTCATCAAATTCATCAGAAACCGACATTGACATTCTAGATATGTTCTCTTGACTTTCCACAGACGAATGCTCTTGCTCATGCAAAACACTTTCATATTCACTGCAGGGCTTCTTTCACTTTTTCGCAAAGTAATTGAACAATGTGTTCTTCTTCTGCATTGTTATATCATCTTTAATATAAAAGAAACTGTTTATGTTTTCAGATCTGATTGGCAGTGCTTCCACAGAAAACGCTAGATTTCTTTTTGACTTCCACAATTCTCCTGCAAATTTCCTAATTCTGGAATAATCTAATCCTTACTAAAAAGTGCCGTGGCAATATAACTTCAGTGTGAAATTAAATGAATCAAATTTAAATGTTTTTTTGTTTGTAGGGAGGGCACAACTTCCATTATATTGTGGTTGGGGGGGCACTGCCCCCCCAGGTCCCCCCTCAGCTCCAGGCCTGATCTCTGCTCAACAAGCTCAAAGATTTGCATGTGAAATGGTCTTCAATCACGAATGAGTTGAAACTGGTGGCTGATGCAATGCAAATTCCCCCAAGTTCCCATCAAAATGTAAGTGCAGAAGAAGGCCATTCTTTGACAAGATTCGAGACCCAGATGACACAACACCTACAGAGAGACAGAGACAGATGGAAGCAAAGAAGAAGAAGAGTTCAGACTTTTTTTTTTGTCATTATCAATTCTGTGATCGCTGGGCTTACAAATTGTTACAAGGCTGCAAATAATATTGACAAACTTTTCAGTTTTCTGTGGCAGTACCTTCATCTATCTGAAGAGGAAATTTCCCAAGCAACTGACATTTTTGCCGCAAAATATTCAGGTGATGTTTCCCAAGATCAGCTGAGAGAAGAAATTATCCACTTGAAGTCTATTCATTGTGATAATTTTGGACATAAAGCATTAAGCCCACAAGTTCTCCTGAACAAAATCAGTGAGCTTAACCTCTATGAGATATTTGGAAACATGCATAGCTCTTTGGATCTTCTGTACCTTGCCCATGACTGTTGCATGAGCAGAATATTCATTCAGCAAGCTGAACTTGATCAAAAATTTTACGCAAAGTACCATGACGTAGGAAAGGCTAAACAACCTTGCAGTTTTCAGTACTGAAAATGAACTGACAAGAAAGATTGACTTTACTAGCGTAATAAATTCTTTCACTTAAAAAAAAAAAACAAAGCAGTAATTTAATTTGATAACTGAATTGATGGACATGTTTCTTTCACATTAGTCATGAACAATTTCAGTTTATATTGATCATTAGTAAAATACTAAAGTTATGGGACCATCCCAAGTAAAGTATATGTATACTACAATATGTAATATGAATTGTTTTGACCTTGGTATTTAGAACGTACATCATAAAGTTGAAATAATTAGAAAAGTCAAATATCATTAGTGATTATGGGGCCCCACAAGCCTTCTTTCCCCTGGGCCTGTTCTGTCTCTAGCTGGCCCTGATTCCCATGACAGAACTCTATTTCTGATTCAAAGTTCACCATTTACTTCTCAGTTTCACAACTATGTGTTTGGACAAGATATTAAAGGACTGTAATAAGATTCTTATTGTTTCATTACTTTAAAAAGCTGTAAAATAAAATGAAAACTTGTCTCGATGTTTATACATACAGAAATATTTTGCTGTCTGAAGATTAAATTATATGAACCACTTTGTCCTGATCTTTGTTTGCATTTGTTTTTTAAAGGAAATTTCACAGTTGGAATCTGGAAATTATTTTTACTTTAAAAGAGATGGGGAATATAAGAAGAGGAGAATGAAGAATATTTAATGTTAAGCTTTTATGATTTGATGTATCTATATGAAGGAGAGATGGTTATCAAAGAGGTTTGACTAAAGAAATGTGATTTTCAAGTGGTCTTGAAATTATATAATTTTGCAATGCAGAAACATTTTTGTATAGTGGTATTTCCAAAAGAAGATCCCAGCACCCTTAATAGAGTATTAGTTGTTGTTGATAAGTTGTCTAAGTTGGATTAAAGAAATTTACATGTGATTGTTCTTTTGTGTATGAAATATCTATAAATTACCCCCTCCCCCAAACTGAAAGAAAGAAAAAAATGAAGTTATTTCTTTTTATGATTTTATGGAGTTTTGGATCAAGCAGTTGTACATTGTATACTCATGCTTATATTGGAGGGTGTAAACAATACGAACACGAAGTGTGGGACGAAAACCAAATGTCTACAATCTGGACTTCAACAAGAAGTCTGTGATGGTCGTAGGATTTATCCTCCTTCTATCAACATCAAATGCATTTTCTGCCCAAAAGAAACTTTTTCAAAGAACGATGATTCACAGTCTTGTTTGCCTTGCAGATTGTGCTTAAACCTCATCAAGAAAGAACCTTGTTTACCTAATGAAAATCGTGACTGTGGTGACGGGTGTATTTTTGGATATTATTGGTCGTATAATACCCTTTTGTGTGAGAAATGTGATTGGTGTTTCTTTTCTTATAATTCATCTGTTCACATTATGAGTGTAAAAATTTCTCATTTATTATTGCTCACAAGTTGAAACCCTACCTTGCCACGATGTAATTCCTATGGTGGACCTGGATTTTGCTTCTCCAAATAACAATGTAATTGGAATTTGTACATCGATTGCTGCAATGATCAGCTGGAAGTATGGAACATTGCAATTTTGAAACTTGTTGTGAGCATGGGAGAAAATGAGGAGGATGTTATATTTTGGTATAAATGTGCATGCTTTTGTTATTCTTGTAAATTTGCACAAAAACATTATTCTGATCTTTCTTGTTTACCAAATTTAGTCGATGTTATATTTAAACTGCATGAATTAAGTATGTACGAATCTGACCACACGAAATTTGCCGAGAAAAAACAAATGGTTGGGATTTATGATGGCGATGAGGCTGTGTTCAAGGTACATTTTGGTGTCAACCTGTGGCTCATTGAGCCTTTTATGGAGAATTTAGATTTGTTTCATGTGGAAAATCAAAGTGCGATTGATGTTGCTTATCGAGTATATTTTGCTTTGGAATGGATTCATTAGAACACTATTGATTGCTTTATTAATTCATGATTATCATACAACTATAAGAAGTAAAAATCAACATTTAAAATTATGTATAACTCTAAATGACATGCTTTGTTGTTTTTAAAGTATGCACTGATTATTCTATATTAATCAAATGTTCCCTACATTTTCAAGTAAATTGGGTAATAAAGCTAAGGGCATTAGTCCCACCCCTACACCCCTTCCAATTTGATGTCTTTTTAATCTTTTGTGTAGCCGTTTTCTTTGTTTTTTTTTCATGTTTTTTATTTAGTCTTTAGTGAATCCGTACTTGAAAATAAATAAATCGGATTTTGATCAAACGCTCTGACACATGTTTGATTTGTGATCGCAATGTGACATGTACAAAGATGGCAGGGGTCATTTATGTTTTCACGTGATACAGGTTTATATAAGATTAGCTTTTGTCCTGTTGGTTTGGCAGGAAAGCAGACATGTCTCAATTAGTACAATGCCTTTTGGGGATGAATAGGAAGCATTACGTGTTAACCTTTGTGGAATATAATCCAACAATTGATCAGTGCATTCCTGATCAAATGTTTCAAACAAGCATAAGTAATTTTGCTGCAGCTCATTGTTTGGAGGTGGGACGTGTTTACTATATTCATTAGGTGAGTTCAATAAACTACCATTTTGGGAAGATATGCTCTTTGTAAGAAACTTCCTCTGTTTGAAAGAGTTCCAGCAGGGGTAATAATCCCACCTCATTGACGTTGAAGGCGATATTTTCGTATTCTTTTTTCTTTTCTTTTTGGGATAACGATAGTGTATGATTTAATTTTTTAGAAATTTAATTTGTACGTTCCTGTTATTGTAAATTCGATGTATCCTTTATTGGTATGAACCACATATTTTGATGTTGCATTATTATAGTAGCCATTGGCATTCATGTTGTGAATGTAGAAATCTGAAAGGACGATGATATGGTCCTGGGCATTTAACTTGTAATTTAAATCATTGATGGTGATTTTTCTTCGATAAAATGGTGAAGTTATGTTGTCTGTGATATTATCCCAGAGGGATATACCCCATTTATCCCAATTCACTACTGGTTTATATGTATCATGGTTAATTTGGGCAAGCCCATATCTTAGAAATGTGCATTCTTTATCCTGGTGTATAAAGTCTTTAAATTCGATTGTCAAGTCTTTGATTATTGATTTTGGGGTGTGCTGAAGTGAAAAATTCGGGTTTTTGAGGTTCTAAAGCATAGGTTGTATAAAAAAATCTATACCATCTGACCATAATCTTTTCTTACAGAAATATCCTGTATGTGTTTCTGTGGGTCCGAAATTTACCCCTCCAAGGTATGGGGTTATTTTTGCTGTTCTTTTTACAGCTTAAGGAGCACTTTGTATAACTTTAATGTTTCTATTACAGTCAAACCTCTCTAAGACGGACACCTTTGGGACCAGCCTGAACTGACCATCTTATAGAGACTCAAGGTAATATGACACCAGTCCCATACATAATTGTTAACCTGACCATGTGGTCAATAAATACATGTTTATTGGTGACAATTTAATAAAATAAGAGAAAACTGGAACATACAACTGTGAAATTAGTTTTTGCAGTTAACTAAAAACAATTATTCATCATGCTGAAATGCAGCGACTATTCATGTGTGGATAGATCGCTGATTTGGTTGTTAAAATTAAAGTAACCTGTGATCATTGATGGCATTTGATTGGCAATTTTGTAATCTTCAAGTTGCTGTGCAACTGAGCACAATACAATTACAAGATCTTCATCATGGAGTTGGTCCGCAAATTTTGTCAAGTCATCCACACGACCCAGAGCTTCTGCAGTTGTTTTAATAGACGTCCAAGGCTCAATGTCTACTACCAAAATCTTGCTGACAGGAACCTCGGATTCTTTCTGATACAGTGGTTCATTTCTTAAATGTTCTCGCCAAACAGACAGGGTGGTATCAACAGGGGGCTCACAGAATGGGACCTCCTCATTAGCTGCAACATATTGTTCAGCTATTGTTTCATCCAAACTGATGCACTGTGCAAGCTCTTTGAAATCTTGATCCTCTTCTTCCTCACAGCCTCCTCTGGCACCTCACCCAAGCCTGTTTGATCCAACGTATGGCTTGGAGCACATCAACTTCCTTGGTGATATCTGGTGCTGATACAAGAAACCACGAATTTCAGGAGGAGTTTTCGATAGCAAACTTTGAAAGCTGCGATCACTCCAGCATCTAGAAGTTGGAGTCTTGATGTTGTGTTGGGAGGAAGACAACTTCAATGTTTGAGAACATGTCCTGCAATGACTCAGGGTGACAGCCTGCATTGTCAAGGAACAAAATAATTTGCCTATTACACCTCCGCATTTTTTTGTCAACCAATTCCAGTAGCTTAATCATTATTTTAGAATTCATCCATGATTTAGGAGTGGCGAAATATTTTATGTTGGCTGGCCTCTGTTTGTCTCTTAGATCCTTAAAACATCTTGGCTCTTCCTTCTCACCCTTGGCATTTACAAAGAATGTGACAGTCGTTCTAAGTTTTGATTTCTTGCCACCCTTGCATTTTCTTCCTTCCTCTGCCAAGCTTTTCTCGGGAAGTGCGCGAAAGAAACACCCTGTTTCACCTTCATTACAGATGTCTTCAGGTTTGTATCCTTTACACAACTGTCTCTGACCACACTTGTCCTGGTTCACCTTCGACAGCTGTCCTTCCAGTGGCCAAGCCACCTGTTTGAAGCTTTCAAGTCTGCAAAATCTGGAATGTTTGATTTCATTGCTATTTCTGTTGCTTCAATAATCATCAGACCATTTACAGGGACCATTGCATCTCTTATTTCCTGGTACTTAGCTTCTCGTGAGCGCTTAATGCCCGCTGAAGTGAAGGCTTTATATTGCACTCTGATGTTTTGCTTATCTTTCAAAGCATGTGCAACCTGAGTTTTTCCAACTTCGAATATGTCGGCTATTTTTCTGCAGCCTAATTTTGGATGGTCTTGAGCATAGTCCAAGACACACATTTTCTTTTTAGTGACTATGTCCTTGTTTAGACATGACCACCCAGCTGCAGAAATACTAAGAAATTAAACTTGAAAGAGAACTGCATCGCATCATGTCAAAAAACGGACAGATTTCACACCTTTTGACTACCTACAGTGTTGCATGTAGTGCATGTCCTAGGATAAATGAATTGTTTAGCTTCACTTAAAGCCAAATATCATGTTGGGCACAGATCACTATTCCTTTGATTCACTTGTGTGGGGACACCTACCATTAGTGAAAGTTTACACTGCATGCGGGAACTGCTAAACAAAAAGGACAAGTACACAGTTGCAATCATGAAAGACAACAAAGTGGTCAGCCATGTGCCGCTATTGTATTCCCCACACCTTAGTCAATTTCTGCAAATACGTTCCAGCTCCTTATCTTGCAAGGTTGCCAGAGAAAGGGTGAATTGAGGTGGAGGATATGGCATGGAAGTACCCTGCCAATATGTGATTGAAGGGAGCATGCTGGCTGTGAATTGGCTGAGAAGATGTATTGAGAGCAAAAGGGCAATATTGGACGATGCTGTATTCCGAAACCAAGAAAAGAGAAAGAAAAATGCTTCAGAAAATGCACCTCAGCCCAAAAAGCAAAAGCATAATTGAACGACTGAACTATTAGAGAATACTGTGCATCGTGAGCAGTATGTACATAAACAGTTTACTGAAAGTAAAAGGGCTGACTTGATTGATAAATGCAATTACAGTAATGGAGGTCAAATTATAGTTATAATTAAGTACTCACATTATCATTAAAAAGCGTTTTGTTTCCATATAAAAGGACTTTTTAACTGTCCGTTGTCCGTCTTATAGAGACTTCAAATACAGTAAATGACTGAAAAAAAAACGGCAGGGACCAAGATTTGGTGTCCATTTTATAGAAGTGTCTGTCTTGAGGGGTTCAACTGTAAATACCTTTTTTCCAAACATTAGTTTTTTCTTGCAAGCTTAGCCAATATTCTCACCTGTAATTTGTAAATAATTCTTGACCAGGCTGAATTTGCTTATCAGCTACCCTGTGAATCTTAAGCTTTCACTTACAATGTCGATCTTGTAGTGGTGGGTTCATTGCTATTGCATATGGCATATTTAACTGTGAGGTATCTTCCATATTTCCTATTGAGATCTGCTTGAGTTACTTGTCTTCCGTTATAGACTCCAAGAATCTGGTCACATCCAAAAGGACGTTCATATGCAAATAATCCTAGTCTGGCATTTGGAATTGTGGAAGGTTTTATTCGTAAATTATCTTCTTTCCCTAAGTGTATCCAACATTTTCTGGTTTTTGCAGTATCTTTTTTACATCTTTGTCTTTTTAGGGTTTTGCTTTTGCATTGTATAACATATTTATTGCTATGTGGGACAATGCGGCATTTATTCACCCTATTGAATTATAAGTTCTTATTGCAGCATAATCATTCAGATACTCTTCAATGATTTTTATGTTATCGATTTTTGCCAGTATGGTAGAAGAAATGCCTTTGATTTTGCTTGGTAGCCATTTTTTACTTTCCTTTAGTTCATCTGCTGTATAGTAAAAAGGTCGACTTGATCACCTTTTTGTTCAAAATGTTGCATACTTTTAAGAAATACATTAGCATAAAAAGCAACACGCAGGTCATTGTCTTCAAATATTGTATATGGGGACACTTCTTTTCTTTCTTTGGGGTTTTTGAAGAAAAAAAGTTTGATATCAACATGGGAAGTTGCGATGGATAATATAATTCATGTTCTGGTAAAAATCCTTTTTTGAAATTTAATTGTGTTTGTATTTTTAATTCTTCTTCGACACAGGTTGACATAGACGATGGTGAAATGAAACAGGAGAAAAGACGTAATAAATTAAAAGATTGTCTATTCTGCTACCCATTTAAGGAGGTACAAGTGCCAAGATAGTGAAAGGACAAAATTAAATAGGAATAAAATTAATTTAACAAAAGTGGAACTGGAAAGAATAGTAAGTACAATGGAAAGTTACCCAAATCGTGTAAATGATCTATGCAAAGGAACATTTAAATTTGAAAGAGTTGATGAAGGTTACTTTGAAAGATATAAAGTAAGACATTATATGTATCAAGTCAGAGGAAGGGTGCATTGAGATATGGTGCTTTTTGATTTGTTACGATTATTAAGAAAAGTATTTCATGAACTATTTAACGAAACGGAGAAGTTGAATATTCATCAGGATGACTTTGTTCAAATTTGTGATTGATTCCTATTACACAAATGCACATGATAAATGAAGAAATGTTTCTTGACACTTGAGAGAAATTTATGCAAAGCAACAAAGAAATTGAAATGAATGGGTGGAATACACAATTAGTTATTAATACTTACCCCCATGGGAGAAGCAAAAGTTTACCCAATAAAAAAAAATAAAAATGTATAAAAATATTGGGAGAGGATCAGATGATTTTGGTGGGATAAGAGCTGCAGGATTTAATCAAGCTGCACATAAATATAATCATATAGTAAAATTAGGATGTTTAATGGTTGATTATGAACTCTTGGAAAAAGAAATTGCAAGAGCATATTTTGTAGTAGCACTATTGGTAGGGATAAGTGCATGCCGAAAAACGAATTTATACAAGCAAATTCAAACAGGGAAAAAAAGTCAATCATTTAATCAATGTTTGTGAAATAACCAATGTCTATGACAAAGCTGGTGTTTGCAGGGATTCAAAATTTTATGAAAATTTTCTTCATCCAGAGGGGTTGAATTTAGTGGTATTTTATAAATATAATTACTCAATTGTATACGATTCATGAATATACAATCGGGTTGTGGTTAATCAAAAATCATTATGACATTCTATTGAATTTTTATTAGTTTATGTTTGGGGGAATCACAATTTTTGTGAAAAATGCGTGCGTCATTTCAGTTTGGGAAAAGAACACGTTTGTTTTATTCCTTCAATGTGTTATAAACATTACACGATTCATCCAAAAGATCATGATATTGTTCGACCATTGTTGTCAAATTTGTAAGCTGTATTTTTCCAACAAACACTGTTTTGAACAGCATTATTACAATAAAATTTTTAAAAATAAAAGTGAAGGATATGCAAAATTGTCATTATGTAGTTATTTTAAGTACTGTGAAAATTGCGAAAAAATAGTTATAAAATTCTTTTACAAAAATGGAAAATATCATGTGTATAATAGTACTAAAGAGTACTGTTCACATCATCAAAAATATGCTCAAAAACCACATTATTGCTATATGAAACCATTAGATCCACCCTAACCAGAGAATTTGTCAACAGTTTTCTTTTTTGATTTTGAAACAAAAAATGATCAAGTGGAGAGAATTATTCCTTACTATTGTGTAGTTCAAAAAGTATGCAAGAAATTTGAAAAATCGGCTGATGGCCAAGTGAAAAATGTTTCATGTTGTAACCAACATCAGTTTGTCTTTGAAGGCAAAAATTTGATTGAGGAATTTGCAGAATTTTTGTTTGGGTTGCATACAATGGGTTATGATTTGACACCATTTTTATTTTGCGATAGCTGCTTGAAAGAAAATCGGTACAAAATCCTTTCATGGTTATGTCCGGAAATAAAATTATGATGGTGAAACAAAATGATTATGGTTATTGATAGTTTTTGTCAAACAACTTTGGCAAATTTTCCCATATGTATTGGGATTGAAGACATTTAAAAAGGTTATCACCTCTATATGTTTACAAATCTCAAATATGTTGGAAAAATTGTTGATCAGCATTTATTTGATTTATCCAGTATGGATGAAAAAGCAAGAAAGAAATTTCACCAATGGTACAACAGTTGGAATGGCAAAACCTACATGTTTTGTGAACAACTTCATTACTATTGTGAGATGGACATTACAGTTTTGAGAAAATGTTCAATTAAATTTTCAAAATTGATTTCTGAGGTGTTGGGAATTTATCCATTGTACGACAATCGCAAGTTTGGTGTTTAAAACTTTTTGATGTAGATTTACAAAGGAGAAATTGATTGGGATTTTACCAGCTTTGGGGTATTGAAACCGTGTGAATCAGAGCATGATTGCTTTAAAATTTTCACTAAAGATTTACCGGGCGGAAATCTTAGACATAAAATGAAGATGAGAGCCCAGCTCAAAATTCGGAGATGTAATGTCATCATTCAGGAATAGACAAAAACACACGAATAAAATTAAATAGAAGTTTAATAGAAGTTGCGCATCGGCAACGAAACATCAGTGAACTTCTATTAAACTTTATTCATGTGTTTTTGTCTATTTCTGAATGAATGATGACGTTACATCTCCGAATTTTGAGCTGGGCTTTCGTCTTCATTTTACGTCCATGATTGCTTTGATTTGCTTGGAAAAAAATATTAATAGCACGTGAAGTTCACCCAAACAGGGCATCTTGTGGCTAAAGAGGATAAATATCGGAAAATTGCCATGTTTTCTCTTGAATTTCTTTTTTGGTTAACTTATTTGGACTTATCCACAACTGAATACCCCATGACTTTTAGTTCGCTCATTGTTAGTATTGTTTTTTTGCAAAAGATGTGCAAACTTATTCCCCAACACTTCATTGTATTCTCCATCATAACAAGTAGCACACTCATGATAAAAACACCCGTGAAACTGATAGATTGTTCTAGTGACAGGATCATACCCATCCACAACTATTTTCCAAATATCATTTCACCATGAGCTGTTAACTTCAAACAGAAATTTTTTGAAAAAATTCGCTATGTTTATTTTACCTTCTTTATATCCCTTCATTCAGAAACACTAAGTTTCCAATAAGACATCCTAGCATGTTTGTAAACAAGGAATGCAGTGGGTGTGATTTGAATAAAGTTTTTGGATTAATTAAATGTGAAATTTTTACCTTCAAGAATCAATGGAAAACCAATATTTTGTTTGTCAAATGTGCACAGAATTAAATTTACCAAAATGTGACCATAATGAGGCTGCACAACATTTGCAAGAAACTTGGACAAGTGAAAGGAATATTTGAAATTTATGATTTTTCAAAAAAAAATTATATATTTACAGACTATGTCTATACATTTTTGAAAATTAAACAAGACCCTAGTGGCATTACCCCATTGTTTCAATGCCAATGTAGTAAATAAAGTGGTAAGAAATTCATGGGGGAGGGAAACGTGTCCTTTTGATTAACTACCCCTTTACACCCGATTTGTGGCTTCTCTACACCTTGTGTTGTGGGTTACAATCTATAAAGCCAAGTATGTCAAACTTGATCCTACAAGTTCAGACATGTATTATGATGAAGTTTTACAGGGGAAAATCGTAATAATGGAATACAGTTATGGGACAAAAGTTTTACCAGAAACCCATTGAGGAAGATATATTTTTCATCAGTTGGGAAATTTTTATTTGGCACTGTTTTAATTTTGTTGCCCGTGCCTGATTACCATCTAGACATTGCCTCCTAAGGTTTGAGTCATGGAATGTAGGGAGCATGACAGGAAAATCAAGTGAAGTGGTGGAGGTGCTGGAAAGGTGGAGAGTTGATGTATGCTGTGTGCAGGAGAGATGGTGAGAGGAAAGAGTATACAGTACAAGTTTCTGTGGCAAGGATGTCCTGAAGGGACTCACAGTGAGGAGTGTTAGTGTCAGAGGCGTTTGTGGATAAGGTAGTCGAAGTGTAGCATATGAGTGAACATTTGAGGATGGTGAAGCTGGTAATTGGGAAATGTCTGACAAATATGATATCAGTTTATGCGCCACAGGCTGGAAGAAGCCAGGTTGAGGACATGTTCTGCAATGCTGTGTATGACTTAGCAAAAAGGCTGAAGGAGGAAGAGATGGTGGTTCTTGATGGAGATTTGAATGGGCATGTTGGCAGAAAAAGTCATGGGTATGAAAGAGTACATGGAGGGTTCAGCTATGGTATTAGAAATATTGAGGGTGAAACGATCTTGGAGTTTGTAAATGCAATGGATATGATTGTGTGTGGAAAGCAGTTTAAGAAGGATGACAACAAGATAGTGATGTATTTGTCAGGTGGATTGAATACCACAATTGACTACCTGATGATAGGTAAACAGGATACAAAACATCTCTACAAAAGCAATTCCTGGTGAAGAAGCAGTATCACAACACCATCTGATACTAGCCGATATTAAGGTGAGGGGTGCAGTGAAAACCCAGAGGAAGAAATGCCAACCAAGGAGAAGGGTGTGGAGGCTGACTGATGAAAATGTGCAAAGGCAATTCCATGATAAACTGGTTCTGGGGTAGGCAGGGGAGGGTGATGTGAATGTGGTATGGGAGAAGACAAGAGATTGTTAAATGCAGCAAGTGAGGCATGTGGATGGACAAAAGGTCCACCAAGGCATGTTCAAACATGGTGGTGGAATGAAGAGGATGAGAAGTCAAAGTTCAAGGCGTTGTATCAGGCAAAGGGTACTGCTGCATAAAATGCAATGTTGAGGGAGTATGTAGCTGCTCAGGCACAGCAGCAGGAGAGAAAGAGATTAGAAGAAAGCTCAACACAGAAGAAGGGCAGAAATCTGTGTTCAAGATAGTAAAGCAGACGGCAAAGGAAAGGCAGGATATGGTTGGAGTGAACTGCCCGAAGGATGAAAGTGTAAATGTAGTCATGAAACCAGAGATGATAAAAGAAGAGATGGAGGGAGTATATGGAGCTACTATTGAATGATTGAGATGGAGTTGTATAATGTGGGATTGTTGAAGGACCAAGAGAGCTTATCACAGAGATGGAAGTAAAGAAGGCAAATAGGGCAGATGAAAAGTAGAAAGGCAGGTGGTCCGACGGAATTGGTGGGTGAGATCATCCATGCAGCTGGTCAGGTAGGGGTGAAGATGACAGAGATCTGCAATATGGTAGTAAATGAGGAAAAGATACTGAGTACCCTTTTACCCATTTACCCATTTACAAGGGGAAGGGTGACCCATTGGAGTGTGGGGCACGTAGAGCAATAAAGCTGTTAGAGCATGGGATGAAGGTATTTGACAGGGTTCTGGAGAGAAGGTTGAGGGGGAAAGTAAATATTAATGGCATGCAGTTTGGATTTATGCCAGGGAACGGGATGACAGATGCAGGAGAAGTTTCTGGAAAAAGAGAGGCCATTGTATTATGCATTTGTGGGTCTAGAGAAGGCATTTGATAGGATACCAAGAGGTTGAAGAATGGCTGGTGAAACCAGTAAGGATAATGTATAAGAAAGGAAGAACAATTGTGAAAACCAAGCATGGAAATAGTGAGGAGTCCAAGGTGAAGATTGGGGTACATCAGGGATCAGTCCTGAGTGCATTACTGTTTGTGGTTGTGATGGAGGATCTGACACATGACGTTAGGGAGGGCCTGCCATGGAACCTGTTACATGCTCAGAGCATTGAGGAACTTAAGGGGAAAGTGCTGCAGTGGAAAGAGTGCATGAAGGCAAAAGGGTTGAAGATGAACATTGGTAAAACAAAGGTGATGGTGTTGAGACTGGTGGGAGCAATTCTATCAGATGTACAGGATGCAGTGGATGGGTACACAAGCGATGCTCAGGTGTGAAGGGCCCTCTGGTTAGAGTTTAGGATACTTTTGTGTGCAAGACATGTGAAAGAGTAGGAGGTGAAGAGGATAGGAATGTGAAGGAGAGCTTGGATCTGGGAAATGGGGTTTACTTAGAGAATGTTGGAAAGTTTTGTTACCTGGATGACATGCTGAATGGGGGTGAAGGAACAAATTCTGCATCTGTGGAGGAAGTTTAAGGAGTTATCAGGGATCTTGACAAGGAAGGAAGTGTCATTTAAACTGAAGAGTGAGGAGTGCTATGGAGATGAGGATAGTGAGATAGATGCATGGTGTATTGCTGAGAAATAGAGTGTCGAGTGCAGAGCTGAGGGAAGGAATGGGGATTGAGTCAGTGTCTCACGCCATGAAATGGAATAGGCTAAGATGGCTGGGACATGTGCTGTGGAAGGATGATGATGATTGGGTGAAAAAGATCATGTCATTTGAGGTGTGGAAAGTAAGAGGTGGTGGAAAGGGACATGAGAGAGTCCTGGTTGAAAAGGGAGAGGTGGATGAGGCTGCTGTATAGAGTCGCCAGCCAACTCCTGCATAAGCAGGGAAAACAGCCGTAAAATGACTGTTGTTGTTGTTGTTCGTTCGTTTCAATTTTGTTCCTGTCCCAATATTCATGAAGCCTCAAGTTTTTTTCTACCTGAAATGTACCATGAAGCAAAGTATTTCGTTACTGGAGTTTTACAGAGTCCTTTCTTTGACATTTCTTGGTTGCCCATCAGTGAAAAACTATAAATATAAAATAAGATGATTGTTATGCTAAGACAAAACAACCTGTACATATTGACTTACCCACCAATTTTTTTTTTGGACAAATTCCTATCCTGAGCTTTGCAAAATTTCCAAAAGGCATGATAAGCAAGGTGTAGAGTATGAAATTTATTGTAGGTTAAATGGTATATATTGAATTGTCGAACTTGTCACCATCATGTTTTCAGTTTCATAAGATTTTTAAAAAAGGCTGTATGTTTTGACAATTACTACATTTGCATGGATTATAAGGAAAGACAGACTATTATACATACCAAACACGCTTTTCCCTATATTGAAATAGTAGCATGCCCAAGCATGTTAGAGGATGTAATCGATTATAACAATGATGATCGTAGTCATGTGAGAATACGTGATGATGGACATGGGGAAATTTGGTATCACACCCATTATATCGTTTGGCCTATAGGAACACAAGAAGATGGAAGTCGAGCTGTATGATAGCCCCTTTGTATGTAAGTACAGAATTGATTTGTTCATCCAACAACAAATTTCGAGTTTGCATAACAGGGTTCAATTGCATGAAAGTTATCTGTTTAAACCAAGCATGCAATTGGAAATGCTTCAATTCCATTTGTATTTACACTTGGATGCTGTATTTTCATGACCTGTTACAATGATGGCTTTACAAAATTTTGTTTTTTGTTTTGTTTTTTTTTTTATTGATAAAAAAAAAAAAGGATTTGTTGTTGTCATACCTCCTTGAAGTTGGATAGCAAGAAAGAGGAATCATCATCAGACAAAGATGAAAAAAAGAATCGAGCATGAACTTTTATTTTTTTTTATTATTACTTTGAAACCTCTTCTTGATTTTATGATCATGAAGTGGAAGTATAATTATTGGAAAGATGTGCCAGTGACGAAAATGTGTATAGCAAGAGTCAGGGAAATATTGTATGTGGATTATATTGAAATACAGGCTTGTGTTTCGGATACATGTGATCCAAGAGATATGTTAAGAGAATTGATGAATTGTTTTGATACTGATGATTATGTTCAATGTTCTGATGTGAAATATCATGAGGCATATTGTGAGAAGTTTCTTCTTGATCATCAGTTTAATGAGGTGTATGAAAATTTTTTTTTTTTTTTTTGTGGGTTTGAATCAAAATATATATATCGAAAGAATGAATGGGAAAAATATATTTAATCGAAATGTGAAAATTCCCTATAAAGATGTGGAAAATGGCAAGTGTTTTGATAGCAAAAAGTGGAAATATCACAAAAATGCTCACTGAAGTGATTTATGGACTGCCAGTTGCAATGACTGGGAAGGTGTTGATTTTTTATTATAATACTATAAATTAGGTCATAAAACAGGAATTGTTTATGGCAGCTCATCCTGATATTGATAAAAAGAGAATTCCACTACGTCATCAGCCTACGGTCGTTACGGAGTTGTATGAGAGACCGCCAGCTACCCACCGAAAAACCAATTGTGCTAAGCTTCCTGCCGAGACCACACTTGTGTATTTTTGTTCTTCAACAAAATTATTCCCTTGGAATAGAATCTCTCCTATAACTTTTTCATCACACAGAGCTGTGGCCAGCAACAATGTTACCTGGATAAGCCATCAATTATTCATACAGGTAAGTACCATCTTTCTTATTATTAATTGTAATTTAACTTTAACAGCTCAATGGACATGGCAGTCATAATGTCCGACATTATCAACAACACAAACCAAACAAATACCCCTCAGCCTGGCCACTGGGAGAAGTTGTCATGATGCACAATGGTATAGCTCAAACAAATGCTCTCATAACATTGCTTGAATCAAACCATACCTCAACTTCAGAGCAGGTTGAGCAGACCCCAAAGAGGGTAATCACAACCAATCAAGAATCAGAGGAACCAGCCCCAAAGACAGAGCAACCAGTGAGTGGCAAAGACCATGTTGATGTTGAAGCTATTGCCCGAGTTGACCCAGATGTGCTCAGCCTTTTTGGTGGGTCTGAGGAGAATGGTGAAAATGAGAAAGACACCATGGACGACTTCCTTACTGGCATTTCGCAAAAAAAAATATCCTATCTAGATATCATTCATCTATGTGTTCCTCCACAAATATACCTGAAACCTTTTTGCATTTAGGAATACTTGGTTTTAATTGAAAAAATCTTTGACAAACATAATACAATTTCCACAACATGGGATGAGAAGGAAAATTTTTTAATAACATATCAAAAATTTCAACAACTATAACTAACAACTCTTTTTTTAGAAGATAAAAAATCGTACAAAAAACAGGCAAACAATAACACTTCTTTTTTTGAGCAATGATGCTTTTCCTTACCCTGTTTCACACTATGGTAATTTTCACACATTTTACAAGAATTGGAATCATTAAGATAGACCTTTTGCAGTTCTTCAAACTTCAAATACCCAAATAATTCGATGTTCACACCTTCAAATTCTAACTCACTTAGTAACTGACATTCAACCGAATCACCTTTATAGGCTACTAATACACAACATTCAGGATGTTTTTCTTGGTAATCTATCAACGTACTAAAAAGTTTATGCTTCACACATGTCATTGCATACTCAACATCTGGACTTTCCCTATTACGATAATACATTCCATGGATTCTAGATTGATGTATTATTGGCTTCTGTACCAAATAAGGAAGTTCACAAAATGACCTTAAACGATCATTACAAGCGTGAAACACAGCCATTCATCCAGTATTGAATGAAAAAACACTTGCAATCCATCCTGTGTGTAATCTGGAAAATAATATTCCTAGCATGATCTCCCACAAGCGTTTGATGTTGACCATGATTAAAATTTGTATTCACTAAAATATTGACCAAGGATTTACCAGGTGGGAATCGTAGTTGTAGGATGAATATTAATGCCCAGCTCAAAATTCGAATGTGAATAGCCATGACGGGACAAAACATGTTAGTTTAAACAAGCTTTACTGACATTTTCAAAGTAAAATAGATGATGGATAAGGTAAGGTTATAAATATGATATTTACAAGGTGTTAATATTAATTAGCCAACGAGAGAGGAGAAAAGGTGTGAGAAAAGTTGTTTATCAATACTCATGTCAATTCTGCGAAGAAGAGTATATAGCACAAACTCAACGCCTTCTACACACACATATCTCTGAACACCTAGGAATCTTGCCTTTAGCAGGGAAGAAAAGATATTACACTAGCCTGTCTAGCATCCTTTTTCACATCAAAGCTTCTCATCACACAATCTCCACCAATGACTTTTCTATTATTTCATCCAGTAACTTGCCCCTTGAGTTACTCATTCGCGAGAGTTTACTCATTGATAAATTTAAGCCTGTCCTTAATGAAAACATCAGGTCTGTTCTACTTGCCTTATTTTAATTAGTCTTCTCTCCTAGGCTAATTAATTTTCACACCTTGTAAATATTGTATTTATAACCTTACCTTATCCATCATCTATATTACTTTGAAAATGTTGCGCGTTAGCAATGAAATGTCAGTAAAGCTTGTTTAAACTAACATGTTTTGTTATTTGTCATGTTTTATCCTGTCATTTCTATTCACTAGTCCCATCTGTTTTTCTCGTTACAATCAATTTCTTCCTACACTTTGTTGCTTCAGCTAAATAGCATAACTCAATTCTTGACAACATACAATATTGTTTTTGTACAGTTTTTAACTCATTTGCCGTCTCATGTTTCATTTTAAAGACACATCGTATCTCACCAAATTTACTTTGAATGGCAACAACAACATTATCCTTTGATTGAGTAAAAATCGGTATACGTTTCACCACATCTACTTTTGTTGCTCTTGTTCTCTGAAGAATTAAAAATTTTCTATTTACATTTTCATCATCCCAACAATTCAATGTTGTCTGTTGTGATTCATTGCTCATGTCTCCATCACTCACATTAGTATTTTCTCTTTCATATTTGTATGCGGCCAACATCATATGCAGATCTTTAACCTTTTTTTTTCAACAGAAAACTAATCATTTTGTTTTATTTAGCCAAGTTATATACGAAAGAGACTTTAAACCATTGGTCTATCAAGTACTTTGTTTTTGATCTAATATCAAAAAACAACAATCAGTCTTTTGTTTTTTTTTAGGGATTAACAAAGAATACTCAGAAAAAAAAGCTGTCCTTCAACATCATGTGCCTGAGGTCTTTTAAAAATAAAAAGGATATACTTGATCCACAAAATTACTTGTCTTTCCAAACTGTTTGTTTGTTTTAATCTTCATAAGAGAACCTTTGTCAAAGACTTTATCCATAGGACAAACCAAAAAGAGCACTTCTGCTTTAGTTTCTAGAACACATCTTTAAGACAAATCCGTTTTCTCGTTCTTCAGTGTTGACCACCATAAATGTATAATTCTTGTCATGCATTGTTTTAAAAAAATGACTCACAAGAAAATATAGTTAAATAACCTTTAATTTTGTTCTTTAAACTAAAAAACAATACAAATCTATTTATACTGACTAATTTGTTTACATTTGAACACCTACATGACGTATTTGCTACTCTATTTTTTCCACATGACCACCTTCAGTAATCATAAATAGGGTAAACAGATGTAACAATGATAGCTGTACATCTAACTGTCTTATCACATCATCTAGGCAATCTTTATAATATTGAAAATTTACATAATGTAATTCAGAAGATCCCAGTAATCGTCTAACAAGTACATTAACCTTATCATTTTCATAAGAATAACACAACAACATGAAAGCAATGTTCTTGATGTCTTAACTTTTCCTCAAGCGATTGAAACATATCCTGACCCAGGAAGAACTCGAAAAAAAGCTATTAAGTTTCAATCTTGAACACGATGATAAAAAATTAACCACTCTTTCATTTTGGCACCTGTACAACAAGTCTACCTTGAAAGCACAAACATATAACGTCTTGAAATGGGGTTGAGTATTATCATGATTTAACAGCAGGAATGTTGTACTTGAAAGATCAAACTTTTCAATACCAACATCAAAACAATTCACCTTGTCCATTTCTTTTGGTCCCCAACAAGAAAAAAGTGCTTTCTTATATATATATTAGCCTTCAATCACATGAAGACCATGTGTCTCAGTCAAATTCACATGATTTGTTTACATCACACGACAAAATTGTATCACAATTCACTTCCATTTCAACAAAAAAAAACTGTTTGTGACTTGTTGTTAAACAATTCCAACAACACTTTTTTTCACACCAAGAACCATCATATTTGACTCTGGATAATCATACTGTTACCCGTATACAAGAGTATCGACATTTCCAATGAAATATAAATATTGTCATCATCAAACTGATTCATTCTCAAAACCAATCACATCTGTAAACCCACGAATCTTTTACAATCTTCACACCATCTGTAGTTTTTAACTTGTTCTCACAACTTTTATAATCATCTCGTATGCAATCCTGACAAAAATAACATTCTAATCAACACCAAGAAAGACATTTCAAACTTTCAACATCTTTTTCCCACACATGGATTTTGTCATGACAGTTGTCACAAGGAACCATTTTCAAGTACCTTTTTTTTTTTTCAAGCTGGTAACAACAATACTTAAGGACTTATATACCACATGAGGAAAAAAACAAAATCAATCAACAACATGTCACATTTATCCAATGAACTAAAAATTTAACATATAAGTGAGGAATACATTAAATGAAACATAGGGTACATCAGTTAATACCACCCTAATATAGCTTATTTATTTTCACCAAATTGTATAATACAAACTCTCAATCTTTATCTTCAAGCAAATGATCATTGACTGTAATTGTCAAATCTTTTATGATTCTTTTTTTCCCAATGTCAGGATAAAATGATGTAAAAATTCAGGATTACACCCTCTTGAGTATAGTATTTGATAAAAATGATTAAGGTTCTCTGATTCCCATGCATAACTTTTACAATAAAATCCTTTTTTCCACTGTGGATTATGAGCCACTGTTGTTTTAGTAAAGTCGCCTAAGATCTTGTAAACTTGCTTTGTTTTATACATTGGAACACTTTCATTTTCAGAATCGTGTATATAAACATTAATGTTGTTACTTAATCTTTTTTCCATACATTGTCACCAAAAAAAAATGATCATTCACTGATATCCACCAAGGTTTCCTTTCTTTTCTATGTTCAATGTTAAATAAAGATATAAAATAAGTGGAAAATTATCATAGGATTAACAATATTCAATCTTGGTTGGATATCATCTTTCATCCCAACAGGTCAATTGCCACAATTACATTCATTATAAACGTTTTGAAAATCACCCAAACAACCACATTTTCAATTACCATTCGGCAGATTTCTCTCCATAATATCAATATGAACAAATTCCAAATGTCACACAACACAATCTTTTTAATTTAGAATGACATTTGTTTACACATTTACATTTTGTCAGATCAAATAATGCACACGCACCACAAGGAAACAACCAGTCACAAAAACGATCTTTATCCACATCCATATCAGTGTCTTGCTTATTTTTAAACATCATTAGTCAACCTTCTTTTTTTTGACTTTCCTTTCCTGTTTTTGCACGTATCAAACTTGTAAATGATGAACAGAATTCTGGGGACTTTTCCACGCAATCCAATTTTTTTATCATTTCTTGAGTATGTTTTGAAGTATTCTGATTGATAATTCCTTACCCAGCCAAGACCCTGCACATACTGTTTCTCATGATTATCCACCAAAAAAAAACCCTGTTTAAAAACACTCGAACTTGTCATTTCTTTTTTAGATCTATCAATGAAAGATCCAACAAAGACACCACAGGAATGTAATTCTTGCTTGTCACAATTTTATTTTCAAGTTGAAGCAAATGAGAATCCCTCTTCAGTGAGTGTTTGTTTTACCTCCCAGCTATGCCAGACCAAGCTAGTTAATGACCTTTTTTTCCAAAATATTTGCATTAAAACATTTCATCAATTTTTTGATTCACTTTATCTTTAATCATTATACTGGGATCCATTTTTTTTTTAACAAATTAATATCGCCTTTTTGTTTTCGCCTTCTTGTTACCCATTTTCCTCAATGTCTCAGTTTTGATTTTTTCATATACTTTCAACTGAAAAATAAATCACCCAGTGCATCTTGCCACATATTCTTGAAACCTCCTTGCCTTTTACCAGTTTGCATAGAATGCCATACATCAACAGCCATTCCCATTAAACGGTTAATCATGCCCTTTTGATTCTTTCTTGTTCTAGATCCTCTTTTCCTGTGTACCATTTTCAACATTTTGACCCCCTTTCCGATTCAGAAAGATGATGTGGAAAAATACTCCCTCCTTTTTGATACCCCTTCATCCCCCTATATATTGTTTTTATAACATGTATCATTAGAGATGGGGGAAAACAAAACACGTTGCTTCTTGCATCTTCCACCACAATGAGTCATTTCTGTTACACGATTTAAAACTTTTTGCACCATCTTTTTAAACCTTCTTTTGACCAAACTTCACAAAATAAAAACCCTGCTGAAATCTTTTAATTTTTTTCACTTAAAACACCAATGGATAACCCCTGAGTTGAAAAGGTGGAGATATTGCCAAACCACCCCACTGTCTTTTCTTATATCTTCTTTTTCTACCCCCACCTTTTATCAACTTTACCACAAGATATTTTTTGTGCACCAAATCTGATACCAAACTATCCAAAACATCAGTCATTGTATCTGCATTAATATCCAAAAGATGTCTTTTTATGATTAAATTGTTCTTCAGCACTACTACTACTTTCTAGATTGTCTGGCCTTCCGACAGTAGCTTTATATCGAAACCTATACCTTCTCAGTGTTGTTGATAACATAATGATCACTTCCTTCAAACAATGCATTTATGAAATGAATAAACTCATTTGTGTTTGTCAAAAAAACAAAGATAATACAACATCAGACAAACAGCTTCCCTCCAAATAACTGTAATCCATCCAGAATTCTGAAAGTCTTGTATGAACAAAATACTTGTGCATTCCTGCATAGAAAAATAACTTGCTTAACATCATGAAACATTTCTTAGCTACAGTAAATTTGTGATATAAATTCATTGTAGTTGATCATAAATGAATGCCAACAGTAAGTCGCTTGATTCTTTTCGCGTTAAATTATGGATTGATTCGTCAGAAGTGTCCGTTTTGCATAATCTTTTACGCCAATTCAAAGCATCATAAAAACTCCACAGTTCATTAATAACATGAGTTTTCAACTCTTCCAAATTATTTGAATTGGTAAACAAATCAACAGATGACACCACTCAACGTATAGAATGCCTGTGGATAACCTTAAAATCTATACTTGCCAACTTCAGTCACCAGAAATAGACTTTACCAAATTCTTGATCAGCTTGGATGACTTGACACAGAAATCTCCAAAATGAACATCAGCTGTAAAGAAAAAATTGCAGATTGGTTTTGTTTTTTTCTTGTAGAATGTTTGGTCTGATAACCAAGTTCCATAGTATGTTCCAAGATTATCGGTTGTCCCAGCAAGGTCAAAGGTAAACAACACATCCTAACCAGAATGCCGTTGTTCTGGAAAACCAGGATCTCTTCAGACGTAGAGCTTGAAGAGACGAAGAAGTGCACTCAAGCAGCCATCGTCATGACACCATATCAGGTATCTTGTGAATCCCTTCTTTGATTTAACAAGAAGGCATGTTCTCTAGAGACAAAATCTTCCAGACATGAAGCTTGAAGAAACCTGGTATTAGACATAAGAAAAGATACCCAGTTCATTCAAACATGTTTTTTCATCCTTCCTTCCCGATGTTTGCTATGATCAAGTCAGGCACGGATTTAGCGTAGGTCAAACCGGTCAACTGCTGCACGTATGTTTTTTGAAACCTGATAAATTTAGGATATCAATCCAGTTAAATCATATTATGCGGTCAGTTGCGTACTTAAACCTGACTTCCCTACGGTTGTCGATTCCAGTTTTTATTATAACCCATTTTATGCAGTGGCAGCAGTGCAATCATCATGCAGCATTTCAGCGGTCTTTATGACCGGTTTGGCGGGCTTTACCCTATAATTCTAATGCATGTGATTGGCTAGATGTGAGGTTACCATGGGATGCAAAGTGTTTTCACCGGTTTGGCAGGCCTTACCCTGCAAATCTAATGCCTGTGATTGGCTCGATGTGAGGTTACCATGGATTCTGACCGGTTTTTGTGCCCAAATTTGGGGTATTTTGCCACATCAGGCGGCTTAGCCTACATGATTTTGCCTTTAAGACGCATTTCTCTATTGGTCAAAGTAATAAGACGCCAACCTTACATAGCATTTTATTGGTTTATTTTCTTGCCCCGGTCATGACTCATCTTTTGCCGACAACGTGAGCGGTTGACTTTGAGTATATTGTTCTTTCTTTGTGTTCGTATATCGAAATACTTGGAAATTCAAACGTCTTTATTCAAAAGGCAATGGAAAACCTTTTCGAAGCTGTGCAAATTGCTCTTCAGAGCAACGACGTCGGATACCTATCAGATCAGGCGAAAATTTTAAGTGAGAAACTAAGTTCAAGACCAAAGTGTTCTTCGGCTGAGCTTACTTCTCGTTTGATGAAGAATCAGCTTCATCGCCACATCATGGCTGAATTCTTTATACCGAGCAGTATGAAGACCCCTGGAGTCACTTTAACGGCAATCAGGTACATAAATATTGCATGATATTCACTGTTTTGGTTTGAGTTGGACAGTGATTCGATGGCATCGTGACATCACATCACGCATATTTTAAAAATTCGAGCAATTTGAATATATTGTCTTCTATGCGCTAGTCATTGATTTTATTCATATTTACGTGTAATGTGTCTAATGGCAAATACGAGACAAGCCATGACCTTGAAATAGTAATTTCAAATTTTCAATATTTCTTTCAATGTGATATTTCACATGACACCGGAATTAAGTTGAATAAGCATTTGTTATAGGTCTCAGGCGACAGGAAATTGCCTTTACAGCTCAGTGTCAATACTTTTGGTTGGGGACAACAGTGTTGTGAGTACTTTACGTATTTTGACTTCTATTGAGCTTTTTCTCAATCCTCAGTTTTATGCACACCATCCATTATTTGAAGCAGCTGCAAGCAAGCATCCTGACCTCAATTTTGTTAATCTTTTGCCTTTGTCTGTCTCAGCTGCATGTCTAGACTCTGGTTTTGAGACTGAGGAACTAGTTAAAAAGGAAGCCATCATTAATTGCCAAGATAACACATGGTCCTCCTTTTTGTGCATTTTGGGTTTGTCTTCTGTTATCGGGGATAATATATCCACTCACTATCCAGATTCTGGGGATATTAGACCAAGGCTACTATTTAATCAGGTAGTCCCTCCTCGCATTAATACAAGAAAGGTGCATGATGTCAGTCCTATTATTCATGTGTTGTTCTGTCATGAGGGGTTTGTCCAATCTGGTGAGAAATTTTCAACCAATCACTTTGTTCCCTTACTCTGTTCACAACATCAGAAGCAGATTCTTGTTTCAAACAAGGGCAAAATGAAAAGAAGCCTTAAGGCAAATGATGAGGGCATTAAAAAATTTTTCAAGTTAGATACTATAAAACAAACCACATCACTGCCATCAACCTCACTTGGTTCATCCTCAACTTTTCCACAATCTTCTACTTGTGCTGCTTCATCTAATTTTGACCCTGCATTTTTTCGAGACAGTTGTAAAGGCATGAGTGATGGGGAAATTTTTAACCTCATTCAGAATGTCTTCAAACCTGACAAAAACTTCATCTTTCCCAAAACAAATGGCAGGTCTTTTCGGTACCATTAGATAGAGTTGTACCCTTGGCTTTGCTATTCTCCATCCTTAGATGGGGCATTTTGCTTACCTTGCATTTTGTTTGGTGATCGTTTCCCGAGTCAGTGCAATAAAATTTCCAATCTTTTTTCTCGACCTCTCCGTCGCTGGAATGATGCGATGACTATTCTAAAACGTCACACTGGACATTTGGGTCTACATGGTTGTACTTTTCCTGTTTTTACTGCCTTTGTATCAAACATGTCTGGTGCTTCACAGCCAATTGAAGTTATTATAGATAGTAACGTTAGAAAGGAAGTTGAAGCAAACCGATCTAAATTACATTCCATAGCTGATACTGTCCTAACTTGTGGTCGCTTAGGTCTGGCTTTCCGTGGTCATCGTGATGATTCTCAATATCATCCCGAAATTGGGAGTTTCTCATTCGGTGGGGTAGGCAATTTTGTAGAGTTACTTAATTTTAGAGTACGTGGTGGGGACAAGGTCTTAGAGGACCACCTCAATTCTTGTGGAAAAAACCATTCGTATATTTCCAAAACGTCCCAAAATAAGCTTATTAAATGCTGCGGTGAGGTTATTACTGATAAGATCATCAGTGATTTAAAAGCTAGTAAGTATTATTCAATTATAGCTGACGAGGCTAGAGACATATCCAACACGGAGCAAATGTCTCTTGTGTTGCGCTTTGTAGATAGCGATATGAATATTAGAGAGGAGTTTGTTTCCTTCCTTGATTGTAAGTGGGGCCTTAAAGGTGAACAACTTGCTAAAACTATTCTCGATGCTTTGCATAACTTTGGTATTTCGATTGAGGACTGTAGAGGTCAGGGATATGATGGAGCTGGTGCTGTTGCTGGGCATATCAATGGCCTTTCTGCACATTTGCTGAGGTTAAACGAGAAAGCTCTTTTCACGCACTGTTATAGTCACCGATTGAATTTAGCCATTTGTGACTCAATCAATATAACAGAGGTTAAGTCCATGTTTAAAAGAGTAAAATCTGTGTGTGACTTTTTCTCTATCTCCCCGACTCGCCAGATACCTCTAGAGAAGCACATTAACCTTCTCAGCTCAGAGTCTATTGGTAGGAAAAAGAAGTTGGTTGATATTTGTAGAACCAGATGGGTTGAACGAATTGATGGGTTGGATACCTTCCAGCTTCTTCTCATTCCAGTATTTCACACTTTGAGGGAAATGAAGTTAAATTTCCCCCAAGTACACAGTGTAAATGTTTCGTCTGAGGCAGCCGACTTGCTTGATCTGCTAGAAAAGTTTGAGTTCATTGTGGCTTTAGTAATTTGTAGAAATGTCCTTGACTCGACAATTGGTGTTACGCAGTTGCTTCAAGGGAAGAGTATTGACATAATGGATGGCATCCATTTGATAAGTTCTTTGAAAAATTTTGTTTTGACACTGAGAAATTCAATTGATACATACCATGATAAATGGTATGGTGAAGCATTAGATCTTGCTGAGCAGTTAAATATTAAAGAAACAAAGCTTAGGACTGTAAGAAAACAAACAACACGAGCTAACACACCTTACAAATCTATTTCTGAGTATTACAAGAGAACATTCACCATTCCAATTGTTGATCACCTTAACTCTGCATAACAAGCTTGTTTCAATACCCATAGTGTTAACGTTTATAATGGGCTTAGCGTTGTACCTTACAAAATGAATTCTTTGCTTAACAATGGTATTGATTGGAAGGAAAAGTTTATGATTGCCGCCAACTTCTATCACGATGACCTGCCTAATCCCTTGGCACTAGACTCTGAGATCTTGGTTTGGGAAACGTACTGGCGATATTATGAAGGCTCTATTCCAGACACCATTTCTTCCACATTAAAGTCGTTAAGTTTCAAGGGATTTGAGAATATTAAAGTTATTCTCCGCATTCTTGGGACACTGCCGATTACATCTTGCGAGTGTGAAAGTTCCATTTCAGTGTTGCGTGAGTTAAAGAACTACAAACGTAGTACAATGGTTTCGGAACGTTTGAATGGGCTTGCCATGATGAGAATTCATCAAGAAATTATCCCCGATACTTCGGAAATTATAGATAAGTTTGCTGTTGATAATAGGCGATTAAAGTTTTCATAAATTCAACCTTAAACGTTATACCACATATTTCTCTTTAGCCAGCTTTGGCCTTGTCAGGACCATAATAATCTGTTATCAATGCCGAACTTGCTACTCCTAATCCCTTACGTCAACATCCCATTGGGAGCAAACCGGAGCATCCGGAAAAAACCCACGACTTTCAGCATATTGTCTTTACAACCTCTTTTTACAATGAGAAATGATCATTCGATATGGATATAGTGGAAGCGGATTCAAACCCGTGAAAGCTATAAATATTACATAACTGTATAATAAACTCCTTTGGTGAAAATTACTGTTTTTTTATGGTGTTATTACTAGCTAATAGCATCACGTAGATGTGTTAGAAATTAATTATGTTTTAATGGCTTTGTGGTGCGCTTTCTCTGCGTGCCTTTGTGTTCAATATTTTCTTTAGGGCTTTTGTTTTGGGTCAGAGGGTTTATTTTTTTGTTACTGAGTGGGAGGGGGGTAAAGGGTTAGATCAAGGCTGGAATGACATGGGAAATTGAGCAATTCCATGTCCTCAAAATGTTCCAAAACATCTCCCATATCTAACTAAACTCCCTGCAATTGTAGGGTGTGAAGGCGGGTTTCTGGCACCTTAAAACCAGATGGCTCACTTTCTCGGCTTCTTTCAGAGGCTGTCCATGTCGGAATTGGTATATAACTATCTATTAGTTGTAATTCCTAGGCATGCTGATGAGCCCTGATATTGGGCAAAACAGTCAACTGTTGCGCAGCTAACATACCATATTAACGCATTGTAACTGCGCTTTCTTAATTTTCCGGGGGGCACCGACTGGTCACGGTCTGACCGACGTTCGAAAAATCCTGTATCCGCACCTGGATCAAGTAACCAGAGAAAGATCAGGAAGGTTGCACCAATTCCATCAATGTTGTGTGTTTCCTCATTCAATTGCGTCATGAAGAAGCACGCAACAGTGGTGCAATTGGCACAAACTTCCAGATCTTTCCCTCGTTACTTGATTGAAGCAAACATCTGGAAGGTGGCTGAAAAAACATGTTCAAAAGAAACCTGGTATTTTTTCTTTCAGTCCATCAGTACCAGAGTCCTTCAAACATCATGTATGAAGCGATCTTGTTTCAAGAGAACACCCATTCTTGTTAAATCAAAAAACAAAAAATTGCTTCATAGGATAACCCATACAGTGTCATGACAATCATTGCTCGAGCAGACTCCTCACTTCTTTCCATTATACAAGACCCCTTCAAACCTCTCTCTTGTTTTCCAGAACACTAACAAATCTGGTTAAAATGTGAGATCACTTCACAGGATAACCCACAATATCAGAATCAACACCTTCAACTTCACCAGGACAACTTGCTAAGTCTGACTGACAACCCATAATCTTGGATCAGACTAATGAACTTGATCACAGAACAAACATTCTGCAAGAAAAAAAAGAATCTCCACTTTCCTTACCTTTCACACTGCCATCACAGCTCCCCATTCGTTTTTTCCCAGTAACAAACTTGATTCTTTTTATACCCTCAACCTTCCAATATGCACAAACAAAAAACAAACCTCTTTAAAAAAACCCCAAAAACTCCAACACAAACAGTCATAATGTGTTTTGATAAATTACTAGATTGATTTCGTTTGGATCAACAAGTTTTTATGCTGTTGGGTTGTGAACATACTGACAATGTATGGAGATACAAGGTGGACTTGTTAGATTTCTCCCAAGACAAATGTGATATTGTCTACATTTACCTCAAAAGAAGTTGTGAAGATCCCAGAACAAGAAATTTAATCCATCATTTAGATCAAAGTCAACCTTGGTGAACCATTTAAAATTATACCCAGTAGTGTTAAAATAATTTTGGTCCTTTACTGAACAATGTGTTTTACAGAGTTGGAAAAACGTTTTGATTTGGATCATCAACATTTCTCACTGATAAATCATCAACGAAGACACTTGGGAATATGAACTTGACCTGTTGGACTTTTCTTACAAAGAACCTAAAACCATATCCATTTACTTAAAATGTACCTGTCGAGATCCCAGAACAAGAAATCTCATGCAGGATTTAACATCACATCATCAGTGTTGCTGACTCATTTCAAATCACAAAATTGTCAGGGAAAATCCAAATATTGTATACTGGTCCAACCGACATGTAAAAACACAAATATATGTTTTGTCAAAAAATTATGCATGCATTGGTTATTCGTCGCTTTCTTTTTTCCCTCGTCCCACTTGCATCCCTCTTGATCTGCCAAATATATCCACCTTTTCTTACTCAAATGTCTTAGTTGTTGATTATCTGCAATTGCTGTTTGCAAAAATTTAATATATGCCTTTCCTGTATACATTTATTTTACACACAAAATAAAACACCTTCACCTCTTGAAATTCATTTTTTTTTTCTCATTTTTTATTACATCTTATATAAATTCCTTGCTTACAACAAATAATTCTGAAATGATGTTCTATATGTTCCGTGGCAAGTCTATAAAACTTAAATAGTCATCCCAAAAATGTCTCCAGTGTTGCTAAAGAGGTTTTCACATCACCAGTTAACCGGGACTACTTTAACTCTCAGTCCAGCAATTCCAATTTTATGTTTTGTTGGCCCTGTGTTAACATTGTATAAACAATGTGTAACAAGAGCCTTTGTTTGGAAACCTTTAAAGTCTCCTAGCCAACAGCTCAATGTCATGGAGTGACCTCGATCTGTGGCCAATAAACTGGATGGCAAAACCTCTTATATACTCTCCCATCAAAGCGGTTGCTCCACACCAACCAATCTGGGAAAACTCCATGTCATTCTCAAGGCTACTCCCTGATGTCATCATTCCACCTAAAAAAGAATCAAAAATCAACCCAAAAAAATAGACGACCACACCCCATTTCAGTTCCCCTGCATCCAGGAAAGGTAATCCGATTACGTCTTAATAAGAATTCAGCATTGGACCAATACTGCACACTGATTGGTTAGTCCCCCCTGCCATCTCAAAAAAAAAAAGGCGCCATATAAATGGTACTACTAAAATATTTATTGTTTTGAAAAGTTCTCAAAATCTTTGTATGGGCTAGAGAAAATGAGCAAAATATGGTTTCACTGTCATTAATCTTGTGAGACCAACAGTGGACACCAATGTTATATTTTACCGAGTAGTGTAGGTAATGTTTATTCAGAAAATATTAATGAAAATATTGCCTAGTGATAATATTGTTAACTATGTATAGATTTTCTCGATGTCTTTTATTACTCACAAAAGAGATGACAATTTTATCAAGTATACACTCCAACAAAACAAAATCTTTGTCATACTATTGATTTAATCACTCAATGTACTGCTATGGCTTAGAGATAACATTGCAGAAAATATAACTGGTATCCAGCCATTGTATTAAGAATAAGACTAGAATAGAATGTTAGATTCTACTATCAAATACAAATGAAAATTTATTCATAGTGTAATTGTCAAAATATTACATCGCATTTTCTTGGATACCAGAATTGTTATAGATATTTCCTTAGCAATGAGAAAACATTATATAATTTTCTCAAACTATCCAGTGTATCAAAATAAAGTGTTCCTTATAGGTTTTTCCAAAATATAAAGGGTGTTCAGACATAAGCATACAACGTTATATTCTACTGTCTAATAGTTCTGAAAATTTCTCAACAAGACACTCATGAAAATAATGCACACTTGTTATTTGCAGAAAACTGACTTAACTTGAAAAATAATTTGAAAGAATATAAGTATGTCTACAAATTGCTTTTCGACAGCTTTTGTCAACATTATTCAGCAAAATTATATTTTCTATAGTTTTTCAGGCGCATTTATTGCACTGTTCCAGGTACTAAACATCAATAAAACTAAGAGAGAATGCAACTTTAAGTTCAACTGGGTCTTCTTTCCCTGCTGTTGCTGCCAAGGCCATCCCCTTGGCTGTGGTTTTGCTAGATAGTAGATAGGGACAGTGGGAATCTTGTTAATCCATTCATGTGCATCACAGTTATTCCTGCCCTTTACCTGCACTTGGATGAATTACTTCACTTTGACAATCAGAGCACTGGGCAGAAATCACAATGCTTTGTTTGAATTAAACAGTCAGATTCCCCTTGTCCATTCCAGTTCTAAGTTGGTTGTTAACTCTATGCTGAATCGACTTGGTGGTCACAGCTGAGCCAATTCATGTGAAGTCCCTTCCCAGTCCAGCCTGATAGACCCAACCTTTAGAGTCAATCCTTTTTTCGACTTCCTTTACCTACATTGCTCTATCAATTAGAGGCTGCTGCTTTTATGAGTATGACTAGACATGAAAATGACCCTTGGATTTTCAAGGGCTGTTGAAAGTGCACCAGACCCCACACGAGGTGTGGGCTTTACCAGATGTGAAACCCTATCTCCAAGTTCAGTTGCATTACTGCTGGTGCCACTATGTGGCAATGTCCCTGTTCTTGTTCAGGAATATTAACCTGATTCCCTTTTGATAGGCAGCCTGAAATGGGACACTTTGTAATGGAATTTCTCTATCCCTTAGGATTGACTAATCCATGTCCAACTGCTGTTCACATGGAACTTTTCTCCAAAGTTCTCGTTTGAATATTTGCTATTACCACCAAGATCTGCACCAGAGGCTGTGTTGCAACTTTGCACTTGTTCCAGCAGCCAAGTATAGGTGCAACGCTTGAGCATCATCCATTTTCAGGGCTAGTTGATTTGGCAGGTGAGGTGTTACACACTCCTCAGCAAATTCTGACTTCCATAGCCACCGCCCTTCTGTCAATATCAACCAACACCTTTTGTGGGGTCTGATGAGCATAGATGTGGGCACCTTAACTCAGTGCTCAATTCATCCTGCATCACCTGTTTTGTTTGCCAAAAATGGACCACTAAGAGCTTGCATTCAAATGTCTGGCTTCAGTTGAGCAAGTCGGACTTTTTACCAATTTAAAGTTTAAGAATACGTTAACATCATTTCAACCCTAAGACCCCTAATCATTCACTTTGCCTGATAAAACTGCATCCGAGCTCCAGCTACTACAAGGTTTGCTTAGTTTTTTGCTACTATACCCAAATTTGACAATTGATTTGCACATCAGAATTGCAGAAGTTTCATTGTAAAAATATGGAAATCAACACTTCTTAATGACATTTTAAATGTAAAATAAAAATTTATTCCATGTTAAAAAATCAGAGCCCAGCTCAAAATTCTCACAGAAAGAGACATTGATTAAAAATATATTTAACTGACATTTTGTCATTAGATGTGTGACATCTTCAGAGTAGAAATGAATACTGAGAGTTAGCATATTAAATTATATTTACATGGTATGGGATAACACAAAGCCAATGAGAATAGAGGTGTAAACCAAAACAAGACAAGGGGAACAGAGCAGATGGTTTCATTGAGTTTGGGTTTAAATTCAGAAATGAGAAGACTTTCCCATTAATTAGGAATTAACAATTCCAAAGCGGTATTGCAATAGGACATAATGGAAAAGTCATCAAAGGAAATGGGGTGGCAAGTTGTTCTGGCAGAAAGAGAAGAACATGTTGGTTTCTTTCCACTCAAAGGTGAAATCCCCAAGTGTTCAGAGATTTGCATATGTAAATTGCGGCACGTTTGGCCAAAATACAGTGCTCTGCAGCACTGACACATATTTATAAACTACGTGCAGTCTCATTAACTCGGGCATGACGTCTTTGAATTGAAAAAATCAGACGCCTGCCTGGCTTAAAGACAGTGCAAAGGTCGATGTCAAGAAAACAAGAAGATAGAAGTTTGACCAATTGTGTACCGGTAAAAGGAAGACAGAAGTAAATGACTCGTTTATTGTTATCTAAAGGTGAAGAAATGGGAACGGAAAAAGTTTTATCCAGAAAAATGCTAAGGCAATGTTCAAACAATGCTGAGGGGTAACTGTTGCTAAGTAAAAGATTTTTAAGTTTCAATACTTCCAAATAAAAAACCTGATAGGACGAGCATATCTTAAAATGCCTATCTAGTAAACAATAAACAAGATTGCATCTAAATGAAAGGGGGATGAAGCTATCAAAATTAGTGAAGAGGCTGGTAAAAGTGGGTTTGCACTAAATCAAAGTTGAGAAGCCATTACTACATTCAATGGAGACATCAAGGAAAGGAAGTGATCTGTTGGTTTCTAATTCATAACTAAAATGAATATTTTCATATTTTCTAGGAAAATTTTGAGCTGGGCTCTTATTTTTATATTGCGACTTCGCTTTCTGCCCGGTAAAATGCTGGTAACTATTTTGTCCAATCGCTATAATGGATCGCTTAAGGCGTTCTGAACTTTTCAACGTTTGGACTTGAAACTTGGAAAGTGCAAACTCGATCTTCTCTTCCTACTCAGCTGCAAGGATCACAACCAAATCCCGAAGTTTCAGTAGTTCAAGCTGTCTAATCGAAACCTGAGGAATTCTCATGCATACCACAACTGTCAACGAAAACTTCTCAACAAAGAAATTAGACAGAAACACTCTCAAATAAAATCTCTATTGAACCAAGTGTCACCAGCCTACTCAAATCTGTCTTCACTGGTATCTACTATTGATTTGGTCCACCTTAAGTCTACCTCAGACAAAGAAAATGCCAAACAAATTGAGAAACACAAAAAAATTCAGGAAAAGAAACTTCTCTGCATGTGCTTGAACTCTCCAACAGCCAACCTCAACCCTGATAATATTATTTTCAATTTTTCTGATTGGATCCTCACTCAGAACAAAAAGAACATTCTATCGGGAGGTCTGAATTTTGCTATTCCCCACTTTAAACTTGACTATTGCAATTTTATAGTTCCATTTGAACTTCTAGAATGACAACTAAAGTGTGAAACCATCTCAAACAGCACTAATTGTAAAAATGTATGACAACGTTGCCTTTCCCATAATGGAGTTGTTGTCATGGATCAAAACAATACTTTTCACAAAATTTTAAGCAAACTATATGTCCTACAGAAACATGCTATGTACCAAACGACTTATCTCACTGAGACCAGTCTTTTGACATATAGCAGTTTTTGTAAGATATATATAGTGAAAAATATTAAAAAGAAATTCCTTTTCAACTGTTCCCTTTCAGTGGAGAAGTAATGTTGTATGATGGTGCTCATTTTAAGTGCATTTTCAGGTTTTTCCAGCGGTACATTTTACAGTTTATCTGTGGAAAAAGATATGTAGTGAGAGGTTAGTTTCAATTAAAACAGACTTACTCCAGGTTTGTTTTTTTTTTGCAATTGTGTAACTTTAACAAAGATATTTGCATAACAAAGCTTATGTTTTTATGTAGACTATTGGCTTTCTGAATTATTATCAACCAGGTGACATTCCTCGAACATATTTAAGAAGTTCCATTGATTTTCCATTATTGTTCATTATTATTGTTCAAAGAATAATGAGAATAAATTAGCAAAATCCAAGATGGTGGCAATTCTTAAGTTGCATTGTTTTAAGCCTTGGTGATTGAGTTGACAGTTGGGATCAGTTTTATGCATTCTCTTCTCAATTTCTTTAGTGTCATTGTCGGAAACAGACTCCAGTCCCTAGTGCATGTCACCTTCCAATCAGGAAGGTGGCATGTTGGAATCACCAGGTGATGATAAATTTTGTGAGAGTAGAGACACCTGTATTACGAACATTCAGTCCTCCTCCTCCTTGAACACCGATGACCCAGATTATGCAGAGGCTGAGCTTGACACATTAAGTGAATATTCTCCTGGATCCTCTTCTGATTTGTCAACCAGCGAGTGTTTAAATCTGGTGCTGGATTACTTTGGCGATGGTGAGCCAATCTTCCCTCTAAATCCAGGGTTGAATCGGCAGCAACAGCCTAAAATTGAAACACAAAAGTCTGTAAGTAAAATTAAAACATGAGCATAAACGTAAACCATTAGTAAATCTATAATTGTATTTATTTCCCTTTATTATTTTTTCTCAGGGTAGAAGATCTCGTGCATGCCCAAGATGTGGCAAGTCATATAAGCGACTGAAAGTGCACCTCCAGGATATACACAGCTACTGAGAGTTTTGAAAAAAAAAAAACCAGGGCTGTAAATATTGGAACAGTGCAGCAGTACAAGGCAATTCCATGCCCTGTGCCGTCCTGTTCTTCTCTGGTGTGTAGGGTGGACCCACATCTTAAAAACAAACATGGGTTCCCTTCAAGCAGTGATGCCTTTAAGAAGTAAGTTCTTTTCTTTAAGCTGGACACAAATTTGTAAACCCCATAGTTAAAACAAAGTCAGTTTGGACATTTTTAGATACAACACAGTGAAAAAGTTCCAAAAAGAACAAAAGAGAAAGGCCACAGTGGCATGTCCACCAACCAAGACGACTGATGACAAGGGGCCTAGCACCTCTAAGAAACACGAAAGGCAGCAGGACAGTGACAGCGAGGACATCCCGACATCTCATAGCTTCAAAAGCTTCATGGAGGCAGAAGAGCTCGATAGAATGAAATGTCCAAAAGAAATTTACAAGTGTGGACTATCGGACTTAATCAGACCAGGGAATCTTCTCCTTCGTGGAGCACTTCCTTTGTTAGGAAGGGGGTATGCGTAATAAACGGGCCACAGAGAATGTACAAAGGGTAGCCAGGTTGCTATACCAAGTTGACCCTTGCCTATGGGATCCCACCAGATTGTGGAAGCCCGAAGATGTCAGGAAAATCCAAAAGGGCTTCTTTGAGGGCAACACCTCCCTCCCAAAGCCAAGGGCACCTGGCACCCTGTGTGCACATATCCACAGCTGGAGGATGTTCCTGCAATTCGTCGACAACCCTGGCGTTGACATATCTGCCTATGTGGCCATCAAAGATGAGGTCTGAAAAGCCATTCAAGAGGCACGAGAAAAGCTGGCCAGCTGGCTTGTGTCTGGTTCCATTGCTCCACAAAAGAAAAGCCGAAGTACAACAGGAAGATCTTGGTGAGGTGCTGGGGCAGCAGGAGTATGACGAGCTGATGGCTGGGTCCACAGTGAAAGATGGTCAGGGAGTTCTGTTATCTACAGTCAGATTACATGATGAATTCCACCGATTTTGTCAGGCTTCAGGATTTGATAATTCTCTGCCTCTGGCTGGTCTCAGCACGACCTGGAGCAGTGGCCAACCTGACAATGAGTGAGTTTGAGGGGAAAATGGGACTTAGAAAGCGACCTGTACATTACCGGAACCGTTACTCACAAAATACCTTTCCTTGGTCCGGCAGGTCTTTGCTGGGACAGAACGACTTACCAGCTTGCACAGATTTACCTCAAAAAGTTTCGTCCATTTTATACAAACGAATCAAGTCTGTTCCCTTGCCTGCCGGGATATGCAACCAGAGGAGAGCCATTCTTCATCACGAAGGATGGCAATCCAATGAATTAAAATAAAGGATCTGGAATGTTGGCAACCATGGCCACTATCCTGTACCCCAACCTGATGGGCAAAATGTCTGACAAACGGATTAGGAAGTCAGCTATAGCAAATTTCCAAAAGCTACCAGCAGCAGTTACCTTGTCAATCTTCAACCACAACTTGGCCCAGCACATGCCACATTCTGACACCACTGCTGACAGGTTCCATAATCTGTCGGATATTGTGAGAGACAGATTACGTACAGCGGCGTTCGTCAAGACAACAATCATAGGCCAAGCAGATGAGGAATTGTCCGCTTCTCGTAAAGACCTGCCAGATGACATAAAGAAGCGGCTCCTTGATATATCAAGGGCAGATGCCCAGTGAGGATGACATACAGCAATTTTTGGACAGCCTCGCCAATGTTATAGCCACAGTGAACAAATGCTCCAATTACCTCCAGACCAAAGTTAACCCTAACCCTAACCCTAACCATAACCCTTGTTAATATTAACAGATTGCATGACAAAAATAAGAACTACTGCGTTCGTTATTGGGTGGACGTTTATTAGAAGGTTCACACCCTTCTTCCTGTTCTTCATTTTGTCAATTCGTGTTGTTGAATACATTTTCGTTGTTGTTTGTAATCTAATAAATATGTAGTTAAACAAGCTGTACACTAATTCCTCTACGACCAAAACATATCCTTAACAGGTTATGGCCCCAGAGGTGAGTTTAACTGACATGAGATTATGACAAAAGTTACTTGTGTCAATTTTGTGAGACATTTTGGCATGGCTTCAAATGGTGAAGAGTCAACGCTGTCGCTGTCCCATTTCGAAAAGTTCAATGGGGAGAACTTTCACCTTAGGAAATTCAAGATGCAAATGGTCCTTGAAGATAAAGATCTGTGGGGCATTGCATCTAGCAATGAGGTAGAACTTGTTGAAGAAGGAACTACTGAAACTCAACGACGGCAATTTCAAAGGCATGCACGAAAGGCACTTGTGACGATTTGTTTATGTCTGGGAGATGAACAACTATCTTTGGTTCGATCAGCGAAGACAGCAAAGGAAGCCTGGTCTAAATTGGAAAACCACTACGAAGTAAAGTCTTTAGCAAATAAATTGTTTCTATGCAGAAGGTATTTCACAACATCTATGGCAGATGACGAGACGATGAAAGAACTAGCAGGTCAACTGGAAGCAGTCGGAGCTCCAATATCTGAAGACGACCAAGTTGCAACACTGTTATGCAGCCTTCCTGATTCATATAGCAATTTTATCACAGCTTTAGAGTCTCGTGCTGAAGATTTGAATTTGGAATTCATCACAGCAAGATTGCTTCATGAAGAGCACAAGCATAAGGAGAATTCACTTGCTGTACAAGAAGTCGAGAAAGCTCTTACTGCGTCTAAAGGTAGACAACATGGAAAGATTAAAGCAAAGAAAAAGGGGAAATGCTACAACTGCGGATTACAAGGACATTGGGCCAGAAATTGTAGAAAGCCAAAGAAGTTAAGGGAAAATGAAAAGAGAGGAAAGAAAGACAATACATCATACTCAGCCACTGTTCACACCTTATTTTTGACTTCGACCCATGAAAACCAAAGAAAGGATTCAACATGGTACATAGATTCAGGCACTTCACAGCATATATGTCCAATGAGAAAGAATTTATGGTGGATTACGTTGAATTTCCTTCATCAGAAAAGGTACATTTAGGAGACAATCGAGTAGCAGAACCACTGGGAAAAGGATCTGTTTGGCTAAAAGTTAAAGCTGGAAAGCACTATAAACCAGCCCGATTAACCGATGTTCTGTATGTACCGGATTTGGCCAAGAACTTATTTTCTGTTGCTACCATAACCAAAAGAGGAAATTCCATGTCACTCCATCAAAAGGGGTGGGTCATTATTGACAAGAACAGAAAGATGCTGGGTTCTGGTAAATTGAAGGAAAATCTTTGTTCTCAACGCCATTCAAGTGAGAGAAAAGTCCCATGATGTCAACGTTGCTGTCCAAAACAGATTAGAGTGTTTATGGTATCAAAGATATGGACATCTAAGCTAAAAGAACCTGAGAATGCTACGAGACAAGAACCTCGTCAAAGGGTTAGATTTTCAATCCTCAAAAGAATCAGCATTTTGTGAAGTTTGCACCCAAGGCAAACTGAAGAGAAAGCCATTTCCTAAAGAACAAGCTATGTGAGCTACTGAAATCCTGGAGATTGTCCACAGTGACATTTGTGGTCCCATGCAAATGAAGAGCCTTGGAGGTAACCGCTACTTCGTGACTTTCATTGATGATAAATCCAAATTCACAGCAACCTACTTTATGAAGAATAAAGATCACGTACTAGAGAAATTTAAAGAGTACGAAGCAATGGTTATGAATGTAACAGGAAAAAAAATAAAGATTCTACATTTGGATAATGGTGGCGAATACACTTCCAAATTATTTGTTGATTACCTTAAAGAGAAAGGAATCCGACGACAATTAACCATCCCTAGAGCACCGCAATAAAATGGAGTTGCTGAAATAATGAACAGAACTATAAAAGAAACAGCAAGATCCATGTTACACAATGCTGGACTCGATAACAAATTTTGGGCTGAAACAGTTTTCACAGCAGTTATCTTAAGAAATCCCAGTCCTACTGTAGCAGTGGAGAATATGACACCATATGAAAGTTTCAAGTCTGAAAGTGTTTGGATGCAAGGCATACTTGCATGTTCCCAAAGAAACCAGAAAGAAGTGGGACCCTAAATCAAAGAAATGCATTTTCATTGGATATAGCATCTGTAGCAAAGGATACAGACTGTGGGATCCTGAAGCAAGGAAATTACATATTTCCAGAGATGTCCAATTTGATGAAGATAATTTTATCAGTCGTGTAAAATCATCACAAGAGTTAATGACCAAGGACTTAGAACCAACTAATGATAGTGAAGAAGAGTTTCAAGGCAACGAACCAGCTCCTGTGACAGATGATGACCAAGAGAAGACTGACAACCATGGTACCAAAGACCAACCATTCTTTGACACAGAAGAAGCAGAAGTAGACCAACAGCCATGCCATTCAGAACGAAACAGAGAACCACCAGATAGACATGGCATAATTACTGGCGATTGGTGGAGACCTAAAGATGTTCCATGCAGCAGTGCAGAGTACATTCCTGAAGAGCCTATGACAGTTAGAGAAGCTTTAAGTTCGCCATCTAAAGAACAGTGGAAAGAAGCTCTTGACAATGAATATTCATCTCTCATCAAGAACAATACTTGGACTCTTGTACAACTTCCTAAAGGACGTAAAGCGATCAATTGCCGATGGGTATTTAAAGTGAAGTACAACGTAGATGGATCTGTTGAGTGACACAAAGCTCGTCTTGTTGCCAAAGGATATTCTCAAGAGGCAGGCCTAGACTATGAAGAAACCTTTTCTCCTGTGGCACGTTACACCTCAATTTGTACAATTCTCGCACTTGCCGATCAGTTAGACTTGGAAGTCCATCAAATGGATGGTTCGTCAGCATTCTTGAATGAGGAATTGAAAGAAGAGATTTACATGACCCAACCTGAAAGCTACGAAAGTTACGTAGTTGGTTTGCAAGTTAAACAAGAGTATCTATGGCCTGAAGCAAACTTCGAGATGTTGGTATGACACGACAAATTTTTGAAGAAATCTGGTTATGTGCCATCGAAATCAGATCCGTGTCTGTACATAAAGTGAGAGGGAGAAAATATCATGCTGATAGCTTTGTATGTCGACTTGTTGCTGGCAAGTAACAGTGAGAGGATGCTACGTGAAGAGAAAGAAGCATTGAAGAAACGTTTTGAAATGAAAGATCTTGGAGAAGCTCATTATTGTCTTGCTATCCAGATTGAACGTAATTGAAGCAACAAATGCATGCTGTTGCATTAAACTAAATACCTCACGACCTTATTAAAGAAGTTTGGAATGGAAAATTGTAAGCCAGTATCAACTTCAGTCAAACAAGGTACTAAACTATTACCCAATGAAGGAGAACCAGTTGAAAAGATGAAGTATCAAGCATTAATTGGAGGATTAACTTATGGAGTCACTGGTACAAGACCCGACCTTGCCCAAGCATTAGGAGTAGTTAATCAAATTTGCTCAAACCCAGGACTTGAACACTGGAAAGCTGCAAAGCATATTTTACGATACATCAAAGGAACAATCGATTATGGAATTATATTCGATGGCTGTAAAGAAGACACAGTGCAACTAACTGGATTTGTTGATGCTGATTGGGGAAGTAATCCAAATGGATGGAGATCACAATCAGGGTATCTATTTTCCCTTTGTGGAGGAGCGATCAGCTGGGCTAGCAAACGACAAAGCGTCATAGCACTTTCTTCCACAGAATCTGAATATGTAGCGGCATGTCTTGCATGTCAAGAAGCAGTGTGGTTACGTGTGTTACTCTATGACCTTGATTTTGTCCAAGAACAATCAACAATCATTAAAAAAGATAATCAAGGAACAATTGCTTTGTCAAGAAATCCTAAGTATCATCCCAGAATGAAGCACATTGACATCAGGCATCACTTCATTCGAGAAAAGGTGGAGAAATTGGAAGTCACCTTAGAATATTGTCCTACACAACAGATGCCAGCAGATTTACTAACCAAGCCATTAGGAAAGACTTTGTTCCAACGTTTTAGAGAACTTATGGGCATTGGAAATGCAATCTGAACAAATTATGTGTTGAAGTCTTAAGTTTCTGAATGTGTAATATGTAATTTATGTAGTTCTTTTTGAGAGGGAGTGTTAATATGAACAGATTGCATGACAAAAATAAGAACTACTGCGTTCGTTATTGGGTGGACGTTTATTAGACGGTTCACACCCTTCTTCCTGCTTTTCACTTCATCAATTCGTGTTGTTGAATACATTTTTGTTGTTGTTTGTAACCTAATAAATATGTAGTTAAACAAGCCGTATGCTAATTCCTCTATGAACAAAACATATCCTTAAGAACCCTAACCAACCCAAAAAATTTTATTTGTGTTATTCTCATACCTTGAATGTGCAAGGTCTGAGAATATCCAAAAAACTCTAAAAACTCCAATTATTTATGCATAACTTTTTTGATTAAATATTGTGGGATATTTGCATGTTGCTCCAAAAATTAAGATTCTCTATGCTATGGAGAGCAAAAACTAAAAACATTTTGTGATAGAGTTTTTAAGGAAAAAGAATCGCCTTAGTAAGGTGAGGCAAATGATATATAGCTTGTCTGTTTTGGTTGAAAGGTATCACTTTCCCACAAGAAAGTTAGAAAAACTGAAAAATTTTCATCCAAAACAATTAGGGTCTATTCTATGTAGACTAAAAGTTAAAAACATTTTCTGAAATATTATAACCAAAAATCTCCGCCTTGCTAAGATGTACATTCTTTCTTTCACCTTGACCTTACCCGACAACGTCCAGCTGAAATAAAGCCAAATAAACTTATTAATACAACAAAAACTTCGTTTTTCTCCCTTAAGGAGCAATATTTTCTGACAATAATTATGAAAATGTAGATCTCGAGACGCTGTTTCATAAGGATGCAATCAGATTTTAGATATCTCTTTTCGTTAAGGAGATAGGGTTAAATTTCCAAAAACGTTAAAGCCATCCCCCTGAAATCATATATCATCTCTTTGAAAACAGGACGGTTTGGTCAATTGGCAAGTTTTCGCCACTGCTCTTGAGGAAATCTTTCTTTTAACCTGTTTTGAAGTTCAAAAAGGGAAATAATCTTAAATAATCTTGAATTTAAGATGCTTGTGCTTCTTTTGAATATATTTAATCATTGTTTTCACATCTTTTGATAGTGAAATGAACGGATTATGAATTATTCATAAATCCAAGATGGTGGCTATGTTTTTACATAGTATTTTCTATGTCATTTTTTTCCTTTTTTTTTAATTCCTAAATTTATACTATTATTTTTATTTTAGACATGGAACGACTATGTAATTGAGGTGTCTCGGCAATGATGCCATAGAATGTCGATGTCAACGACATCGACATTGATCTATGTGCCATCAGTTATCCGGTCGCTCACCCACATTTTGGAGTCACAATGGAAACCATGCTGGGTCCCAACATCATGTTGGCATCTTCGTCCAAATGCCCATACCCACCGACCCAATTCCTCAATGAAAACACTTTTCCCATATCCTTCCACCCTTCTGTCCTGCTGGTCTGCCACTATGGGCACCCAGATATCCTCAAAGAGATAATTTGTTCACACCTCAGAGACATGGACCACATGGTTTTTCCCTCCCCGCCTAACTGTAATTGGCTTATCAATGGCACCGACAAAGGAGTGCCAATGCTAGTGTTAACGAGGGCACTAGTTGATAGCCATGTAAACTATGTGCGCCTAATACACTTTGGAACGAAGATGCCCCATTCCATCTTCCCGACACAGGATGAAATCATCACTGAATGTGATGCAGTTGAATCTGGTGAGTTGCCCAAGAATGAATATCACATATCCCTAAATGTGAGGAACTTGTACATCATGGCAACAAAAGTGGAAGAACCAGGTCATTGGGGAGAGCAGGATGTTTACCCCACCTTCATTCCTCTTTACATGCGCAGATCCCCCGACAGAAGCATGGGTGGGACTTTCACCATGGCATTTAATCAAGGTTCCATTAAAGAACTCAAGTGGGACAACTTAATTTACCATGTGCTGCAAGGCATCAGTAGCAAAAAGTTGAGGGTGCCAACCCAAAGCACCCAGCAGGTGGCTCGCTACTTGGAATCTTGGGCTGATTTAAAAGAACGGCTGTCAAACAACAGCCAGTACCTTGGAGGGTACCGCATCGAGACGTTAGTTGAGCACTGAACTTTAGAGGGAGCACTTAATGTGTGCCTTGAGAGCGAGGTGTTCAAAGTCGATCAATTTGTTTCTCCAGCTCGTCTGGTTGTTTACAGAGTTTCAGTGGTAGACTATTTAGAGTGCCTTGGTGGGAAATTAGATCTTGCAAAGGCATATCTTGAAAGATTGTGAGCGATGCATGGGCATCACGCAATGCCCATCAACCAGGCAATGAAGGAAATCCTCGGCGATTTAAAGTCTCCTTGGATATTCCGTCCGCAAAGCCCCTCACCCCCGTTTCAGCCATCCTAGAGCATGGTGGAGAACCCAAGTACCCATTTACCCTAACCCCAACCCACCAGAACCACCACAACAGAACATAAGAAGAGGGGAAAGATTTAATGACGAAATGGACGTTTACATCGTCTGCTTAGTCAGAAGACTAAGTGACAACCGAAGAAAACAAGTTCCGTGGAAATAACTGTTGGAAAGGTTCAATAGGAGATTTCCAAACATTGCTACAAGACGCTAGAAAGAAGTGGACGGGCACAGGCCATACTTAATTCTTTGTAAACTTTGTAAATAACATTATGTAAGAAATAGGAACTTGTAAATAATGTAAATACAAACTTGTAAATATTTGATATTAAAATGTTATATCTACATATTTCCTTTTTTTGACCTTGACCTAGTTAAATTCCATATCTATAAGAACTAAACAAAACCCAAAAAAAACACTAACCTAATTCATAAACGGGTTGTCCAAACCCAAACTTTTTTTTTCTTTTTAATCCCCTGGAAACTAACCATAACCCCCCGAAACTAACCCCCCTGAAAATAACCCTAGCTCTAGGTTAGCATTAGATTAGGAAATTCATCCAAAAAACTCATTACTAGATGAAAAACGTAATTTTTCTCCCTTTCGGAGCAATATTTCCTGGCTAAGATAATCTATGAAAAGATAGATCTCTCCAAAACAACATCAGTCTCTTCCATCAGAAACAAAATCCAACCAAAAAACCATCGAGATATTGCCAAAAACGAAAATCTACTAATCGCACCTCATTAGCTGGACTTCGAAAAAATTCGTTCGAAAATTCACATTCTCTATAATATGTAGAGCAAAAACTAAAAACATTTTGTGGCTAATATATTAACCAAAAAGGTCCGCCAACATGCGATATACAACCGTACTTTCACCTTCATCTTGGTCTGCAACTTCTGGCGGAAATAAAGCCAAAAAAAATTACATGTAGAACAAAAATATCGTTTTTCTCCCTTAAGGAGCAATATTTTTGGACAATGATCAATTATGAAAAAGTAGATCTCGAGATGCTCTATCAGTATTATCCAATCACATTTGAAATATCTCCACTTGTTAAGGAGATATTGATGTCAGACTTTGACCTAAATTTTGGCTATGATCCAAAAACATTTTCTGACAAAGATATTAACCAAAAAGAATTGTCTCAGTAAGATGAGTCTGATATATAGCATGTCTGTTTTGGTTGATAGGTATCACTTTCCCAGAAGAAAGTTAAAAACAAGAATTTTTCTCCAAAAAATTAAGGTCTATTCTATGTAGACTAAAAATTAAAAACGTTTTCTGACAAATATTATAACCAAAAATCTCCGCCTTGCTAAGATGAACATTCTTTCTTTCACCTTGACCTTACACGACAACTTCCGGCCGAAATAAAGCCAAATAAACTTATTAATACAACAAAAACCTCGTTTTTCTCCCTTAAGGAGCAATATTTTCTGACAATGATTAATTACGAAAATGTAGATCTCGCAATGCTCTTTCATAAGGATGCAATCAGATTTTAGATATCCCTTTTCGTCAAGGAGACATGGTTAAATTTCCAAAAACGTTAAAGCCATCCCCCCTGAAATTATATATCTCTTTGAAAACAGGATAGTTTGGTCGATTGGCAAGTTTTTACAACTGTAAGTAGTTGGTCTTATAAGTTCTCTATAGAAAATCGTTCTTTTAATCTGTTTTGAAGTTCGAAAAGGTAAATAATCTTAAATAATCTTGAATTTAAGATGCTTGTGCTTCTTTTGAATATATTTAATCATTGTTTTCACGTCTTTTGATAGCGAAATTAACGGATTATTTTCTATGTAACTTTTTTTTTACTAATTTATAAATTTTTACAATTCTTTTTATTTTAGAGATGCAGCGAGTATTAGGAAGGCACATTTCCAACCTCATGTTCAACAATGACTTTGACATTAACCATATGGATATTGAACTCTATACCATTAATTGTGTTGGACACAATAATTTTACAGAAGCAATGACCCAAATGCTTGGACAAAATGTCATGCTGTCCTCATCAAAAACCCGCAACTACCCATCCACCGATTTCCTTAACACCAATACCCTATCGATATGCATTCACCTGTCTGTGGTTTTCGTGCCACACAATGGGACACCAGATATCCTAAAAGAAAATCTCTGCAATTACTTAAGAAGCTGCGGCCAGATGGTCTTTGCATCTGCGCCAAGAGATAACTACTTAATAAGAGGTAACGACAAGGGCATACCGACCGTTGTCCTCATATTCACTCTAATGCATGCGGGATCCGGTACGTCCGGATCCTCCACTTTGGCACCAAGATGCCCTATAACTTTTTTCCAATGCAAGGGGATATTGTAGCTGAATGTGATGCCGTGGAACGTGGTATTCTCTGCGAAAATGAGTACCACGTTTCAGTTAACGTGAGGAGCTACCACATCTTGGTGGCGAAAGTCAAACAAGCCAACCTAATTGGAGAGCAAACGATTTATCCAACATTCATACCGCTGGATATGTGGCCGTCCCCTCAAGACAGCATGGGGGGGGGGGGGACTTTCACAATGAAATTTGGCGACGATGTGCCAGTAAAAGAAATCAAATAGTATAATTTGATTTACCATGTGATTCGTGGCATAATGCAAAAGAAACTCAGGGTGCCAACCCAAACCGTACAGCAGGTGGCTCGCTTCCTGGAGTCATGGCATCTGATAAAAGGAATGCTGGTGGACAACAGACACCACCTTGGGGGATACAGGGTGGAGACCCTGGTCTGCCGACGCACCATCGAGGAAGCTATGATTCTCTACTTGGACAATGACATGTATGACGTGGAAACCTTTATACGGCCGTCAACACTGATGATACATCAAATGTCGGTAAATGCTTACCTCACGTCCCTGGATGTACTATACCAAAAGGCTGTGGCTTGTCTACGAGGGTTGGGTGCAATGCGCGGACATCAGAGCACGGTTCCAATAACCCATGCCATGAAAATGATTATGGAGGACTTGAAATCGTTGCTCGGATATTCCGTGCACAAGACATCCCACTCCCACCATGCATTGCCAGGAGCATGATGAAGACAAAGACAAGTCCCAGTAGTCCGCGCAATTTCAGGACCCGATGACGGCCCTGTAAGAAGACGAAACATATTCAATCATGAAATGGACACGTTGATCGTGGACCTAGCTGACCAACTTTGTGACTTAAAATCCGGAAGAATTTCGTGGGTACGACTTCAATTACATTTTAATTGTACTTTCCCAAATGTCGCGAACAGAACCCAATTACGTGAGCACTACAAGACCCTAAGAAGTGGTCGCGTGGATGCCATACTGAATGCGATCTAAATTGAAACATTAATAAAGAACAAAAACCAACTTGTAAATAAATTAAATAATTTGTAAATAATTCATATCAAAATTTTATATATACATATTTCCTCAGGCGGACGCCATATTGAATGAGATGTAAATAGGAACATTAATAAAGAACAAAATCCAACTTGTAAATAATGTAAATAATTTGTAAATAATTGATATTCAAGTTTTATATATACATATTTCCTTTTTTTTGTGACCTTGAATGATCTTGACCTAATTATATATTCCATCTTTATAAGAACTGAACGAAACCCAAAATAAAAAACACTAACCTAATTTACAAAACGGGTTATATATACAGGATAGGAAAAGGAATCTGGAAATACATCCAGCAAAAAAACCTACAAACATTTTTTTTTGTGTGTTATTTCCAGATCTTGAATCATCAAGATCTGAAAATAACACCAATAAAATCGCTAAAAACTTACATTACATATACAAAACTTTCAGGATGAAATATTGTGGGATATTTGCATTTTGGTCGAAACATGAGGGTTATCTATACTATGTAGAGGAAAAACTAAAAACATTCTAAGACAAAGATATTAACCAAAATGGTCCGTCTACTTGAGAGGTACAACCGTACTCTGACCTTCACCAAGGTCCGACAACTTCCGGCAGAAATAAAGCCAAAAAAACTTATCTGTAGACCAACAACATAATTTTTCTCCATTTCAGAGCAATATTTTCTAAGATAATCAAAAGATAGATCTCTCCAAAAGAACATCAGTCTCTTTGATCATAAACCAAATCTGACAAGAAACTATCGAGATATTGCAAAAAACCTTAATATATTACTTGCCGCATCTCAGCTGGACTTAAAAATTTTGTCCGAAAATTTAGACTCTCTATACTATGTAGACTAAAAACATTTTCTGACTAATATATTAACCAAAAAGGTCCGCCTACATGAGATTTACAAACGTACTTTGACCTTCACCTTGGTCCGACAACTTCCGGCGGAAATAAAGCCTAAAAAACTTATATATACAACAAAAATCTCATTTTTCTACATGAAGGAGCAATATTTTCTGACAATGATCAATTATGAAAAAGTAGATCTCGAGATGCTCTATCAGCAATCTCCACCCATTAAGGAGATATTGATGTCAGACTTTGACCTGAATTTTGGCAATGATCCAACAATATTTTCTGACAACAATCATAAACAAAAACATAGATGAACTATTCCTCTACCTAATACAAAAATCAGAACTCAAAAATCTTAAATAGTCGCTGAGAAAAACGCAATTAGGGCAACTCACTATTTGCCCTAATAGGAAAAATAGGCTTTCGTTGCCCCCGGCTAGAGGATTCATCCAATTGTCCTGAAATTCTATTAAACTATAAAAGCTTCACTAATGTATAAATGTATGATCATTCACACTTAACATCTATGCATTTGCTTAGTCTGTCAAAAATACTTAACATACCACAGATATCACACTTCACATGGTCCCAAAAACATCCTAAACACGATACCAACTCCACATAAGTCTTCCTAACAATCAAAAGAACAGTATGAAAAATCATCCCTATCTGACTTCACTATCACACAAAAAATACAAAAAAAACACTAAAGAACATTCGATGAACCCACAAACGGTTGATCTTCACTCATACTGATCTTCATTATACCTTTGAGAGTCTTTGTAAATGATATTATCCACTTAAAATTCAAATTTTTCAAGAGACCACCAACCATCAAGCGCCTACAAACGCATGACTGCTTACACGTCCCTACTTAACACTCAATTTGCATACAACAGCAAACTTTGTTTATGAGAAATCGCTTTGCTCGCTATCAAAAACTTCCAAACAGCAAAACTAACTCCACAGAAGTCTTCCTAGCAATGAAAAGAACAAGTTTATGAAAAGTCATTCCAATCCGACTTCACTATCCCGCACAAAATGCGAAAAAAAAAAAAAAAAAAATTTCGGTTATGCAAGTCAAGTCAAGTACCATTTGACAACCTGTCAAAACACTATTGACATGTTTCAGATTATTCAATTTTTTACCGTTTACTTGTTGCCAATCAAACAAACCATTTCTTCAAACTACGGCTGCAAAAACTCGCTTCACTCGCTATCAAAAATTCAAACGGCAAAATTAACTCCACAGAAGTCTTCCTGGCGATGAAAAGAACAAGTGTGTGAAGTAGTAGTATATTGTGGTGGAAATATTCATAAGACTTACCAATCATATCACTGCATCTTGGATTAGCGTTGGGGGGGGGGAGTGATTTGGGGATCTTCATTAACGCTTCTAAACCAATCAACGATGGTGTCGAATGTCGCTTGTACGGGATTGGTTGTTATCCGTCAACCAGGGGCGGGTTGGACTTAGTGCGTATAAACCTAACCTATACTCCGTAAACGACATCATTTTACCGACACAAAGGGAAACAAACCACCCGACCCATATAAGCCATTAAATACAAGGAACGAGAAGGAATCTTTACAAAGACCCGTGTCGGTTTATTTGTGATCAAAATCACAGTTTTGTTGGAAATAACGACTACGAGATAACACCACAACTGTGCTATGTATGTTAGTTTTCGACACCATCGTTTTATAACAATAATACTCCAAATACTTGCCCTGAAATCAACACGCGGATGACAATAAAAAAGTGTTGCTTTTATTTTGCAGTGGTGTGATGACTGATGAAATGAGTTATGAGCAAAAGCGTGATTTTTGGAAAGCGTATATGGTGATGGAAGTGAGTGATTACGGAGAATACGGGATGACTGATAAATTATTTGTTGAAGAATGCAAATTTTACAAAGAATATTTGTTGTTGGACAATAGAATTTTTAAGGAATATTATATAACACATTGGGATCATCAAGAGTACTATATTCCTTATGTTATACGTGTGAGGTTGATGGCTGCTCCTGAACGGGCAGGATAAAATTAAGAGCTTACGCTTTGTTGTTGTCGTTTTTTTATTTCAGTTAAAAGTTTTGATAATCCATTATTATCTCCAAATCTTCGTAAATTATATGGAACTCTTCTTTTTTTTTATTTCTTGCTTTCGTTTAAGTTGATCCACAATTTCATCCAAGTTACCCATATTTTTCTATCGTGAGTGGAATGCGGCGGTTATTCGAGTACAAACTCTTCGACAAAGGGGGCAAACCCACATAACTTTTTTGTTTCTCAACCGATTTCGCTCAAAATTACATCAAAAGAATCGCTAGAGTCAAGCGAGCAATTTGTGATGAAATTGGTTTGATTTGGAAAATTATTTTTGAAAATATCAAATAATATGTGTTTGAGCGCACTCGTCTCGGTGTGCTGATTATCCCTTCGAGTGCTTCTAAACTCATAACTTCGTTTTTTACGGAATTCAGGATTTGTTTTTGGTGAAATTTTGTACTGTGATGGTTTACGAAAGTCTTGAACGTTGTTTGAGTCGTGTTTGAAGCTTTTGACGTTAAAAATAAGACGAAAAATATCTACTTACTTGGTTGTTGCTGTGTCTTGTGATCGCCTCGTGGTCTTTGTGATGCGGTTTGAATAAATTACTGTCAGTTACGGTACTTGACTTCAAGTGGGAAACCGTGAAAAGTATAAATTATTGAAATAGGGCTGAAATTTAATTGATAAACAGGATGGAGAGCTTGGAATTTCTTAATGATGATGGTGAAAGGAAAAAATTTTGCACGTGTTTGGAAATGTTTCGTAAATTGAGGGAAAGTGTTTGATTATTTTTTCTATACTAAAATTATGGGAAAAGCTGTTGAAAATTTAACAATTTTGGAAGAGATGTTTATTATGGATTTTGATTTGGAAAATGTTAAGGATCATCACTGGTATATGACCAAGGTAAAAGCAAAGTACAAAAGATTGGATAAAGAAAGCATTGTAAAGTGCGGATATTGTGGACGTGAATATCTGGTTCCTGATTGGGAAAATATTGTTAAAATGAGCGTGAAATTGTTGTCAGAATATAGTGAAATTTGATGGAAGGAAGCGGATGTGATGGCTATGTGTTTTATGAATAAATCGGAAGTGTGACATAAGATATATAATGGTTGGTCTTTTGTTGGCAAATATGATTTTGATTTGGTGGTCAAAGAAGCATAAGGGGAACGGTATTGTGAATCAAGAGTTAAAATGAAACTATTTTTTTGGGTGCAAAATGGAGGAGATAAAAGAAAGTTGGTTTGTTGCTTTCTTTGGTCTTCTCTGCTTTAGACAAAAGGTAAGAAATGTTGAATTTTATAATTTGGTTTTCACAAATAGTGAATTCTAATAAAATTCCTTAACCTTTTCTCACAGGTGTTGTCAAGGACTCGGATTATTCAAGAATTATGTTTGGAGTGGGTAATGTTGACCAGAAAGAAAGTTCAGGTGAAATTTATTTCTTTTGAATTTTCTTTCATTGCACAAGAAAGAAGCTTGATATGGGGATTGAACCCGCGACCCTTGGATTAAGAGTCCAATGCTCTACCTACTGAGCTAATCAAGCATTCGTTGATAAGGGATTTTAAAAATTGGTTTTTGGTGTTCAACTGTTCGCAACTTTTTATTTATTTTAAAGGTTTTGGACAGTTGGATAGTGAAGATTGATTTTTTTTCTGGCTCGTGGATTAAGGATGCTGTTATGCTTTCTGTTTTCAGTTGTGGGAAACATTTTGTATAAAACCAATGTTTTTTACAACTGCCAATAAAAAGTATGCTTGATATGGGAATTGAACCTATGACCTTTGGATTATGAGACCAACGCTCTACCTACTGAGCTAATCAAGCTGTTGTTGGGATGTGATATATATAATTCTTTTTAACCTGGGATTCTTTGATTTGTTATGGATCAAAGGATCTTAAGTTGAAAAATATTATATAGCTTGATGTGGGGGTCGAACGCTCTACCTACTGAGCTAATCAAGCCATCTTTTGAAGATGGTCAAAATTTATTATATAAATTAATTTAACATTTGAGGTTGTGTTTAACATATGATATTTTGTTTTATGTGTTAAAGGCAACCCAGAACGTTAAATTTAATTGTGAAATATGAGTGATTGTGAAGAAAAATTGGAAGAAATTCAAATACATTGGTTTGGATGTGATGGAATGGAATTGACTGTTTGAAGATATATTGAATGATGAGACGTATTTTGATGAAACTGATGCTTGGGTTATGGAGTTTGTTTTGTTTGAACTTTACTGTAAATAATTAAGGTTTATTTGATTTTTTCACAGTCTTTTTTTTGCAATTGCTTTTTTGGTGATTGTGAAGAAGACTGTTGAAAAAATTGAGTTAATATTTCTGAGATGATGATGTTTATGTTTGATCTTTATTCAGCTTCTTCAAGGGTCAGTAATTTGACTGATTCTGGAGGAGCTGAGAAAAGATTGAATATTTTGATCTGATATGGAATGGTGTTGATGTTTTATTATTATCAACTTTTTTGAAGTTTATTTTAACATCAAAGGAGTTGGTATCTAATAAATTTCATATTTATCATGAATAAAGTGTTTTTTTATATTTCTGGTCGATTGTAAATATAATTTTAATTGCAGTTTATCAGATTTGTAACAAAATATTGGATATTCTTTTAAATTATTCTGATAGAACAAGAAAATGAAAACAGGAATTGTGAAGACTTATCGTCGTCGTATTGAAAGAGCTTATTGGATAGCTGTTATAATGACAGAGGATTGGAATGAAGATGATTGTATGATGAAATTGGTGGAAAAAAGTTTAACTCGTCATGTGTTGATTTCAAAGCCTTGTTATCGACCTCAATAAAATCGAACTGTGTGTTGTGCTATGTTTTCTTTTTACAAAACAGTAACTGAAAGTTATTTTGGAAGAGGATTTGTGAATAAAAATAAGTTAATACCAGTTGTGAAATCGACTGAATGGTTGAGAGGAAAGCAACATGAATATATAATGTTGATAAAAGAAATAGGAAAACCTGTATTTGAATATAAAGCTTCGGAAGTGAAAAGATTGTATAATTATTATAAAAACAATCACAATTTGAATAAATTTGATATGTCAAAGTAATTTAAATCTACAATGTATTGATAATAAGGACTTTTGACTGATATTGCTTGTTTTCCATTGTGTATTACATAAGAAGCATTCACCGCATCAAAGAAATCGAATTTGGGAAATAATATTAAGTCTTCACCTTTTTTAAAAACCCAAGATAAATTATCTGCTTCGTATGGTTGTTCACTATGATAAAATGTGCCTGATTTGAATAGACTTTCATTTGTTAGCAAATCCTGAACTTTTGTTCGGTAATGTCGATCTGCCCACTGATCCTTTGTTATTTTGTAAATATCGAATCCAACAAATCCACCGGGGTTAAGTCTAAATCCCTCGATATGATGCATGTAAATGTTTGTGTCAGGAATACTTTTATCTGATGTGTTTGATTGCAATGTTGGATAAAGAATGTCTGAATTTACGTTTGAATTACAATTGATTTTGATTATTATTCTTACTTTGTCTAAATTCATTTCCCCTTCTCCTAGTTTAAGATTATGTGCAAAAGGTCCTATGGTGAAATCCAAATTACCTAAAAGAGATCCATTTCTTAAAGTTGAGTATGTTGCATAATATGTTTTTGGTCCTTTCACTGTTGTGATTCCTGTCATATCAAACGATCTTGACGATGGTGTTAGAAATCGAAGATCTGGGTTTTCATGTATACGAATTGTTTTTTTCGTTGCCAAATCTGCTCCGGAATCGGCATCTTTATGAGGAAATCGTATTGTTCTTGTCAAATGGTGTTTTGATTTCCCGAAGACCATTGAAGCTTGCTTTAAAGACGAATAATCCAATGCATGAAATATAACTAAATTATAAAAGTATATGGTTTTTTAACGTGATGTTGAAGATATAAAGAAATAAAATTGTTTTACTTACTTTTTGTTGGATATATCTTCCGAGTTCATTTCTTAAAGTTTACAATCGTCCTTCGACACAATGTCTGGATAATTTTATGGTTAAATCATTAATTTGCATGTGAGAAAAACAAAGTACTTGAAATACTTGAAGTACTTGAAAGTTAAATTCCATGCATACTTTATATGATTACTTCTTGAGAATTTATGCATTCGTGTTGTAAATGGTGTCAAAATGATCGCTGAGTCTAGCGATCATTTTAATACCAAACATGACTATATAGGGTGAATGTTTATTGTTTTTTTTTAAATAAAATAAGAAAAGCGGAAGGTATATTTATTCAAATTTGGACCGGATTTACGTAAATCAAAAGTGGCGTGATATCGCGTGATGCTTATTATGAATCTTAATGTGCTTCGTGTCCTATTTCAAAGGAAGGAATTTTCTTTAAAATACTAGGATTTTGAAGGTAAGAAAAAGTTTAATATAGCTAGTAATGCTTGTTATGTGAGAATGAATACTTTGTTGGGGAAGAGAATCATAAGAGATGGATTTATAGACTTGAAACGTATGGAATTAAAAATTGATGATATTTATGAGCTCGAGGTGTTTGCATGTAGTGAATCGGTTCTTAATTTGAACGAAAATATGGGTATTTGTTATTTTCAGTGCCACAGTGAATCTTCTTATTCGAATTTGGTTCATTTGGTGCGAACATTGTTGGATGAAGAGTCTTATAAAATTTCCCGTGCTGAGAAGTATTGTTGTGATTCTGAATTTTCTAAAGGATATATTCTTTGGCGCTTGAATTGAAAGATGTTCATGATTAGAAATGGAAGTTTTAAAATTTTGGATAAATGGTGTGTCAAAGAAAGTGTATTGATGTTGAAAAATGTGAAACAAGTTTTGTATAAAGAAGCTGTTGCTAATTTGAATTATGCATGGTTTTTGTTGGAATTGACAGATGGTTTTGATGAATGTTATGTTGAAATGCAAATTGAAAATGAAGGAGTCATGGGTCATAACATTTTAAATGTTAAGATGATTTATGAATATTTTAATACTCTAATGTATGTAGATAAAAAGGAATGGAAGGATTTTTTTAAATGTGGTTTGATTAAGAAAAAAGGAATATATCACATAGTTTGTTTTGATTGCTGAAATTATGTTGACTCAACATCAAATTTTAACTTATCGAGCTATGGAAGCCGTGTTGGAATATCTTGGAAACGATCCTCGTGTATTTTGTTTGTACTTTGTGTGTAAACAATTTTACACTTATTATGTGATGAGAAGAACTCAGACGGAATGTATGGGTTTTGAAAAGTATGTGAATTATGGTGCTTCTTGGGAAATTGGTTTGAAGATGATTCAGCAACAAAAGATACAATGTTTTTTCAGAATGTTATTTAACAGAATGATTGTGGCAGATTTTCACCCCCTGTATTCAATTTTTAATGTGAAAAAATTGGGTTATTTTAAAGTCCCTGTGAATATTACCAATTTTTTCTACATTGTTAAATACGATGGTTGGAAAAATTGGGATGAAAATAGATTTATACATTAAAAAGTTTAAATTTCATGCAAAAATGAACATCATTTCTTTAAATGACAATAATGTGTTGAGTGATTGTGGTGAATTGGAGTGTAAAATGTCATCTTGTGTTTTGGAGAATTATAAAGTGCATGATGATTCATTTATGGTTGGTGCTAGGAGAAGTGATATTGGAGTGATAATGACATCTTTTTTTTTGTTGGGAGAAATGGCATATTTCAGTGTGACATGTTATTCATCACTAAAATTGTGGTTAAGATATGATATAAATATAAAATTTGAAGTTTTAAAATGCTTTTTTTGTTATGGAGCATTTAGAGATCAAGTTATGGCGATGTTTCAATGTGTTAAATGTTATAAAGTTTTGAAAAGTTTATTGAATAAAATGCTGTGTGGTGTGAATGCGGGATGTCAGAATAAGTTTGTTGAATTTAGGAGGAAGGTTCATTTTAATTCTAAAAAAAGAAGAAGAGAAATTAATATGGACCATTCTTTTGTGAAAAATTACTCTTATAGAAAGTGTTCTAGTATTCCTCGAATATTTGATCATACAAAAAATGGTGAATTAATACATGATTGTTATTATGATATTTTGGATTCTGATTGAAAATTGGTGTTTATCAGTCGAGTGAAATATGTTAAAATAATGGATGAGGGGTGTCAATTAAGATCATGTTGTGAATTGTTAAAAGGAAATGATGTGATGGAAGTGGATTATGACTTGAGTAATATAAATGTCGATGTTGGTGATAGGAAACCAGAATATTTCAAGTTTGTTCAAGAAACATTTGATTGTTACATAACATTCTGAAAAAATGGAATTGTATCATAAAGAGAACGTTGCTAATATAACCACATTGGTTTGTTATGAAGACGGATCTGTAAAACAAGCGTGTTATCATCCAGCAAGTAAAGAGGTTCAATTTTACAGAGCGTGTCCTGATGTCAAAGATGGATATCGATTTATGTGTTATTCAAAGTTTTCTTTCGACTTCAAAGATTTGAATGCAGTTATTAATAGTTTTGGTATGCTTGCTGAAAAAGAACGAGGAATTGTTGAAGTCTCAATAAAAGCAAATAAGTGCCTTGTGTTTGTTCTTAATGAACACTATGGTAGTTGGGAATTGGGTTTTCAGAAGAAAAAGAATGTGCAAAAGAGAAGAGCAGTGTTGGTGGATTTGGAGAACGATGATGTTGAAGGAAATTTGGCACCGAGATTGAGAGCTGAAGTTATGAAAGCTGATTATGAAGAGGAATTTAACAGATTTGAACAGTTTACTTTTAAGAAAATTGAAGATTAGGACATTATAATTGAACGGTTAATTGAATTTGAGAGAGATGTATTGGAAAATTATCCTTTTTTGAGAGTTGAAATCCAGGGGGAAAAAAGGGGAATGAAGGTGGGGAAATTGATGATCATTTTTTGAAAAGACATATTGAAATATTTCACTATATGACTTTTCAAATGGGATTTGATCAGGAACAGAGATCGGTGGCAAGGATTGCGAAGATTAGGCAATATGCAGATGATCTGGCAGCATGTGATGAAATTTTTGACGTTAATCTTTTTATCAAGAATGAAAAGAAGATTTATGATTATTGTAAGATTCTGAGAGCTGCTCGTGATGCTGCTCGTAATAGTGCTGAACAACGTCGTGAATCTTCTTCCAGTACTAGTGTGGGTAGGACAGCACAAGTAGTATAAGGTGGAGAGGAGAATATGCAAAATACTTACCAATTAGATTGCCGGAAATTTTGAATGGACCAATGGGAGGATCGGATTGGGGATTATCGTCGGGAGGGGTGACTTAAGAATTTCCTATTAACGTTTTGACCAATCAGAAAGCGAGGATTATGAATACTTGATTAATGTATTCCGGCTTTGGGGTGGTTGGGCCTAGGTGCGTGCGGCCTATCCTAGGGTCGTCTCGGGGGAAATTTTGGTAACCAACGGCCATGCAAAACCCGAAATACCCAGTCCTCTCCTACAACTCTTGTTTTTGGACAGCAAGAAGCCGTTTTGTTTTGGAGAAGAACGGGGAAGAATGACAAGAAAACAGCTTGGTGTGGGACTTGAACCCGCGACCGTTCGGTTAAAAGCCGAACGCTCTACCAACTGAGCTAACCAAGCTTTCTTGTCGACGAAGCGATAAAAATCGCTAGGGTATACACAAGACCCCGAATCGCCGTTTTGGTTTTATTTTGCATCTTTTCTTGTCGGTGACAAGGTAGAAAAATCGTGATTACAATCACTGTTTTGCAGTTTGGTTTTTGACGCTGTGAAAGCGAGAATGACCCGTAATAAAATAAGAAACACGAAAAACTATACTGTGTATGTGACTGAGTATTCATAATGACCTGCTGCTTTTCCCGATTGGATACGTCGATAGGAAATTTAAGTCGCTCTTACCTTTTGGAATAACCATATCACTTACGCACACTTTGGTTTTGTTGTTTTGTAGGTTTACTAAAGAAGTGAAAGACAACATGAGAGATGTCTGGTTCTGGAAAGCACTTTTAAATATTGAAGAATATCGTTGGGAAGATGGGATGTTGGTGTATGGAATGACTGACGAATTGTTTGTGGAATCATGCGAAATTTATAAAGAACAACTTTTGCTTAATGATGAGTTATTTAATGGGTATTATATCACACACTGGGATCATATCGAACAATGTTTGTTCCATTTGTTGTTAGAATGAGATATATTGCATCTTATGCTGCTGCAGGATGAATAAATAGATATACCTTTTTACCCGAGACAGAAGGATTAACGCAAGCAATACATACAGTTAAAATATGTTGTCAAAGAATGAACCAATTTTATTAAAAATTCCTCGTCCTTTCTGATTCTTTCTTCTTCTTCTGGTCATCTTCCTTCTTTTTCTATTTTTTCCGGAACCTCCTAGCATGTTTGTAAGAATGGATAAACCGATTTTGAGTAAAGTTCCCAATCCTGAACCTTTTTGGATTGCTCTTGTTTTGGCAACTTTCATACTGCGGTTGTTTGAGGAAATGTTCTGTGAAAGTGTATGACAAATCGAGATAAAAACGTTTATATTTCTTCGATCTCGTTCAAAAAAGGTGTCAAAAGAATCGTTTGAATTTCACGAACAAAATAATGTAAGATTCAAGGTTTTGTTTGGAATGATTTTGGAAATATGTTATGTTTCGTATGTTGCATACTTTTGAAGTCACGGCTTTTAAGCGGAACACCGTTCATTCTTCGCAAGTTGCGGGTATGTTTTGTATGTTGTATACTTTTGAAATCACGGCTTTTACATCTGTTATTCGGTGGTTGTTAGTTGAAGATTTTGATTTTTGTCTTACCTTGTTGTTTCGCGTGGCATTCGCCCGTTTGTCTTCCTTTGCTTTGCTTCGTCTTGTGATGTCTTTGATGGATGAATAAATTAGAATTCAAAATTGCTGCCGTGAGAGGTACTTGGTTTGCCGAGTGGTTTGAATGAGTATCCTTCCAGGTTATTTAAATCAATCAGTTTAAGAGGTTTGAATGATAAAACGGATTGTTTGTTAAACTCTATTTCTTGGTAATGGATTTTCTGGTAATTGGAATATAATTAATTTTGTTATGGATACGGGGTGTCAACACGGTGTTGGAATTCGTTGAGATAAAGGGAATGATTTGTTGATTTCCTTCTTATTTTTTTGTTGGAATGGCTGAAAATTTGGATTTTGAATGGCTTAAAGATGCAACAGAAGAAGACATTGTATTTTGGAAGAAGTTTTTTAACGTGAAAAGTGATGATGGCAAGTATTACAAGAATACGGGCTTCAGCTTCACAAGATGACTGATAGAAGATTTGCTGAAGAATGTATATTTTATGAAGAGTGGTTAAAATTGGATGACCAACTTTTTTATGAATATTATAAGACAAACTATCTTGAATTAAGTTATGTTCCGTATGTTATGAAATTGAGGTATTATGCTTGTTTGTCATCCTTGTTTGTCATCCTTGTTTGTCATCCTTGTTGGTTGATAAATAAATTTGTGTCAGTTATGATGTTTTGACAGATTTTGAATAATCAAATTGGTATATAGTGTGCTTTGTTTTATTATGTGATTGAGTTGCCGTGGTTGTTCAGAAGAAATAAGTCGTTAATATGGTGTCTGTTAAATGTGTGAATGAAGGGTGGTGTTGAAAGTGACTGTGTGTGTTGGGCATTATATAAAAAGTTCTCATCACAATTGGGTGACCTGTATCATTATCAAGAGCTGGTCGCAAAAGGTTTGGAAAATCTGACTTTGGAAGAAGATATTTTTGTTCTCTATTTTGATCTTGAACATTTTGAATCGATGCATAGAAGAATTAAATGTTTTATGTTTCCTTATAATGTGTGTGGATGTGGGAGGAAATATGAAGTGGCATCGTTCCAGGAAATATTTGATTTTTCGAGACGACTGAATGGCATTGATTATGTTAAATTGTGATGCAAGTAAGTATATCATTTGAATTTGTAGTGGTTTATGTATTTGCATTTTGATTATGTTTATATAATTTGTTCGTTGTTGGGTTAAGAATTATTTTGGATTGTGGATGGACGTTTCATGTTCTTGGTAAAGAAAAGGGATGATTTGATGTTGAAATATGGGTGACGGTTAATTCTTGTTTTTTTAACAGAGGTAACTCTCATCCATTTTTTAATGTTGACATATTGACATGTTTTTATGAGATGGTGAGGAAAGCTCCCAGTGTTTTCACTGGGAGCATTGCACACCATTTTGTGATGACAATTCATTCTGGAATTTTGGGTTTGATATTGTGACTTTCTGTCATTCGACGGATTTAGGGAAAAACTAGTCCAATGTTTTCCATTGGGGTTTTTCTTCCCTGAATTGGTTGATTGTGAATAAACGAGTGGAAAAATTTGCTTTTATTGATATATACTGGCTGATGACATATGTTTTGTCATCTAACAGTATGTATTGATAAATGTGAAAATTATTTCTAGTTGATGGAAGAAGAAGATGAAGAAATATTGATTAATATTCATTGGTACGGTTGCAAAGGAACAGTATTGACGGAAGAAGAAGTTAAAGATATTGAAAACTTTTTTGATGCTGTGTTAAATGATGAGACTTATTTTGACGATTCTGATGCTTGGGTGATGGAAGTCTTGCTGTTTCAAGTTTTCCTTTCTGATGATATGAAATATTTGTTTTCAATGAATTAAATTTGCCCCATTATCCGTTTTGTTTTATTACAGATAATCGGCAAATTTATTTTGTTGGACATTTTGAAGAAAAGATGGAGAGAACTAGTTGGATTGGTGTTATTTTTGGTGAAGATTGGGAGAAAGATGTTTTGGAACTATCAGGAAAACTTCGTACAAAGGAAATTTTGATTTCAAAGCCTGTTTATCAGGGTGTATATAGTAGAGAAGTTAGATATATGAGTTTGTCTTTTTACAGATCAATGCATTGTACTTATTTTGGGAAAGAATTTTTTAAGAAGAATGACATTGTTCCTGTTGTTGATACGTTCTCTTGGAATAGTGGAAGAAAAGAAACATTTCAAAAATTGATTCATGATTTGGGAAAGCCAGATTTTTATTATTTTGGTAGTGAATTTAAATATGATTGTAATAAAAAATATAAAAAATAATTAAAATTTTTTTATATGTCAAAGTAATTCATGTCTACTATGTATTCATAATAAGGTAAGCTGACCGATACGGCTTGCCTGCTGCTTGAATGGATGACATATGATGCGTTTGCTGAAGTGAAAAATGTGAAATTTGGCCATAAAATCAAATCTTCTTGTTTTTTCAAAACCCATGATAAATTGTCGGCTTCGTAAGTTTGTTCTGAGCGATGAAATTCTTTGCTTTTGAATAAAGATTCTTTGCCATATAGAATATCAAATTTCACACTTGTTCTTTTGTCCCAAGTTGCTTTGTCGATTTTGTAGATGTTAAATCCTTGATAACCCCCGGGATTTAATCTGAAAGCGTGGATATTTGTTCTATAACTATCCTTTTGAGGTGGGTCAACTTTTGTTGTGGATAATTCAACGGAGGGATTTAAAATTTCTGAATTTACATTCGAAATACAAGATACTTTTATTTTTGTTATGATTCTAACCTTGTTTAAATCCATGTATGAATCTGCTCCAAGCTTGAAATTTGTTGAGGGAAAAGCTGTCATTGTTAATTCTGTGTTTCCCAAATAAGAAAATTGATTGAATCCGGATTCTCTGGCATAGTATGTTTTTGGACCTTTGACTATGGTGGCTGTGGTTCCAAGTCCAAAATTTACTTCTCCCCATAATTTGTCGGCTGATATATCTGCTGATTTTATCGGATTTTTTACAATTTGCGGTACTCTTAATACGCAATCACCACTTGACACTGCATCCTTGTGAGATATCCGTAAGGTTCTGGTGTAATGATGTTTTCGTTTTCCTTGTGACATCTTGAAAAATTTATCAATACACGTTGTGGTTTTCAAAATCGATGAAATAAGTCTTTAGGTCTTGTTTGCTTTGTGTGATCTCTTTTTGAATAATTTTGCTTGTTTTGACGAAAATTTGCATTGTACCGACATATTTGCGAAATAAAAGATAATCCGATAATCCCTCTTGAGTTTGGAATTTCTTTCATAACTTTTTGCGGTCTTGTTGGTTTGACTTGAAATTGGTATCAAAATGATCGCTAGAGTCAAGCGATCATTTTGATATCAAATATGTCCAAATCGGATGAATATTAAAGATTTTATTTGAAAAAAACCTTGAAATTTTGGAAAAAGTGCTCGGTAAAGTGCTTAAGTTTTGAATTTCTTTCATAACTTTTTGCGGTCTTGTCGGTCTGTGTTGAAAATGGTATCAAAATGATCGCTAGAGTCAAGCGATCATTTTGATATCAAATATGTTTAAATTGGTTGGACATTAAAGATTTTATTAAAAAAAAATCATATTTTTGGAAGTGAAAATTATTGTAATTTTTGACCGGATTTGCGTCAGTGAGTATCATGTGCATTGTGAATTAAAATTTTAAGTGGTTTTTAATTCGCGTTGTGTGTTGGAGAAGAACAAAGCTTCGTTTGGCTTTTGTGTGCTCTTCTATAAATTTTGGTTGGATTCTTCTGAGGTAAGTGAAAACTAAAATGCCTAGTGATAGGAGTTGTTATATTAAGTTTGTTGCCGGGACTGCAAAGGCTATGTTTCGCAACGTTTCTTGAATTTGTTAACTATGGAGTTGGAATTTGATGCTGTGTACGAAGTGAAAATTTTCGCTTGTAATCATTCAATGATGAACAACGATGATGAAACGATCGGCGTTTGTTTTTTTGAATTTGGAAACCGTTCTTGTTGTCGTGGTTTTTAACTTATGTTAAACGATGTTTTTCCCGGTGAACAATTTGAAGTTGTTCCTATTTCGGATGATTCTGTTGATAAAGAATTTCTTGACGGATTTGTTGTTTGGCAGATATGATTGGGATTGTTAACAGTGTGAAAAATCAAAAGCTTTTGAAGAAGTGGAACGATGAATCGACAAGATTACGTTTAAGAAATATTAGACAAATTCTGTTCTTCAATGGGAGACATGCTCAAGAAAATATTGATGGGGATGACGTGTGGTTTTTGTTGGAAATGACAGATGGAGAAAATTATGCATATCTTGAAATTCAAATAGATACGTCAGCGGAAATGGGTGATGTTTTCAAAGTTGAAACGGTTTATGAATATTTGAAAGATTTGATGTGTGTTGATAAAACTGAGTGGGATGATTTCTTCATTTGCACAGTTCATTGTGAAAAACGTAACGAATATAGTTTGATTTGTGAAAGTTGCTGATATGCTGACAAGACAACAATAATTGGTTTTGCTTGTGTTTGCTGTTCTGGTGCAATATATGGGAAATGATCCACGCGTTTATTCGCTATATTGTACTTGCAAAACACTTTATCAACGTTTTTTGGTTAAAAGAGAAGCAAAAATAGGAATGGAAAGATATTTGAATTTGGGTTGTTATATGGATGTTGCTTTGTCGTGTCTTCAAAGAGTGAGAGTCAAAAATTTTTTCAAATCGTTGTTTGATGGTTATATCGTTTGTGATATGAATCCTTTGTATGCAATTTTCAATCTGCCAGATGGACGGTATTTTCGAATTCCTTTACCCTTAGTGAGATATTTTTATTTAGTTATGTCGGATAATGGATTTCGAGTGAAAAAGCATGATTTTTATCACAAAATGAATGTAATATCTATGAATGAATCAAATATAGGAGAAAAGAGAGAGAATGACTTATTGAAAAAGTATGGTAAAGTTTTTCTGTGTGTTTCTAAAAATGATAAGGTTCACAATGATTCGTTCATTTTGGGTTGTAAATTCAGTGCAAATGGAGTTATGTTGACTTCAAATTTTTCTCTGGGTGATATAAATTTTTTTGGTATAACATGCTATCCTAGTTTTCGCGAATGGGTTGAAAGCATTGATGGCTTGAATTATAAATTACTTAAGCGTTACTTTTGTTATCCTGCATTTAGAAATCAAGTTATGGCTATGTTTCAGTGTGTAAAATGTTGCTAAAAATGACATTGGGAAGAGATGTTCCAAACAATTTTGATGCCTTTTCTGTGTTTAAATCAAAAGTCAAATTCAATCCAACAAAAATAATTAGACATATTCATATGAGTCAAGATTTTTATAATTTGCATTCATATACAGAACCGGAAACCGTATCAAAACCTTTAAATCATTTAAACAATGGTGAATTATTGCATGATTGTTATTACGATGTTGAGTGTTCGGATATGAAATTGGTATTTTTTAATGCATTTAAGTGTATTAAAATTTATGGAAATAATAAGGTTTTATCGTCTCCTCATTTTTATGAATATTCAAGTTCATTTTTCCGGAATGCTACAGGTATAAATCTTGTGAAAGGGGACAGAGATTTGCAATATTTTCGTTTTGTGAAGCAGACGTTTGACTGTTATACAACGTTTTGAATAAATATGGAACTTTATCAGCGTCAAAGCGTGTCTCATATAACAACCATCGCAGTGTATGAAGATTTGAGTGTGAAACAAGTCTGCTTTGATCCAAATACAAGAGAAGTGCAAATTTACAGAGCTTGTCCAGATGTGGAGGATGGGTGCAGGTTTATGAGAGCGTCAAAATTCTGTTTTGATTTTAAAGATTTGGAACATGTGATAACTCGTATGCCTCTATTGAGAGATAGAGAAGAATCGCTCGTGGAAGTTGCTGTTAAACAAACGAAGTGATTGGTTTTTTTGTTTAACGAGCAATATGGAAATTGGGAATTGGGTTATCAGAAGAAACGAGCAATTCAAAAGCGTAAAGCAGTAATGGTCGATTTAATTAATGAAGATCTCGATGATAATCCAGTCAGGTCCAATTTGCGAGTTGAAGTTTTGAAACCAGATTATGATGACGAATTAAATCGTTTCGAACAAATCAAATTCAAAAAGAATGAAGATTTCGAAACGTTGGTTGACAGATTGAATGAATTTCGACGAGAAGTGCTTGAATCTTATCCCCATTTGAGATCTGAGCCAAAAATTTGTTTGGATGGTGATGGTATGGACGAAAAATATTTCAAGAGACATATTGAACTCTTTAAATATTTAACTTTTCAGTTGAACTTGGATAAAGAAGATAGATCCGTGTCAAGAATATCCTTGATTCGTCAATATTCCAATGATTTGAAAGCTGTTGATGAAAATTTTGAAGCTGATTACTTTGTGAAAAATGAGGGAAAAATGCATGAATTGTGTAGAATATTGAAAGCCACTCGTAGTGCTGCACGAGGAGCTGCTGTGGATCAGCAATCCCAATCATCTCGTGGTTCATCTTCCACTATCACTTCTGCCGGAGGTACTTATAATAGGGGACCTCCTAGTAAGAAAAAAAATTAAAAGAAAGTTGGTGATGTGATGGCCAGTAAGAAGAGAAAAAGGATTGATGATGACTTTATCAAACAAATTGCAAAACATATTAAACTTAAAAAACAAAAAGATGACGTTGCTGATAGAGAACAATTGTTTTTTCCTGTTAACAAAAAATTTAAGCGCTTGAAAGTTGATGTTAAATATTGTAATGAACAATGGCAGGTTGATCTAATGGATATGACATTCATGGAACGATATAATTCTCGTGTGAAGTATTTGTTGGTTGTGATAGATGTTTATAGTAGATTTGTTTGGGTTAAAAAATTAAGGAATAAAAATTCAATATATGTTGAAAAAAAATTTCAAGAAATAATAGATGATGAAAATGTTTCGCCAGATGTCATTCATAGTGATAAAGGGGGTGAATTTTCTGAAATAAAAAAAAAAATGGTGAAAAATGGCGATTTTGGAAAAATTGTGAAATATCAATCAAATGAAAAGTATGATTGTCGAAAGATTTATTCGAATGTTGAGAATGTTGTCAAAAGTCTTATATGGTTTGTTTGGAAAAATAGAGGGAAGATACACAAATATTTTGGATAAAATTGTTGATAGGTATAATGACACGCCTCATAAGGGAATCGATTTTAATAAGCCATCTGATATATTTAGGGGTAATTTTGAAATATCTCGAATTTTCAAGTATAAAAGCTATTTCGATTTCAAACCTATTTATAAAAAATAACGATATTGAAAGAAGATGATAGAGTTAGAGTTGCCAAATTGAAATCAAAATTTGAAAAAGAAAGTACTTTGAAATGGACGAAAGAAATATTTTTTGTCAAAAAGGTTCGTTTGACCGATCCTGTGACTTATGTTATTGCAGACAAAAACAAAGAAACATTATCTGGTGTATTTTATAGGGAGGAATTGCAAAAAGTGTAAAGCGTTGTGTGTGAATCATCAAAGGTATGTCATCAAGTATAATATTTGTGTCAAATCAAAAAAGTGAAAAAAGGATAAATGAAATCAATGACTTTGAAATTGACATCAAGCCCGAAATAGATGCGAGATCGGGAAAAAAGGAATTGATTGTTGAAGAAATTATATATCCAAAAACGATATCCAAAAACGATATCCAGCATTCATCCTAGAAACAAAGAAGAATTCAAATTTAAAATGAAATTGGATGTTAAAAGATTTGTGAAACATAAAACTACCGGTTTTAAAACTGCTGGATTTAAATCTGAACATGATTGGATTTATATTCCTTATGGACATCATAAATTGGAAGAACTATTAATATTTATTAATAAACACCTTGATAAATATAATTGTGGCATAAGAAGAGTGATGGGACAAAAATGTGTCATCACTTGTAATAAGAATATTTTCACTTATTCCTCGGCCCCGTCATCGTTTGATGGTTATCAAAGCGATGTATATATGCAGAAAGTATCAAACAGACATGATGGAAAAGATCAGTTTGATTTGAAAATTGAAATAATACTTTCTATGGGGCTGGTACATGTTTTGGGTTTCACAGAAGATGTCATTACATTCGCATTTAATCATTCCAATACAACGTCATCTGACATTTTGGAATATAAGGGTCTGTATGTCATGGACCCATCTTATGGATTGAATTATATGACGATAACTTGCGATCAAATAATTCCTGTCAAAATGGGATTTGAATTTAAGGAAAGGTTACTGTTGTGTCCTGTTGAACTGACAGCTGATGATAAAATGTCGGTGTCTTTTGTTCCGAAAAGTTGTGTTAGGCAGTTATGATCAGGAATTATTCGATCAATGCATTTTGTTGTTGAGGATTTAAATGGTGAAAAAATATATTTTAACGGGGGCAAAATTGTTTTAATATGTTCTGTTGTTTGAAAAAAAAGATGCCTCGAAAAGAAAGAAGAAGGCGAGGACATTTTTATCTTCAAAAAGGGTCGGGTGCAAGACAGAATTATGTTGGATTGAATGCTTTGTCAAAACAGTTGGTGAAAACTTCTATGAAAAATAAAAAAAGGAAAAGAGGAAATTATTGATTCACTTTTTGATAAAATATTGATTAAGATTGAATAAAAATGGTAAGAAGATATATAAAGTATCAGAGAGGAGAAGGACGGAAAAAAAACTATATGAAATATCAACGCGGTAATGGATTAAGAACTCTGTTGGCCCCGACAGGGATTATGGGTGCAAAACGAGGTCGTGTTTCAAATATTTTTCGTCGTAGAAGAGTGCAAAGGGGAAGAGGATTTTGGGATAAAGTTAAAAGTGGAGTAAAAACAGTTGTTTCTCATCCTATAGTAAGAAAAGTTGCAAAGGACGTTGTCATCCCTCTTGCTATAGGAGCGATACATAAAAAAATGGGAAGAAAAGCCATGTAATTGAAAATGCAAAGTTTACGACTTAGATTTAAAGGACATAATCAACATACTGATAATGTTATTCTTGAAGAATATGAAGTGAATTCACATTTGAAAGAATCATATTATGGCGAAAGAGGAAATGGTGTGGAAACAATTGATATGAAATTTGACAATGTTACAAATGGTAATGTTTCAGATTCGTTTAAAATCAAATATGCAAGGTATATTGCTTGTGACAAATCTTACGATGAATTTACAAACGTGAAAACCGGGAGTTTCGCCACAGTGACAGATATTGTTTTGAAAAAACATATTCTATGTCATTTATTGTTGAATTCTGTTAGTTTGTCTTATGGTAATGAATTGGAAGTCAACAAAGACATTTTTCATATCCCCATTGACTTTATTATGGGGAAAGATATATTGAAGCAAAAATATAATTTTTTTTTGGAATACGATGATGGGTCGAAATTGACTGATCAAGACTTTGTTGATATTACTTTTAGAACCAGTACTGATTGAATTGTAATGTCAATTAGGAAGTATAATTCAACGAAACCTCTCAGACGATTTTGTGGGGGAATTTCTCATGGTCGAAATTCGAAGTCCATTGATTATACAGAAATGTATAAATTGGATGGTATTCCTGTTCATAATGTTGAAGCTGTCAGACAATTTGCTGAAAAACGAGAAAATTATTCGCGTCAGCAAGCATTGGAAAAACGTAGAAAAATGCGTGAAAATTTTGCAAAAACAAAATCAAAACCAAAATTTCCGCAAAAAAAGACAAACGATCAAAATAAAATGAAAACCAATATTACTAATGTTGAGATAATTAGAAAAAAAAATAAGAAAAAAGTATCACAATGTTTGATGTAAATACAATAAATTATTTTATTTTCAAGTTGTTTTTAAAAATGTCATTTACTCTTGGAAATGTGGGAGTGAGAGAGTTAACTGAAGAAAATGCCGGAAAAGAATTGGTTCCCTATTTGAACAGCAATAATCAAGAAATGATCTATGAAAATGATACTGAAATGTATGTTTCCTCAGAAGAAATGTTTAGGGAAATACCCGTTAATGACGGTGTTTGGGAAAATACAGTTTTAAAAGTCAATCATACTGAGAGTTCTGATTCCGAAATATTGACATTCGAAAAAGGAGAAGGTGGCGGTGGAACTATAAAATTGGATGAGAGTAGAATGGAAGGAACGTTAAAAATTAAATTTGATGGAAATGATTTGAATGATGAAACTTGGTTGGATAGTATGCCGAATCTTTTTCTGACATTATGGAAAACTGTTAGCGTCACCAATTCACATACTGATAATTTGTTTGTGATGGATATTCTAACTCGTTTATATCAACATCGAGAGAAAGTGATTTGGCTGGTGTTACATTGGGGTATTTTGATAAACCGGGACAACGAGGATATTTGTCCACAATTAATTCTGTGGCGACTTCAACAGCTGCAAAATTGAAAAATGGCTATAACAGAGTGAAAAATTTGAGCGGGGGTAGATATATTGTTCAAGATATGCGTTTTGGCTTTTTTTGAGTGGGTCCTCAATTCATTCCTGTGAATAATAGAATAAAAGTAAAATTCACAAAAAATTCCAGCAGACGATTTTTCACAGGAAGTGAAATGGAAAGAGACGCCGATTTGGATGGAACTGACAGTCATTTTCATATAGCAAATGCTCATGTTAATACCCCTCATGCGGCTTTCACTGCAAACATTACAAACGGGGGGCAATCTGACACCAATTTGAGCAATCTTGACAAATTGAAAACAGAACTAGATCAATTTGAGATTTTTTACAAAGTCGTGACTCCGAGTGCACAAATACAAGACATCAATAGAATGCTCGATGTGGAAGGAAAGTATATTAATCTGTTTTATCAAGAAATTCATAATAGAGGCGAGGTTCACAAATTGTCAAATTCGAAGTAGACGTGCAACAATGTTTTCGAATACAATTGTCCCACTGTATTGATTCTGTCTGTGGTGAGAGCCGATTATGTTAATGGAGATTTTTTCAGAACTCCATCTCATTGTACTTGGGAAAAAATTAAAAAGGTTATTGTGAAAGTCAATAATATCCCTCTCCCCATCAAAATTGAAAGTAAACAAGATGCATATTATCACACCCGAAAAGCGTTACATTTGGGAGATTCTGAAAATATGTTCGTCGATTTTGACAATTATGAAAATGGAGACTGTATTATGGTTTTTGAAATGAATCCAAACTGTGATTCGAATTTGAAAGTCTTGCCAAAAGAATTGAAAAAAGCTGTCAGTGTTGAAATAGAGTTCGAAATGACTCCAAACGTTGATGTTTACATTTATCAAACAGGGTTGATGAATCAGGTTTTGAAAATTGCGACGATACAAACAACGTTCAAACAATTGGCAATTTGATTTTTTTTTTTTTTCTTCAAGATGAAATCCTTGGGATATATGAAAGGAAAAATGAGGAAAAAGATGAGAAGCCAAAACGCATCTTACAATATTATCTCTCAAATTAATTCAAGATTTTCGTCTCCTGCCATGCCTCGACATGTTGAAGTCGTGACTCCAGCTTCTCTGTTCCCAAATCAAAGTTATTTGAAAACAGTTTATAAACTTGTTTGAAAAGTATTCCAGCATTGATGAAAAGCAACTTGCTTTATTGCAAAATTTTATATTGATTATAGTTTGCAAAACATGAGCAAAAATAGAGGTGGAAAAAAAAATACCAAATAATGAAAATTCTGATGTGGATGATGGTGATGATGATGGTGGTGATAGCGATATTGAGGACGTTGATTATGAAAATGATGACGGTGTGAATATTTATGAAGGAAAAAAAAAAAAAGAATGTAAATAAATGTCAAAAAGATTATGATAATGATAGTGATGATGATTATTATGGTGAAGAAATTTTGAATCATCGTAAATCGGGAAAAACAAAAGCAGCCTTGGAAAATGTGGATTCTGACATTGATAATGATGATAGATTGAGTTATATTGTTCAAGCTGTTTTGCAAGAATTGAAGGGTGAAAAATCCGATGTCAAAAATAAAAAAAAAAACGGAGGATGACAGTACAATTAGATTTGCGACAGAAATCGATAGGTATTTGTTAAACGATCATATAAAAAGAAACAAATATTTGACTTCTCATATTGAATTTCAGCGAAAGTTGAAAAAATTGATGAAATCGATTTATAATTTGGATTCTCGTGATCAGACTGTTCCCAAATTCTCAGAAACTGAAAGAACATTGATGAAAATATTTTTTAAAGAGAAACAGGAACAGTATGACAAGCGATTTATGATGGTTGAAAACAATATATTTTTAAATGTATTGAGAAAAATTTCAAAATATTTGAAAAAATTTTAATTTTGTATTTTTTAGTCCATCACTCTTTTCATGTAAAAATGAGTGGAAATAACATTCAAAAATTACAAGTGATAGATCCCGCTGTCTTAAAATCATTGCTAAAACAATTAAATGCGAATATGAAAAGACAAACAGTTGCAAACATTGTTGACGAATCAGGTATGGATGCATTAATACATGATTATGACAAATTTATGAAACAACCGGCAAAAAGTTCTTTGAAAGATAGCTTGAGACAGAATTTATACTCTCGTGTGTGTCAATACAAGGATAGTCACAAAAAAACACCACAAATTGAACATCAAAATCAACCCATGGAAACAGCCAACGACGAGAATGAATAAGAAAAGAAGAATCAATGACACCACATGCTTCTCGTTTAAGCGCCAAATTTCATGCTCAAAGCGTCAAACACTTTCAAAAAAGATTGGAAACCAAAGGAATTAAAAGTACCCGTGACAGATTCTTGATTGTTAACAAAAAAAAAACGAATATACCTTTCGATGCGGTTTTGAATGATTTCGGCAGAAATATAAAATCGAGAAGCAGTTTTAAATTGTCAGAAAATGAAAAACGAAGAACTATGAGAATACTTAAAGATACAGGCTTTGCTCAATATTTGATTCCCAATCAGCGAATGAAATTGGCTTATGGAACAAATATGCCTGACATCAGAGAGCATCTAATTAGTGAGTCAAGTCCCATGAAAAAAAGAATAAAAAAAAGCCAAACGAGAAGGCGGAGAAGCTTCTTGGGAAAGAGTGAAGCGCCAGATTTATCAAAACCCTTAATATGCAAATCAATATATTACAATCCACTCGAATTTATTTATTCCAGTTTTATAAATATTTGAAACTAACAGGGTTGGGTATCAGATTTTTTTCAACATGAAGATAAATGAAGATGTATTTAGACATGAAATTTTGGACACAACGACTCTTGATTACTTCACCAGTTTGAAAAGAAATTTGAATTTTTGTGAGGGTGTCGTCAATCCACACATTTGCGGTGTGTTTCCTGCTGACGAAGTACCCAGCGAAAATTTCACCATTCAGACAGAAAAAGACATCTCATGGATATCCAACACGAATCCTTCTCACAGCCGTGGAGAACATTGGGTGTCCATATTACGAAATGTCAAATGTTTATCAGATACGAGATCTTCAAGTTGTGAAGACGAATCCCTAATTTGTCATCAAGTTACTTATTACGTGACAGATAGTTGGGGATTTGCATTTGTAAGCAATGTTTGCAAACACATAATATCGACTTTGGAAAACAATTATGCGATTGCGAATTTCAACCATTCCAATTGTATGCTGATGATGAAGAAACGTTGCAGACGTAAACTCGAAATAAACTTTCCAGTTTTGAAAAGAATTCAGCATGAAACATTTGAAAATTGTGGTTGGTACGCTTTACGATTTTGCACAATGAATACACAACAACTGATACACTGGGCGAATTCCGATCTTAACGATTACGGACAAATCAAACCAAATTACACGGAAATTGTCAAATATTTTAAAGAAGATTTTTTTCCAAAAATCATCACAACTCCATGTATGGATTATACCGATTATAAAATCAGAGTTCTCAAACAATTATGTCCATGTAAAATCAATCAATGTTGCAACACTCATAAATTCTATACGTTTTGTTGTAAATAAAAGAAAATTTATTCCATCGATTTATTATATACATACAAATATTCATTGGGGAAAATTCCTTGTCTTATTCTCGCGTTTTCCATAACCCTGACAGTACTATCCAATAACAGATAGGGGTGAGACGTGTCTTGATTTTCAAAAGCTTCTTTTAAAAGTTCTCTTATTTCTTTTGCATCGAATTGCCTTGATCTAAGTACATGTTTTGCATTCCTATTGTCCGATTTGTTGGGAAATAAAACAATATAATTGGCATTGCTAAATAACATTCTGAATTTCAAGCTTGAAAACATTAAATCTTGCACAACGAAAATATAATTAATGTTCTCATGATGACATTTTCGCGTTACCAATTCTTCAACGTACTGCATGATTTTTTTTCGAGAACCCACCGCCAGCATCATATCGTCCATAATTACTAAATTGTGTTCAAAATCGTCGTCGTTTTCCAATGCCATTTTACTTTTGAATTTTTCTATCGTTTCTATTATTTCATCATCCATTTTTGACTCGTCGTTGGACATATTCGTTTTCACGGGGTGAAAAGTCACTCTTTTCAAGGTGTCTTCGTCAAGATTTGCGGAATTGATGAATTCAGCCATATGTAAAAACAAAACGTTTTTCAAAGTATGCCCTTTATTGATATGAGAAAAGTGCTTTATAAAATTGAATATCCAAGTTGTTTTCCCTGTTTGACTAGGACCAATCATCAGCATGAAAAAAGGAAAATTCATAGGAATTGTAGGGTCGTTTATCCCTTTCTGTTTCTAAAAGAAAAAATTATATCAAATTTGTTTATAGCCCCAAGGAAAGGTTGTGAAATCTTCATTGATTTTTCTTTTATCAAAACTGAAAGACAATTTTTTACACGTTTTTTTTCTGTATATGTAATTTACTATCGAAGTAAAAAGAATCACTATCTTCGATATTTTCTTTCTTTTCTCTAAATTCCAATAAATCACACAAACAGTCAAAATTTTTTTTTTTCTTTTTTCAATGTTTTTGACAGCTTAAAACCTTTCACATGTGTTATTTCGATCAGATCATTTGTTACGTAGGAATAACTTTTTGGTCCTGTGGAAATGAATAAATTGATATACTGATTTTCTTTCAATTGTGAATCCAAACACCCCAAATCTGTTCCGATGTCAAGAATATATTCGCAATATTTCAAGTAATAAAATATCGAATCGGTGTCGTAAAATAACACGCTATTCTCGGGTAATTTGTTTATATATTCCAACAATTTTAATCGGGAATAACAAGTTATATAACTACCAATTGAAACACACACTTTGTTGACTTTGTAATTGTGTTCCTCCTTGTAATGACATACGACACGCGTCGTATTGCAATCCAACACATCGAAGTGAACGGAATCGTATTCCTCGTTTTCAACATATGTCATCAATTCTTCATAATCATGAACGAAATGAACCGATGGTTTGTTGGGATTTTGACACAATTTACCCCACAAGGAATTCAAAATCAATTTCATCACGTATCTCATCGCTTCGTTTCTTTCAATGGGAATATCTGTCGGGTTGACATAAATTCCAAAATCTTTTAATAATTTTGCAGACAATTCTTCTCTTGCATTTCTCTCATTTGTCATTTTTTCCTTTATTCCTGAATATTGAGTCTTTAACGTGTAAAATTTAGCCACGAATTGTTCAAAAATTTTCATTTTTTTTCATAATAAATCAGTTCGTATATCTTGCAAATTTCATAACCGGAACCCAAAGCTTCATAAATTTCATGTAAACACCATGTTCCGTAAAGCAATTTTTTTTCAGGAGAATGATCGCATAACAATTCGTTTTCTTTCAAACGTGCACATTCGAAACATAAAGGAAAACACAACTTTTCGTTAATTTTCACAGGTAAAACAGGAAAATATAAAGAAGGCGGAATTATTTTACACTTGATAAAACCACAATGCCTGTCACATTTATCTTTTTCCATCTCTTTTTTCAAAAATTCCTTATTTCGTTCTTCCACAACATCGACGGTCGAGTCACCGACAGGAAATTCATTGGAATATTGAATTGACGGATATGAAACAAAATCGACATAATGAATTCTACCTCCGGTATAACAATCCTTATAAAGAACCGCAGGAGATGTTCTCCCTCCATACAATGAATCTCTTATTTTCAAGGGTGTTTTCACATAAACAGTCTTAAAACCTCTTTCTTTTTGCAATTTCAAATATTCGCATTCTCTCATAGTCACCAATTTTTCACATCTGATTCTCAAATATCTCAATCTTGCTGACGTCATCATATTCAATTTTCCAAAACTTTTATTGCATTTTTTGTTGAAATCTCTCAGATTAAAACAAACGGGACAGCCGTGAAAATAACACCCCAGAAATTCATAAATCGTCTTGGTGGATTCATCATATCCGTCAACATAAAAATTTTCTATTCTTTTCTCTCCAAATTTGTGATAAATCCACCTAAAATTTTCCCCTCCACCCAATTCTTCATTGATATCATTTAACCATTCAATTGCCACTTTGATTTTTCAATTTTGAAAATCCATTGTAACCCAAAACGGGTTCGACTCCCAAAAGATCGGGAAGAGGAAAAGTTAAATTAAAAACGTTCAATGTGAGAGAAGAAATGGTCATAATTTCATGATCAAATAACACTTCTGTTTTTGTATGTTTAAGAATAATATCGTGAAATTTCAATAGACTTTTTGTCAAAATGAACACATCGTTCATGCAGTATTCCCTTACTTCATTGCATAAAATATACGTTTCATTCTTTTTCCATTCATACCATTTTTCAAAATTTTTCAATTCTTTTTCGTCCAAATTTTTGGTAAAATGAATTTTATCAGGAATAATGCCCCTATAATTCAAATCGGTAAAATCATATGGGTAATAACCCTTCTTGACATGCGATCCAAAATCAAACATGTTGACCAAATTTTTCAATGATGTGGGACAAAACAACATGCTATCCAACACTTCTGCATTTTTGTAAACCAATTTCAAAATTCTATATCCATTCATAATCACACTAGGAATCAAATTTTGTTCACAAACCAGATAGCGTAACAAAAACAGTGTCAAACTTCGATCCGTTATGAGCAAACCATCTACTTTTCACATTCTTGTTTGCAACTTCCAAAAAATATTCACCAAATGACTTTTCTGTCGATTTTCCTTCAAAAACAACCCAATTATCCAATTCACAGCATTGATATTCTAATCTTCTACTCATATCATCCATACAAATATTACAAAACTTATAAACGGCGACGAAATAACCAGCGAATATACCCAAATTCTCAGGATTCGCATCTGTTTCAAAATCAAATACATAAATCATGCATTTCTCATCAGGATTTTTGGTGTAAAACGCTTTTTTTTTATTTTACACAGCAAGAAAACAATTATGTATAGCTGGTCTTATTATTTCGCATGTTTTACAATAAATTTTTGAACAATCATGTTTTCTTTTGGTCCCCTTCGAATCCGTGTAATAAAATCTTCTAACATAAGAATGACAATTTTTGCAAAAGTGATATAACTCACAGGGAGAAAGATTCTTTTTTCCGTCAAAATTTCTAATTTCCACACTCGATGACTTTTCATAATGTGAAGATAAGCAAAAATGACTATCGAAAATACAATCACAAAGCAAACATAATGCATGACCTTCAAACGAAAGATTAAGAGGGTGCTTGTGTCTACACTTGAAACAATTGACTTGATCGTAACACAAGTGATTGACATGATCTCTAACTTTTTCCAAGCATCTTGAACAAAAATTGACTTTTCTACCATACAAAAACAGCCCCCAATTTTGAACCACATCGAAATGATTATTATGATGAAACAAAACAACATTATTCAATTTATGTTCGAAATAAACTCTTTCAATTCCACTGGGCCTTTCCGAATAAACCACCAAACCATAATTTTTCTCTTTTAAATAATAGTTTTGTAATTTTTTCATGCTATATTTTTTTATATTGTCATTTTCTGATGAAACTTCGCATGAATTTTCAATTTCAAACAGACGATCTTCCACCACGATTTTCAAATACCTTTCATAGCCGGCCATGAAAGCTCGGTACAATTCGCTTTTCTCATTCAATGACATACTTAACAAAACAGAATGACCCAAACAATGACTATCAACATCAACTTCCAACAATCCCAACTTTTTCCTGTAATTCTCCACTTTTCCACGACCCTCCAGAATCACGTCATCGACATTGACATTTTCCATGACATCATCTTGAACACGTCGATTGGCCCCCCTCCTCCTCCTCCTTCTATCCACAACCAACCTTGAAACCATATATCCATTCCAAACCCCTTCGGTGGCGATTTGATCGTTACTTTGCAAATGTTCATTCATTTTCTCATACATTCTATCCACCGTCAAATCATGCCGAGTTATAGTGGGAGTGGTGTATTCGGATTCGGGAAATCTATCGAAGAATATTCGGAACAACTGATTTTCTTGGGTCAAAGTACCAAAAGCAACCGTCAATAAATGATTCATAATTCTCCTCAACGTGAGACGGAAAACGTCAGGAGAAAGTTCGGGAGCATATTGTGTCATCATTTCCTGTATATCGTAATTAAAATCGAATATTTCGCTGACAATGCCAAGGCGAGAATATATTTCAGTCGTTCTATGTCTAACGTTTGCATCGTCAACGAAATCCCGACTTCTTTCATTTTGATCGGGTATGCGACTTATGATTCTTTCAACCTCTTCTTCTGTGAAATACATTCGACGTGGAAGGCTCATGTTTCACTCGACAAGATCTAAAATGAGGGAACCACTCTGGAATTCTGAAATTCAACCCACAGAACAATGTTCGGAACGTATGTTGCTTCTTTTCTTCTCTTTCGTTATCTTCCAATCCGTCACAAAAATCTTCCGAATCAGAATCCAAACTACAAAAAAAACAAAATTGTCATCCCATCAAACACTCCTAACATACACACATATAACATTTAAATATGAATTTTCCTATTTCTTACCTTACAACAACTGAACAAAAACAATTACATCTATTTTGTTGACAGATCACCATGTCAGATAATGCAGTCATAGAAATATTTGTCAAAACGACGAATGGGAAGTCAACAGTCGGAGCAACGTTTCACGATGACGACTTTAACGTGTCATTCGTTAATAGAATCTTTCCAGAAGCAATGATGGATTTTATAAATTCTGAAGGAGATCCCATTAATGTTGCACAATATGATTTGAATACAATCGAAGAAAGAATTGACATATTCAAATCGCAATACATCAACGTCAGCGGAACCGTCATTGCAAGATTAAAAGCTCTAACTGATTATATAAAAAACAACCAGACCATTTACCAAGGGGTCAAAGTTTATATTTGAATTTTTTAGACAAATGAAATGCAAGAGTCAAATTCCAATTATCAGATCGACTCAATGCAGAGGAAAGACCTTAAATCAGAAAAGATGCAGAAAAATGACAAGAAAAACCAATCGATGTTGGATTCATCTTTTAAAAAATCGTAACCTGAGAATCAAAAAATCATTGATACCCAATGCGGGTTATGGATTATTTGCGGGAAAAAACCCATCCAGAAAAATTCATCTCTGGGCTTATACACCGGGAGAAAAATCGAAAATCAAAAATTAGACAAATATTATCCGAAAACCAATTTGGCACCTTATGCCATATGTGAAAGCGGTGAAAAAAAAGCACGCTGTGTCAATGCAAATTACAGCACGGATTCAGCACCTCGATATGCCAACGACATAATGTCCAGAAAGAAATCCAATATGAATATAAAAAACGTTGGAAAAAGAAAATATCTTCCAAAAGCATTTGCAATCAAAAACATCAAACCAAATCAAGAAATAAATTATTATTACGGGCCACAATATTGGAATTAAAAATTCATTTATTTTTTCAATATGTTGTGCATAGATTCAACACCACCAGAACAACATTGCAATGTTGAAAACGACATGTCAACAACGTTCTGACGATAGAAGTATCAACACTATTTGATATTCAAAATATTGAATAATCAGTTTGAAATTTTTCGACTACCAAGCACCCCACCTTGATTGAAAATCAATGAAGAGGAGGAGCTTGGCAGTTGAAAAGCATTCCAATTCATCCATTTGTCCATCCAAATGCTTCTTCCAATTGAACAATGACCAATATTTTAATTACCAATCACCCACTTATGAGAAACTTTTCCTAAGTTAGGTGAGTAGTAATAAAATAAAAGTCAAATCCACGTTGTAAATTGAGTTTGAAATTTTTCAACTGTCAAACACCTTCCCTGTATTGAAAATCAATACAGACAAGGAGCTTGACAATTTAAAAGCATTCCAATCCATCCATTTATCCATCCAAAATCGATTCTTCTTGTTTTTAATCACCAATGATCAACGATTCATATTTTATTTGCCAATCACCCCACCTTCAAAAACTTATGAGGATGGAGGATGGTTAGCAATAAAATAAAAATCAAATCCACGTTGATTAATTTTTTTCTTCTTCTTCTTCTTTCATCAAGTCATCATCAATAGTCAATAACTGTTATTTTAACCGCCGAACACCCCACTTTCAAAAAAAAAAAATTTCTGAACGAGTGAGGTGTTTAGCGATAAAATAAAAGTGAAATTCACGTTGATCTTTCTTTATTCTCCTTCTTCTCTTTGAAAATATTTCATAACATATATTCACCACCAAACATACACCCTTCAAGAAAATTCTGAAGGATGAAATGATTAGTGCTGAACATAAATATGCCATCCATTTTCGTTCTTCTATTTTTCAAAAATACAAGTCAGAAAATTATTATTAACAAACAACCCAACACCAATTATAATTAATTCATCACATAAATGTCATTACAAACTTAAAATGTTTTTGAATACAATAACCAACAGTTCGTGAATAATTATCAAACAGAGATAAACAGTCAAATTGTCACAATATACCGCGAAATAATTTTCCTTCTTAATATTACGAATAAACAAAGAAATTAACATAGCAAGAAATGGTTCCAATGGCAAAGATTCCCCAACACACTTTATTTTCCATCTTTTTTCTTCTCGATTTCCTGATAACAGACAGTGACTTTGATCTTTTCTTGTCGAGGTTTTTTTTTTTTCCTGTCTTTCGGTTTTACACAGCCCAAGGATAATTTCTTAATCGGATATAGATGATAAGGTTTCACTGCAATTTCTGGAGCGAGATCTGGAGGACAATCTGGTTTTTCAATGCAACATAATTCTCCATTTCGTATAGCAAGATAACATGTATGTTTTATTTTGAAATATTGAGACATGTTGACAATTCTTGTTCCCCATCCACCACACGAGTCATCTGTAGCTGTTTTCGAAAAATTCGTTGTAAAAGATCCTTGTTGTTGATTATCAGCAATGGACCAACACGAAGACAGCAAAACACATATAAAAATTTGAAAAATCATGATTTCCATTTAATCCTGCAACAAATCAACACCAATCGTTAACATACTTGTCATACAAAAAATAGCCCCATTAAATATCTTTCAAAAGCGTCATTATGAATTAATTACAAATCAATTAAAGAACAACAAATTATTCAAACAATCTCAAGTACATGCAAAATTGCAAAATCTTAAGCACATTCAAATCAAGGTTAACACGTCATTCTTTTGAAATTATAAAAAAAAAAGAATTCAAATCAGATCACAAGATCAAAAAACAATCATGCCAAAGATTTGTTGTAAATTACACAGATTACTAGACAGCAAAAATGGATCATCTCACATTAAGAAAGAAAAATTTGAAGAATTTTGCAAGTTCCTTCAAGAATCATGGATAAAAAGATCAAAAACCACAATTGAATACGACAATCCCAACGACATAAACGTTTTCCTTTACTTATTTGCTGGTGCAGGAACTCGTTATCTTTCAGGAATGGCAGGACAATACATAACGTTTCAACCAGGAAAAAACATCAAGCAAGCAATAAAGTGTATCCTGTACTAACAATGAAACAAATGCCGGAAACAAAATCACTATCATTTATTGGCGAAACAACACTACCAAAGGGTTTGCTGTTGTTGTTAAGTTATGAAAAGAGTTACTTAAATCATCACATTCACTACAATATTCAATTTCATATGATCGTGCCGATTCAAATCCAATGCTTACTTTTCATACTATCAACATCATTTGACACCGATTTGCTCACTATGATCACTGAAAGATTGACATGCATAACCATGTGTGACGATAACCCTCTTATAAATATTTTCGAAACTCCAAATGAATCAGAATCAATCGCAAAATGAGAAAAAATCATCATAAATAATTTTTTCCTGATTATCTTTGCATAAACTGCAAGGATCCCATTCGAAACGACGAATCCGAAATTCCGTTGGAAGACTCATGGAGCACAGCGATCAGCAGTGTTTTAATGCTTCACAATTGGACGGAAATATCAAAGCCCTCATCGAATCCACACAAACCTGCAACAACGACGAACAAGCGAATATCCGTAACTTCGTTACCCTACTATGGGAAAAAATCATCAATAGCAACAGCGACAACAACCCCATCGACAACATCTCAACAAGACCGACAACCAGTGGTACTATCGGCAATAGCAGATCAAGCTTCGAATCCAATTCAATCGACAGACCCATCTCCACATCCAGAACATTCAACACAACAGCTTCCACCTCCACATCCGCAACAGTTGATTCCCATGACCTTTCAACAATTTCCCCTTTCACATTTGACGAATCCTTTTCCTTTTCGACAAACAGATTTCCTGAATCTTCGAATTCAAGCAGGACAAACGACAGTACAACCTCCATCTCACCAATCGAATCAATCAGTCCAAGCACTCTTTCAGACTTGAACATCACGATGACCAAAGAAAAACGGAGCATCTTGGAAAATCCATATTGTTGTAATAACGATGCAATAGCGAAAAAACTAATCAGTTTATCTTACACAGATTTCATGAATCAAAAACAATATTGTGCCATTTTAAAAAATATTTCCATAATATCAGAACCAACTCGAATGTACTTCTATTTAATGGATAGTTCAATTCACGTCAAAACCAATTCTGTTATCGTTCAAATTAATAATTTAAAGAAAATTCAATATGTAATTTCCGAAGGCTACAAGAACAGTTTACTTTTTTGTGATTATATGTTAACCCCACAAAATCTCATATTTTCCTCTATTATCTCAACCTCAATTAGTTACCCTACAAACCATTGCAAATTTATCCATGAATCATTTAACCACAAACAGATTACCTCTATATGTCTTTGAATGAAATAAACGAATCGAAATTTGTAAGAACTTTTTTAAAACTGGCTGATTATGAATTACATTACAATAGTATTAAACATAGAATACCATCAATAATTAGACACAATAACTCATGTATTTTATTAAAAAAATAAAAAAAAATAAATATCATTTTATATTACCTTTCACAATTCCAAATATTGTGTCAATTCTTCTTCAACCCAAGGAGGGATATGCGAATCTGTTTTCAAAAAACGATGCTTTGAATTCAAAAGAGACACAATACGAGAATTCACATCTGTCAGATTGGCAACAGTGGGATATACGATTTCACCATGCAACATGTACATTCTTTTAACATATTGCATAAAAGAAAGATTGCTAAAATATCCTTTTTTCTTGTTTGATATTTCTCCAGGTTTATACCAAACAAACAAATGATAATATTTGTTACTTCCACCGAATTCATTTATTATATCACATTCGATAGAACCGTCATGATACAAGACCACCCAAAAATATTTCATACAACGATTTTTCAAATACTTCAAAATCGGAACCAAACACTTTTCGCTTATATCGATTTCTCGACAATCCCATACAGCACGATCATCATTCAGTAATAAACTTGACGATGCCATTTTTTCAAAACACATCACTCTCACTCCTTTATATAATTTGATTTTAATTTATTCCAAGATTAACATTCAAATTCTCACAACATAGATACTTATAAAAGTAATGATATTTCCAAGCAACAATTAAGAAGCAGAAGCCATGGAACAAGCAAGGTAAGTCAACTCTAGATAACAATAATTAAGTAAATCATAAACCCATCATGCTCTAACTGCGAATTGTACAAAAGCAAATGAACACCAAGTTGCTTTCGGATTCTTATAAATATCACAATTCGGTTAAGTCGGTCTTCAGAATTAAATTTGGTCGGTCATCCACGATTTCATTTCATTCCACTTGTATGGTTGCCAACGCAAAAGCTTTAACAACTCTAGCCTTTTCATCCTTGCTTCGATCTTACTCTTTTCGATCTTCAAATCTGGTCATTTCTCTTAGATGATTAAAACAACAAAACGTTCGGCTGACTTTCAACAAATGATGTCTCCATATAACGTTTTGCTATGATTTGATGAAATAAACCAGACTGTCATCTTTCAGCTTCGTTTTCAACTTCCTCATCATCCTCTTCCTCTTCATCTGAAGACGTATCCAAACACGTTTCCACAATAATTGGTATATGTGTAAAAATTATTTATATCTTCAAAAGCATTCGTTTCAACGATCAAATCTTTAACATATATAGCATATGCAATTCCTTCAATAACATACTTATTGCTTTTCTTTAGACTTCGAAGGCCATAAAATTTCAAAGCGAATCTAACGACCCCTTCCACTCCATAACCTCGAATGATTTCTGTCATTTTATGAGAAGTTTTCAATTCCATCGTTGAAAATCGCCATTGATGAGAAGGAAGATAATCTTTACAATAATATGTTGGTTCATCATCATTAATATCCGAAGTCTCAACACACAATTTGTTCAAAAATTGTGCACAATCTCCTCTAACTGAAAAATATCTATATAAATGCATTTTCACCCAATTCTTTTGTAAAATATCTCCATAACTTCAAATGATGAAATAGTTTTATCACACGGTGGAATGAAATAAATTCCTTTACAAACTTTACATATATAATCACCAAACTCATCAACATTCTTATAACCCACATGTTCAAAAAAACCTCGATAATTTGCATTAAACAAATCAAAATTAAAATCACCAGCAAGCACGTAATCTTCATAAGTAGGAATAACATGTTTTCCAACCACGTTACCCAATGCATAATATTTCAAATAATCCTCACGAAGAGTTTCAAAAGCTTTCACACACGCACAATCTCCAACAAGACCCCGCATTAACAATTTCGGCACAAACAACACCTTTTTACTTTCCATGTAGGCAAAATTCAAAATACCAAAAAATGCATTACCAAAAAAACCTCAACTCCTTTAAACTTCTTGAAATAATTGATTTAAAGGATATAGAAACCCACTTATTCAACCACTTGAAAAATCAAGCACTTGTAACGATGCTAATTATATTCCGATTACCAAAAAATGCATCACCAAGAAATTGAGTTTAACAAAAAAAGACGCTTCGTCATTCAAAACACTTAAAATATTTAATTTAAAATAATCAAGAAGGGTACTCATTCAAACCTCTCGGCGATTCAAGTACCTGTCAAACTTTTCGGCCACTCAAGTACCTGTCACAACAACATTCTTTCATTCTAATTTATTCATCCATCAAAAAAATCACAAGGCAGAGCAAAGCGAAGCGATCCAGCAGCAAACAAGAAGGTAAGCCTGTTATTTCACTTTTATTTCAAACAAAATACAACAAAACAAAGTCTTAGTAACATCAAAATCATTATAACAACGTAACAAAACAACATATAAAAAATCTCGACCCGATCATTTATAGAAAACAAGAAATCACCGAAGACAAATTTTCGACACGATAAAATCACTCATGGCAAGAACGACATTCACCTGTGAACATGGGTAAGTTTTACTCACAGAAACAAACGATAAACCATCGATTAATCAACCAAATATATCTCAAAACATACACACAACCGACAGCAAAACCACAAGTCACGAAGGATGAACGGTGTTCCGCTTAAAAGCCGTGACTTTACTTGTGGTACATACGAGAAACGACAACCAAACCTCTCACACATCTTCAATCGATAATTTTATCTTCTTTTCCTTCTAGCGAAACAACAACAAACCAAAATCATTTTTCAAATTTCAATTACAATCACGACAGGCACGAACAGAAAATAAAACCCTTCAAACACACACTAATAAATTACGAGAACGAATTCACACAAAGTGAAAATAGACCCTTTGGACACAATGGACAAACAGAAATCACCTACTCCCTCAGATCCAGAGTCATCTATAAAAGAAAAGAAAAAACTATCGACCCAGCCATGGAAAAGTCTTACAGAGATCGAAGATTCGGTTCGATCGACATAACGAAACTGCTTCGAAATGTAAAAGCAAAACGAAAATAAAGAACCCAACAAATTTTAGTGCGTCTATGATTGTCTTGTCGAAAAGGTAAGAGTGACTTGAATTTCCTATCGACGTAGCCGATCAGTAAAAAATAACAGCAAGTTATTATGAATACTCAGTCACATACACAGCGTAGTTTCTCGTGTTTTGTATTTTATCACGGGTCGTTCTCTCTTTCACCGCGTTGAAAACTTCACCGCAAAACCGTGATTGTAATCACGATTTTTCTTCTCACAAAAGACGCAAAATAAAACCAAAAACGGCAATCTCGGGGTCTTATATACCCTAGTGTATCGCTTCTCGACCACACCAAGCAACTTTCTCTTGGTTCTTCCCCGTTCTTCTCCAAAACAAAACGGCTTCTTGCTGTCCAAAAACAAGAGTCGTAGGAGAGGAGTGGGTATTTCGGGTTTTGCATGGCCGTTGGTTACCAAAATTTCCCTCGAGACGACCCTAGGATAGGCCGCACGCACCTAGGCCCAACCACCCCAAAGCTGGAATACATTAATCAAGTATTCATAATCCTCGCTTTCTGATTGGTCAAAATGTTAATAGGAAATTCTTAAGTCACCCCTCCCAACGATAATTCCCAATCCGACCCTCCCATTGGTCCATTCAAAATTTCCGGCAATCTAATTGGTAAGTCTTTTGCATATTCTCCTCTCCACCTTATACTACTGCACAAACACAAAAAACAAGAAAAATTGATGTGACATTTTGTGTATTTCTTAAATAGTTAACATGAGCAAGAAAAGGATAAGTGATGATTTTATTAAACAAGTAGCAAAGGAAATACAAATAAAGAAGAAACAGAAGTTTGATGATAGAGAGCAATTGTTTTTTGGTAATAAGAAGAAATATAAGCGATTAAGAGTTGAAGTCAGAAAACCCAATCATCAATGGCAAATGGACTTGATGGACATGAAATCTTTGGAACGATATAATTCTCGTACTAGATATTTGTTAGTTGTAATGGATGTGTATAGTAGATATGTTTGGGTTAAAAAGTTACAAAATAAGAATGCTTATCATGTTGGAAATAAATTTAAAGAAATAATTAATGAGGAGAATGCTTTGCCTGATGTTATTCATAGTGATAAGGGTGGTGAATTTTCTGAGATTAAAAATGACTGAGAAGGGCTTGCTGGGAAGTATTATCAAATATCGTTCAAATGAAAATTATGAAATGAAAAGTATGATGGTGGAAAGGTTTATTTGAACTTTGAGAATGATGATTTCGAATGTTTTGTATGGATTGTTTGGAAAAATAGAGGGAAGATATACTAACATTTTGGGTAAAATAGTTAAAAGATATAATGAAACTGAACACAAAGGTATTGGTAATAATAAACCCAGTGATGTTTATTATGGCAGAGTGAAAATATCGTGTTTTTAAATACAAGAGATATTTTGAATTTTATCCTTTTTAAAAGAGGTAAAATTTTGAAAGAAGGTGATGAAGTTAGAGTGGCACAACTGAAATCCAAATTTGAAAAAAGAAAGCACGTTTAAGTGGAGTAGGGAAGTGTTTGAAGTGGAGAAAGTACGTTTAACAGATCCTATCACTTATATAGTTAGAGATAAAAATAAAGAAATATTATCTGGTACTTTTTATAGGGAAGAATTGTTGAAAATTTGAGGCCATGAAAAATTTGTTTCTGTCAAGGTATGTCATCCATTATTTTTGTGTCCAATCAAACCAGTGAAAGAAGGCAGAATGCAACTAATGATTTTGAGATTGATATAAAGCCTGAAATAGATGCTAGATCGGGTAAAAAAGAAATAACTGTTGAGGAAGTTATATATCCAAATACGATTTCGACAATTTATCCAAGAAATAAGGAAGAATATAAATTCAAAGCCACACTGTCTTTTGGTAATTTTATACATCATAATACGTCTGGATTTATGAATTCGACTTTGGCATATGAACATGATTGGGTTTATATTCCATATGGACATCATACATTGGAAGATCTAATCTTGTTTATAAATAAATTTGGATGTGAAATTAAAATTGTAATGAGACAAAAATGTACTATTACATTTACTAAGGATTTTAGTGTTTATTCAACAGCGGCATCTTCTTTTGATGGTTATACAAATAATAAGCACTTGATGAAACAATCTAACAGATTGGGGGGGGGGAAAAGATCAATATAATGTCAAACTTGAAATTGTATTTGGACTAGGATTGACTCGTGTCTTGGGAATCACAAATAACACGATCGAATTTGAATTTAAAAATTCAAATTCAAAATCTGTTGATATTTTGGAACATAAGGGTTATTATGTGATGGATCCATCATATGGATTAAATTTCATGTGTATTACCTGTGATCAAATAGTTCCAGTGAAAATGGGATTCGAATTTAAATAATGTTTGGTTATGTGTCCTTTACAATTATCTCATTCAAAAGATGGTGAAAATAATTCCATTTCGTTTGTTCCACAAAATTGTGTAAGATCTTTAAGACCTGGAATAATTCATTCGATGCATTTTCAAGTTGAAGATATGAATGGTTCTAAATTATATTTTAATGGTGGAAAAGTTGTTTTGATTTGTAATGTGACGTAATTTGTTTTTTAAGAATTTTTCAATATAAAAAAAAGAAATGAAAAGAAGCATAGTAAAGAGAAAAAGACATTATTATAATCAGATCAGGCATGGTCAAAAATACGTGACTTTGAATAAGTTGTCAAAACAATTAAGTGATTTTACCAAAATTAATAAGAATAGGGCAAATATAAAAAAAATTAAATAATGTTTTTTTTTTGTGAGAAGAAGATATGCAGTGTATCAAAGAAAAGGAAAAAAAATATATATGAAAAATATCAAAGAGGAGATGGATTAAGGAGATTAATGATCAACAAAGGGATCAATCCAACTTATGTATTTGGAAGGAGACTATGTAGAAGAAGAAGAATGCAAAGAGGGGCAGGGTTTATGGATGTTGTTAAAACAGTGGGTAGAATAGGGGGGGAAATCATTTCAAATCCCATAGTTAAAAAAGTTGTAAAGGATTTTATTATTCCTATGGCTGTTGGTGCTATACATCGAAAAATGGGAAGAAGAGCGTGAAAAATATCATGTTCTTTTTTCTTTTTTTAAAAAAGAAAAAATCGAATAATGGATATTTTGAAGTTGAAATTGGTGGCTAATGATGATAATGATGCACTTACTGTTAGTGAATATGAAGTTGGTGAATCATTGAAAGAAATGTTTACTGGAGAAAATGCCAACAATGTTAATACTGTGAAAATGAAAATTGCAAATGTTCAACTATCTTATGTTGCTGATACCTTGACAATAACATATGGAAGATATTTATCATTCGATGGTACAAATGATAGTAATATTAACGAAATTAAAAATAAGAAAACGGGCAATTTTCCAACAAAAGGAGAAGTAATATTTAAAAAACATACACTTTGTTATTTTCAACTAAATTTTGTGAATTTGTCTTATGGAAATGAGTTTGATTTTGGTGATGACACATATGATCTTCCTGTGGAATTTGTTCAAGGAGAGGATGTTATGAAAAATCATTTTAAATTTTTTTTGAAATATGATGATGATACTATTGTTATTCATTTTCAATTTCTTAGATAAATAAAAATGTCTGGGAGAAAATATAATTCCACCAAAAATTATGGAAAATTTCAAAGAAAGGTTATTTTACAAAAGCCTAATAAAAAAGTTGATTACACAGAAGTGTATAAATTGGATGGGATACCCACTCATGATGTTGAAGCAGTAAATCAATTTGGTGAAAAAAGAGATCAATATCAATGTATGAAAAGTATGATGAAAAGAAAACAGGAACGAGAAGCATTTAATAAAAAAATGTGAAGGGGGAACCAGAAAAAGTAAAAATTCAGAAAATTCCAGTTTATACAGATATTCAAAAAATTAAGAAAAGAAATAGAGATAAAATCCGTAAATGCCTAATTTGAAATTTTTTTTTTTAAAAGTAAAATATGACAAATTATTCACTTGGAAATGAAGGAGCTAGACAATTAACTGAAGAAAATGCTAATGTTGAACAATTACCTTTATTAAAAACTAACAATCAAGATCTTGTTTACGATGGAGACACAGCATTCTATAGTGAAATAGAGGCAATGTTTGATCCTGTACCTTTTAATACTGAGGTGCTTGAAAAGAGAAAGTTAATAATAAATCCCACAGAAAAATCAACTTCAGAAATTTTCACTTTTGAAAAAGGTGAAAGTGGAGGAGGTGTTGTGAAATTGGATGAAAGTTTTATGACTGCAAATTTGAATATGACGTTTGATGGTAATGCTTTAAACGAAATTTGGCTAGATATTATGCCTCATCCATTGCATACTATGTGGAAATCTGTTGATTTGTCTGCTAATGGTGTTAGTGTGACAAATTCACATACCGAAAATTTATTTGTTTCTGATGTCTTGAATCGATTATATCAATATGGTGAGAAAAATACTGATTTGGCTGGGTGCTCTTTGGGATATAGAAACAAACCCGGTCAAAATAGTTATTTATCCACTGTGATTACCACTGCCACTTCAAACACTGCAAAAACGAATAATTCTCCTGGTAATGAAAGAGTAAAAGCCATTAGAGACAAAAGATATATTGTTGATGATTTACAATTTTGTTTCTTTGGAATGGGTGTACAATATTTACCTCTTAATAACAAATGGACTTTAAAATTCACCAAAGACAGTAGTAGAAGAATATTTACTGGTAGTGAAATGGAATATGGTGCAGCAGCAAATCAAACAACTGGAACTGCTAGCCATTTCCATATTGCAAATTGTCATGACAATACACATGCTGCTTATACGGCTCATATCACAAACGGTGGACAAAGTGCAACAAATCTGGGGAATCTTGATAAAGTGAAAACAGAATTGACACAATTTGAAATTCATTACAAAATTCTTACCCCAAATGCTCAAATACAAGAAGATATAAATAGGATGCTGGATATGGAAGGGAAATATATAAATGTGTTTTATCAAGATATTCATGTTAGAAATGAAGTTCATAAATTGTCAAATTCCAAATTCACTTGCAATAATGTGTTTGGATTTAATTGTCCCTATGTACTGATATTGACTGTGGTTCGTATGGATTATGTCAATGGCGATTTTTTTTAGAACTCCTTCTCATTGTACGTGGGAAAAAATTAAACAAGTGATTGTGAAAGTGAACAATGTTCCCATTCCTGTTAGAATTGAAAGTTTGCAAGAAGCATACTTTCATACCAGACGTGCACTTCACATGGGAGATTCAGAAAAAATGTTTGTTGATTATGATAATTATGAAGATGGGGATTGCATAATGGTTTTTGAAATGAATCCCACTGATGATTCAAATTTAAAAGTTTTGCCCAAAGAAATGAAAAAAAGCGTTTCTGTTGAAATAGAATTTGATCCGACAGCAAATGTGGAAGTTTATGTGAAAATGACAGGTTTGATGAACCGAGTTATTAAGTTTGCAACCATGCAAACAACATTTAAGCAGCTTGCAATATGACTTTTTTATTATTTTTTTAAAAAGGAGGAAAGAAAATAAAGAGTATTGGTTATATATATGTGGTTATACTAAAAAGAAAAGGAATCGGAAAAGTGAGTCGGATTATATTAATAAACGTATATCTTTTATGCCGAAAGGCCTTTATTCTTCCATGAGAAGCCGCCTTGAGAGAGTGGAGGTTGTTACACCTTCACCATTATTTCCTGATAAGAATCACTTGTCAACCACTTACCATGTCAAGCTGTAACCATTTTACTGCCTCGATCATCATGTGAAACAATCTTGTTAATTTTGCATTATTATATTCATAGAAAAAAGCTTTTATTAAAAATGAACAAACGTAAAGCTGTAGAAGTAGATGAAAGTAATACATCAGAGGATGATGATGATCTTGTTGAACAGAACTGCAATTATTCTCTTAGAAATAATAAAAGAAAATTTTGTAAAAAAAAAAAAAATTCAAAACCTCCAATTGATTGTGATGAATCTGAAAAATCCGATAATGAATTTAATATTGATGATGATTGTGATGAAGATCTTTATACTCGTGGAATTTCAAATACTTTTCATTCGAAAAAATCAGAAAAAAATTAGAGAGAAATTCATAATGATATGTCAAATATATATAGAAATACTGATGAAATGGATGATGATGATAATTTGAGTGTGATTGTTCATGCTGTTCTGGAAGAATTAAATGGTATGAAAAAACAAAATAAAATAGCTCATCATAACAAAAATGATGAGTTTATTTTGTTTGCAAGAGAAATTGACGATTATTTGAAAAAGAATCATACCAAAAGGAATAAATATTTAACAGATCATGATGAATTTCAAGAAAAATTGGGGAAATTGATTAAATCTTTATGTAATGTTGATAATAGAGATGAAGATGTTCCTTAATTTACGGATACCGAAAAACATTGATGAAAATATTTTATAAAGGAAAACAGGGATTGCATGACACTCATTTTATGATGGTGGAAAATAACATATTCTTAAATGTGTTAAGAAAAATGTCAAAATATTTAAAGATTTTGATTCTCTTACATATAGAAAAAAAATGAGTGGAAATAATATTCAGAAATTACAACTGATAGACCCTGCTGTTTTAAAGTCCTTACTACATCAATTAAATGAAAATACTAAATGTACGACCATTGCCAATATTATTGATGAATCAGGAATGAATCAAGTAATACATGATTATGATGAATTTGTGGCTGCTCCTGAAGGAAGTGAACTAAAAGAAAGTTATAGACAAAATCTTTTATCACGTATAGAACAATATAAGGGTAAAAGAAGACCCAATTTAAGAAATAGAAATCGAGAAAATTCTGAGGTGGGAGGAGGAGAAGGAGGAGGAGAAATGATTGGTAGTGATGGTGGTGATAATGATGATAATGGGGATCAACCAGGGACTAGTGGTGAAGGTGATCAGTCACGTTTACATGTGGCGAGTGTGAAAAAATTTCGAAATAGATCAAAAACAAAGGGATTTAAAAGAAGCAATGATGGATATTTGATTACGAGTAGTGGGAAAAAAACAAATATACCCTACGATGGAATTTTAAATGACTTTGGTAGAAATATTAAGAAGAAATCGAGTTTTATGTTAACAGAGAAACAAAAAAAAAGAGTGATGAGAATACTAGGTGATGTGGGATTTGCTCAATACAATATACCAAATCAATTAGTAAAAACCACTTACAGAACCACCATGCCCGATTTAAGAAATTATTTAATTCGACAAGCAAGCCCCGTAAAAAAAAAAGAAAAAAGGTAAAAAACAAGTTGAAGTTGCATCCGGTGAAATTCCATGGAATCAAGTGAGACGTCAGATTTATAAAATACCTGACGAAACTGATGGATGACTCATTTTCAATCACATTGTAAGCATAATTTGGAATTCCGAAATCATATATATGATTATCAAATCAATCGTATCAGAATTCATAACAATCATGGAAATTCCCAAAAATGTTTTCAGACATGAGGCGCTTGACACAAAATTTTTGGATTATATGATTATTAAAAAGATGAGATTTATAAAACCTCAAGAGAAATGGCTCCATGGACTTCAGGTGTTTACTCAGCTGATATAGTACCAGATACAATATTTCAACATGATAATTTTCATTGTAATTGGATATCAAACATAGATGATTCTTCAAAACCCGGAAGACATCGGTTGTGCATTTTGCTTGATAAAAATATTAAATGCAAATGTGACATGGACCTTGCAGAATGCACATCGATGACTTACTACATCGTGGATTCTTGGGGATCGAAATTTTACGAAAAGACATGTAAAACCATCTTGGAAACCTTGACGGATAAATATAATGAGCAGCAAAGTGAACATATTGAATACATGCAAAAACATAATTTAAAATGTATATGTAATTTTGAAATCAATTTTCCTGTTAGTTGAAGAATTCAATATTCCAGTTATCAAAATTGTGGATGGTTTTCATTGTATTTTACCTCTATGAGCTGCGATGAACTTACGCATTGGTCTCAGATGGATTCAAACACTTATGAAAAGATAAAACAAAATTACCATAATATGACTTATTATTCCCGTCATGAGTTTTTTCCTTTCATAAATATAAAATGTAAAGATTACTCAATGTTAAAATCTCATGTTAATGTCATACACAAATTTAACAGTCCATGTAATCAAAGTTGTTGTGGTCAGAAATTGGTACTACCAGAATATTATTAAAAAAATTTATTCGCTTGTTTTATTATATACATACAAATTTTCATTGGGAAATATACCCTGTCTTATTCTTGCATTTTCCAACACTTTTACAGTACTATCTAATAACAAATAAGGATGAGTTTTTTCTTCAACATCAAAAGCTTGTTTTAAAACTTCAGATATTTCTTTCGCATTAAATCCTCTAGATCTTAATATATGTTTTGCATTTCTACTATCTGATTTGTTTGGAAATAAAACTATATAATTTGCATTAATAAACAACATACGAAATTTCGAACTCGAAAACATTAAATCTTGTACAACGAATATATAGTTAATATTTTCATGATGACATTTTCTTGTCACCAATTCTTCCACGTAATGCATCATCTTTTTTCTAGAACCCACAGCCATCATCATATCATCCATGATAATTAAGTTGTGTTTATGTTCTTCCCTTCTCAACTGTACTGATTATTTCTTCATTGACTTGAGATTCATTATCTGCCATAGTACTCTTCACAGAATGAGAATTTATTTTTCTATAGGATTCGTGGTCCAGATCAGATAGATTGGTAAATTCAGACATATGTAAAAACAAAACGTTTTGTAAAGCATGTCCAGGATTGATAAAGGAGAAATACTTTATAAAATTTAAAACCCAAGTTGTTTTTCCTGTCTGACTAGGTCCCACCATAAGCATAAAAAATGGAAAATTCATGGGTATCGTCTGATGCATAATCCCCTTTCTTTTCTAAACGAAAAAAAAAAATCATATTATTCAGATATATAACCCAATGGAACGGTGATATAATTTTGCAAAATCTGTCTCTTGTCAAAGGTAAAAGATTCTTTGATTGATTCTTTTTACAAATATGTAATTAAGGATTAATCTTAAAAGTATCTGTATCTTGAATTTCAAATGAAACATCGTGATTTTCCAACATTTCATACAAATAATTAGGATTTATTCCTTGATCACCACAATTTCATTTCAACTTAAATCCTTTCACGTATGTTATTTCAATACCCTTGTTTGTCACATATGAATAACTTTTTGGTCCTGTTGAAATAAAACTGGTTATATATTCTCCTTGTTTCAATTCCGAACTTAAATTTCCCAATTTTGAACCCGTTTCAAGAATTTCTTCACAATATTTTGAATAATAAATAATAGAATCTGTATTGTAATATAAAACATCTTTAGGGTTTAATTTATTTATGGATTCTAACAATTTTAATCTAGAATAACAAGTAATATAGCTTCCTATCGAAACACACACTTTATTTATTTTATAATTATTTTCCTCTTTACAATTACATACGACACGTGCCACGTTACTATTTAGAACATCAAAGTAAACAGATTCATATTTCTTATCGCAAACATGTGACAACAATTCTTCATAATCATTAATGAAAAAAACAAATGATTTGTTTGGATTTTGACAGAGTTTACCCCACTGAGAATTTAAAATCAATTTCATGACATATCTCATCACTTCATTTTTTTCACTGGGAATATCAGACCATTTGATATAAATTCCGAAATCTTTAAGTTGCTCTGACAAACGCTTTTTCGCAACTTCAGGATCATCATTTCCGAGGATTCCAGAATATTAAGTTTTCTTAGAATAAAATTTACTAACATAATCTTTAAATTTTTTTTTTTCGTAATAAATTAACTCAAAAATTTCCACAATTTTGTAATCTTTTTCCAAAGCATAATAAATTTCATGCAGGCACCAAGTTCCAGTGAAACATTTTTCATTGGAAGAATGAGTGCAAAAACTACCATGATCTTTCAATTTTGCACATTCAAAACATAAAGGAAATAGCAATTTATCATCGATTCGCATGGGTAGAATGGGAAAATATAAATTGGAGGGTGGTAAAACTGTACATTTAATAAATCCACATAATCTTTCTCAATTTGTCTTTGTAAAAAGTCTTTTGCAAAATCTTCATCCACTGTGATTGTCAGATTTTCTATTGGAAAAAAATCATCAAATTGAACAGAAGGATAAAGAGAAATAAAATCGACATAATGAATTTTTCCTTGATGAAAGCAATCTTTATATAACACAGCAGGTGATGTGCGCCCTCCATATAATGAGTCTCTAATTTTCAAGGGTGTTTTATGAAATATTTTTCTAGGTCTTCCTTTGATAAAAGCTAAGTATTCACATTCTTTCATGACTATTAATTTTCGGCATCTCAATTTCAAATAATTCAATCTAGCAAAAGTTTTCTGACATTTTTTATTATACGAATTTAAATCATAGCAATCTGAACAACCATGATAAAAACATCCTAAAAACTCATAAATGGTATCTTCTGACTCGTCATATCCATCCACATAAAAATTGTCTATTTTCTTTTTTCCCAATACATGATAAATCCTTCTAAATTTTGTGGAATCAGACACTTTATCATTAATTTGAAATTATTTATTGAAAATTCTATTAAAAAAAAAATTGTTTTTATTAATGATATGCATTATATTAAGTATGATGCTGGACAACCCGTGTTGACGTCGTGTGCTCAATTGACGGAGTGGGGTGATTTGAATGTTGATGAACGGTTGTTGAATATAAATCTATGTCGAGGAACGAGAAAGTTATCATATGTGCAATTTGTGAAAAGAACTTTTGCTTATTATATGATTTTCTGAATTGAAAATGGAATTGTATCATAAACAAAATGTTTACTGTATTGTGAATATAGCGCATTATGAAGATCTTTCGGTGAAACAAGTGTTTCAACCCGGTCACAAAAGAGGTTCAAATTTACAGAGCATGTCCTGATGTTGAAGATGGATATAGATACATGCGATTGTCAAAATTCGTTTTTGACTTCAAAAATTTGGATAGTGTTATCAACAATATGCCGATGTTGAATGATCAAGATGAAGGTACTATTGAATTGGCCATCAAGCCCAATAAACGTTTGGTTTTTGCATTGAATGAAAATTTTGGAAATTGGGAACTTGGTTTTCAAAAGAAGAGATCCATTCAAAAGAAGAGATCCATTCAAAAAAGAAAAGCAGTGGTTGTTGATTTGGAGGAAGATGATGTTGAGCAAAGTGTACCAGTGCAGAAGAATTTGCGAGTTGAAGTTTTGAAACCAGATTATGAATCGGAAATGACAAAATACGAATCCATCAAATTAAAAAAAAATGAGGATTTTGATTATGTCATTGATCGGTTGTTGGAGTTTCGAAGAGAAGTGCTTGATGAATATCCCTATTTGAGAAGTCAATTCAACGCTTCTGTTTCTTTTGATAATGGTAGTTCTGATGATGATGAATTCAATGAGCATTTTTTCAAAAGAAACATTGATTTATTTAAATATATGACTTATCAGATGGGGTATGATCAAGAACATAGATCTGTGTTGAGAATCGCTCTTCTCAGACAATATGGCAATGATTTGAAAGCAATTTCTGCTTCTTTCAATCTTAATAATTTCATCAAAAATGAAAAAAAAAGCCTTTGAATATTGTAGAGTGTTGAGAGTGACTCGAAATGCTGCTCGTGGTGTTGAACAACAGCAACAAGCCAGTACCAGTGGAAGCAGTACTTATACGAGATCGCAGCAGCCACCCAGCAAAAAAAAAAAAACACCATTTAATAAAGTACTATTTAAGAAGATTGTGATCTGATATGTCAAGAAGAATAACTGATGATTTTATACAGAAACTTGCCAAAGAAATAAAATTGAAAAAAAGACAAAAAAATACTGATGATAGGGAACAATTATTTCGTAAAACCATAAATAAATATAAACGCTTGAAAGTCGAAGTGGAGAAACCAAACAATGGCAAATGGATTTGATGGATATGACATTTATGGAACGTTATAATTCTAGGGTTAAATATTTGTTGATTGTGATTGATGTTTACAGTAGATTTGTTTGGGTTAGAAAGTTGAGAAATAAAAATTCAAATCATGTTAAAAATAAATTTGAAGAAATAATCAAAGAAGAAAACACGTTACCTGATGTTATTCATAGTGATAAAGGAGGTGAATTTTCTGAGATCAAAAGAAAATCAAAAAATGGATCATTTGGAAAAATTATGAAATGAAAAGTGTGATGATGGAAAGATTTATTAGAACATTAAGAATGATGATATCGAATGTTTTGTATGGCTTGTATGGAAAAACGAAAGGTAGATATACCAATATTTTGGACAAAATAATTGAAAAATATAATGAAACTCCACACAAAGGTATAGGTGGAAATAAACCTGTAGATGTTTATAATGGGAATGTTAAAATTTCTTGTGTTTTCAAATATATAAAAGATATTTTGAATTTTATCCTTTTTACAAGAAAGGAATGATTTTGAAAGAAGGACAAAGAGTTAGAGTTGCACAATTGAAATCTCGTTTTCAAAAAGAAAGTACTTTTAAATGGAGTAAAGAAATATTTGTGATAGAAAGAGTTAGATTGACAGATCCTGTGACTTATGTGATACGTGATATGAATAATGAAATATTGTCTGGTGTGTTTTATACAGAAGAATTGCTAAAAATATAAACTGATAAAATCAAACAAGGTATGTCGTCTATAATATTTGTTTCAAATCAAATAAGTGATAGAAGACAAAATAAAACAAACGATTTTGAAATTGATGTGAATCCACCAATAGATGCTAGATCTGGTGAAAAAAAAATTGTTTTGGAGGAAATTATATATCCTAGAAATAAAGAACTTTTCAAATTAAAATTTGTTGCCACTTTTGGAAATTTTGTGCATCATAATTCATTGAATGCTTTCCAAGATGCGACTTTGAAAATTGATCATGATTGGATTTATATTCCTTATGGACATCGTAGTTTGGATGATTTGATCATGTTTATGAATAAAACCATGGATTTGATTGGGTTCAAGATTGAACGTGTTATGGGTCAAAAGTGCGTGATTACTTTTAGCAAAATGTTTGAAGTGTATTCTGTGGGGAAACAATCGTTTAATGGATATACAAGCGATGTCAAGTTACCGAAGAATAAGAATAGACATCTTGACAGAGATCAATATAACGTGAAAATCGACATAACACTTTCAAGTGGTTTGATTCATGTTTTAGGTTTTGTTGAAGATGTGGTGACATTTGAATTCAAAAAATCGAATTCGAAATCAAATGAATTGATGGAATATGCTGGACAATATGTTATGGATCCTTCTTTTGGTTTGAATTTTATGTGTGTTGTTTGTGATCAGATAGTTCCGGTGAAAATGGGATACGAATTCAAAGAAAGATTGGCTGTGTGTCCCATAAAATTGATTGATCCTGAAAACAAGAATAATGATGTGTCAATTTCATATGTACCAAAAAACTGTGTTAGAAAGTTGAGACCAGGAATAATTTGTTCAATGCATTTTCAAATCAAAGACATGAATGATGAGAAATTGTATTTTAATAGTGGAAAAGTAGTGTTGATATGTAATATTATTTGATTTAGTTGTGAAATTTTCAAAAAAGACATCGACAAAGATTATAGTGTATGTGTGTGTTTTGACAATTTGTTGGTGTATGGGAAAACATGACTCGAAAACGATATATGACATTTCAAAGAGGATCAAGTGGTAGGAGAAAATATATGAGATTTCAAAGAGATGGGAGATTGCCTGGATTGGTTGTCAATTCAGGCCGTTACCGATGTAAAAGAAATCAAAAAGGAGCTGGTTTGATTTCTTTTTTTAAAAATGTTTTCTTAAATTCGTTCTATAGAATTGAATGAAAAATAAATCGAATGAAACGTCGTAATTTAAAAGTTCAAAAAGGTGCAGGCTTGAAATACGTGAATTTGGACAATTTGTCAAAACAATTAATTGGCACATCACATTATTGTAAGAGTGTTGCAAAATCAAAAAAAAAAAATATATATATATTGTCTAAAATATGACTGGGAAAAGACGTTATATGAAATTTCAAAGAGGGGCTGGATTACCTGCATTGATGATTAATCCAGGTATTAACCCTTGTCGTCGTCGTCGAAGCTATCAAAGAGGACATGGCTTTGGTTCTTTCATAAGAAGCGTTGGAAGAATTGGAAAAGCGGTTGTTAAAAATCCCATGGTTCAAAAATTTGCCAAAGAAGTGATTATCCCAACAGCTTGGAATGTTGTGAAAAAGAAATTGGGTGAAAGAAGAAGATTTTGATGGAAGTATTAAATATCAAATTTAGGTCAAATTCAAACAATAATGAATTTAGAATAACTGAATATTTTGTTAGTGAATCAGTGAAACAAAGATATAAAAATTCGAAAAGTGATAATATTATCACTATCAAAGTAAAGATTTATTCAGTTTTACTGTCACGTGTTTCTGGCAGTTTCATGATAAAATATGCAAGATATATATCTTGTAAAAATACCGATTCGACAAAAACTTTACAAGATGCACGAAATAATGTAGTGGGTGACATTTTAACAAATTTGCAAGATACACAAGTCACAAAAACTGGTGAATTACCATTATCACTTGATATAGTGTTAAAAAAGCTTGTATTATGTGTGATAAATTTAAATTTTGCCAAATTATCATATGGTGATGATGTGTCATTTGATCAATCCGTATTTGATATTCCTATTGAATTTGTTTTTGGAAAAACGGCATTGGAAAATAGTTTTAGATTTTATTTTGAATACAATGATGAAACAGAACCTAGTGATGACGATACTGTGACTATTGGTTTTCAGATCGTTGAATGATGTCCATAAGAAATTACAATTCAACGAAAAATTATGGTCGTTTTTCTTCAAGACGTCCTCAAATCAAAACGAGAAGAAGAAACGTAGATTATACACAAATGTACAAATTGAATGGTGCTCCATCTCATGATATTGAAGCAATATGACAATTTGCCGAGAAAAGAGAAGAACATCAGAGATTGCAGAATATGCTGAAACGTAAAAAAGAACGTGAACAAATAGAAAACGTTAGGACAAAACGAGTGAAAAAAAACGATAAAGAAAAAGTAATTCAAAATCTCAAAGGAAAATCAAATATGGAATATAATATAGAAACAATAAGAAAGAAAAATAGACAAAAAATTATAAGTTCATTGATGTAAATTAAATTTTTTCTTTTGAAAGTTGAAAATGTCGAATTATAATCTTGGGAATGAAGGAGCCAGACAATTGACAGAAGAAAATGCGAATCGTGAAATTGTCCCCGTTTTGAAAGACAATAATCAAGAATTGATCAACGCTGATAACTCTGCATTTTATTCAAGTACCATTGAAATGTTTGATCAAATTCCTTTCAATGTTGATGTTATAGAGAAACGAATGTTAACAATCTGTTAGTGTGGAGATAACTTTTGATCCCACCGCCAATATGGAAGTGTATGTGAAAATGACCAGTTTGATGAACCAAGTTTGTAAAATTTCAACCATGCAAACGACTTTTAAACAACTTGCCATTTGATTTTTTATTCTTAGATGAATAATTTTGGATATATACATGGAAAAAGAAAGAAAAATGAGAGAAGACGTAAAGTTTCAGGTAATATCAAGAATCGATTGTCAAGAATTCCTTTCAAGTATTATTCCTCCATGAGAGGACGACGTCATAATGTCGAAGTCGTCACACCTTTTTCCTTGTTTCCCAATGCCAACAAATTGCAAACCACGTATCACATTGCTCTATAATGGAGTTTCTGCATTTCTTTTCAAAATAGATGAACAGTAATAATGACAATCATAAATGATAATGATTATTGTCAAAAATTCATATGTAAACATTAAAAAATCTGAAAAACATGTATATATATTTATGAATCTGTCTAGAATCCCTTTAAAGCTCCTTTCTCCTTTCCACATACACATTTATTAAAAAAATAATGGAATTGTCATATCTTTTTTCTTGTTTTAAAAAAAATGAAACTTAATTTTTTGAAAATGAAAGATAAAGAAGATGGTGAAGATTATGATGATGACGTCGATAATGATTATGATGATGGAGAATGTTCAAATGTTTATTATAACAAATCCGTGAATGGGCGTAAAAAGAAAAACAAATCAAAGCCTAATTATGAATATCATATGTCTAAGGATGATGATGATGATGATGATGTTGATTATCATGTTAATAAAAAAAAAAAGAAATTTCGTGAGACATCAAATATGAATGAAATGGAAAAAGATGATGATAACCTGAATGTGATTGTGCATGCCGTTTTGGACGAATTACAAGATATGGGAAAATTTGACAAAATGTCTCGTAAATCAAATGTTGATGATGATAAAATTAAATTTTTTTACAATGAAATTGATTCTTATCTAAAACGCAATCACACTCAGAGAAATTCATATTTAACATCTCACTAAACATTCGGAGAAAAATTGAAAAAATTGATGAAATCTTTATGTAATGCAGATGATAGAGATGAATCAATACCCAAATTCACAGACACTGAAAAAACCATCATGAAAATTTTTTATAAAGACAAACAACGTCATCATGATACCTGTTTCATGATGGTGGAAAACAATATATACTTGAATATACTTAGAAAACTTTCGAAATATTTAAAAAGATTGTGATACTTTTTTTTACAGATAAAATTTTGAAAAAATATTCAGAAATTACAAGTGATGGATCCATCGGTTTTAAAATCTCTATTAGAACAGTTGAATGCAAACACAAAACGTCAAACCATAGCCAACATCATCAGTGAATCGGGAATGAATGAAATAATACGTGATTACAACTTTGTTGCCGCTCCAGAAAAGAGTGCGATTAAAGAATCTTTGAAAGAAAATCTTTATTCTCAAATACGTCAGTACAAAAATAAAAGTAGACAAAATTTAAGAAACCAAACAAATGGTGAAAACAATAATATCAACAATAATGAGGGTAATGGGGATGATGGAGGTGGATCTTCAAATGATCTTCAAAGACAATGGCAGACGAAAACTGTCAAAACTTTTCAAAATAGGTTAAGCACAAAAAATATCAGGAGTAGCAGAGACGGTTTTTTGATCACAAGTACAGGAAAAAAAACAAATATTCCTTTCGAATCGGTTTTAAACGATTTTGGCAGAAATATAAAAAAAAAATCCAATTTTTTGTTGTCAGAACCTCAGAAACATAGAGTGATAAAAATTTTGGGTACTGCAGGTTTCGCTCAATATAATATCCTGAATAGAAAAATCAAACTCGCATATGGAACAAATCAACCACATCTTAGACAATATTTGGTTCATGAAACCAGCCCTTTGAAAAAACCCAAAAAAAAAAAGGTTTATGACTTCCAGATCCGAAGAAGAAATTCCATGGTATCGAATCAGGCGGAAAATTTATGATAATGATGATGATTGAGATCCAAAAACGAGGGGTAGTCAATTATTCGTAATTAAATAATTCATGAAATTAACATATATATATGGGTTGACGTAAACAGAAAAAACAGTCAAAGTCATGGAATTGCCAGATCACATATTTAAACATGAAGCGCTGGATACTATCACCTTGGATTATTTGGTCGACAAAAAAAATTCCATGTGCACAAACGAAACTTTTACTTATGGTGTTCATGCGAGTGACAGTTTACCAAACGAATTTTTTGCCACCGATGATTGTGAATTCAATTGGACCTCCAACACGGACAGATCATCAGAGCCCGGTAAACATTGGGTATGCGTTTGTGTGAAAAAAGAAACGATATACCGAAAAGAAAATCATCTGGATTGTGTAAAAAACAAGATCATCATCTTGGATAGCTGGGATGTCAAAAGCGAAAAAACCTGTGAGAAAATAACCAACAATATCACAGATGCTTATCATGCTAATGTTCACAATCATATGGAAAAATTCGATTCAACACAAATCAAATGCAGATGTTCCATGACCATCGAATTTCCAGTAAAGTATAGGATTCAATATTCAAGTTACGAAAATTGTGGTTGGTTTGCACTTTACTTTGCTTCCATGAATTTTGAAGAAATCAATTATTGGTTGAACAGTCACTTAAACACTTATGGGAAAATCACCAAGAATTACGAAAATATCGTAAATTATTTTAAAATAATTTTTTTTCCAAAAATCAAAGACAATCCATGCCCTGATTTCATGTCATATAGATTTCACATTTACAAATTGCAAGAAAAAAAGTGCATATCATGCAATCAATGTTGTTGTTCTTACAATAAAGGAATGTGTTCTCGTTAATTCATCAATGTTTTATTGATCTGTAATTTTATTAAATATGTACAAATTTTCTTTTGGGAATATTCCTTGTCTTATTCTTACATTTTCAAACACTTCGACAGTACTATCCAACAATAAATAGGGATGAGTCTTATCTCCTTCTTCAAAAGCTTGTCTTAAAATTTCATTTATTTCTTTTGAATTATAACCCCTTGATCTGAGAACATGTTTTGCGTTTCTATTATCCAATTTGTTTGGAAACAACACGACATAATTCGCATTGCTGAACAGCATACGGAATTTCGAACTGGAGAACATCAGGTCTTGAACCACAAATATGTAATTGATATTCTCGTGATGACATTTTCTGGTGACCAACTCTTCCACGTAATGCATCATTTTCTTTCTGGATCCGACGGCCATCATCATATCATCCATTATGATCAGATTGTGTTCATTCGCATTGCTGTCAGATTTTTCGATTTTTTTCTTGAAATCGTCAATTGTTTTTATAATTTCTTCATCCACTTTCAGTTCGTTATTCGACATCGAGTTTTTCACGGGATGAAAACATACGTTTTGCAACCCTTCATGATCAATTTCTTCAAAGTTTGTGAATTCCGCCATGTGCAAGAATAACACATTTTGTAAAGCATGTCCAGGATTGACAAAAGAAAAATGTTTAATGAAATTCAAAATCCACGTTGTTTTTCCCGTTTGACTAGGTCCTACCATTAGTATAAAAAACGGAAAATTCATGCCAATTGTTGAATTTTCTACACATTCTTTATTTTTTTTCTAAAAAAAAAAATTTTAATGGTTATAACCCCAAGGTATTGTAAAATGTTACAAAATTTTTCTTTTATCAAAAGTGAATTTCAATGTTTTTGACAGATTTTTTCAATATATATAATTGCTTACTTATTTTGAATTTCTCAGTATTTTCGATTTCAAAAGTACAATCTTGATCTTCAATTAATTCGTACAAAAAATTTGGATTCACTGAACTTTTGGTGTTATTTTTAAGCATTTTGAAACCCTTCACATGTGTTATTTCCTTTCCCTTGTTTGTCATATAAGAATAACTTTTTGGACCAGTCGATACAAATGATGTTATATGCTTGCCTTGTTCCAATTCAGAATTCAATTGTCCTAAATTCGATCCAGTATCCAATAACTCTTCACAATATTTTGAATAATAAAAAATGGAATCTGTATCATAATACAAAACAGTAGTATAGGGATATAGCGAGATTATTCTAAAAACTTACCAATCAGGAGGCCGGAAATTTTGAATGAACCAATGGAAGGGCCGGGTTGGGGATTATCGTCAGGGGGAGTGACCTAAGAATTTCCTATTAACGGCTAGACCAATCGGAGCACTGGATTTATGAATACTCAAATAGCCTTGTCCGGTTTTGGGGTGGGTTGGTCTTAGTGCGTGCGGACCTGTCCTAGGGTTGTCTCGAGGGGGATTTTGGTAACCAACGGCCATGCAAAACCCGAAATACCCTCTCCTCTCCGACGACTCTTGTTTTTGGACAGCAAGAAGCCGTTTTGGTTTTGGAGAAGAACGGGGAAAAATGACAAGAAAATAGCTTGATGCAGGACTCGAACCTGCGACCATTCGGTTAAAAGCCGAACGCTCTACCGACTGAGCTAATCAAGCTTTCTTGTCGACGAAGCGATAAAAATCGCTAGGGTATACAAGACCCCGAATCGCTGTTTTGGTTTTATTTTGCGCCTTTTGTGTGTGTGAGAAGGTAGAAAAATCGTGATTACAATCACGGTTTTGCAGTTTTGTTTTTGACGCGGTGAAAACGAGAACGACCCGTAATAAAAATACAAGAAACTACACTGTGTATGTGACTGAGTATTCATAAATAACGTGGTGCTTTTCCCGATTGGATTCATCGATAGGAAATTCAAGTCGCTCTTACCTTTTCGAATAACGATATCACTCCCGCAGTTTTGGTTTTTTTTTGTTCTTTTGTAGGCGTGCTAAAGAAGTGAAAAATAAGATGAGAGATGTATGGTTCTGGAAAGCACTCTTAAATATTGAAGAATATCGTTGGGAAAATGGGATGTTGGTGTATGAAATGACTGATGAATCGTTTGTGGAATCATGCGAGATTTACAAAGAACAGCTTTTGCTTACGGACGAGTTGTTTAATGGATATTATATTGCACATTGGGATCATATTGAAGATTATTTTGTTCTGTTTGTTATTAGGATGAGATATATCGCATCTTTTGCTGCTGCGGGATAAATAAATAGATTTACCTTTTTACCGAGACAGAAGAATTAACGCGAGCAATATCTGAAATGAGAGATATATATTTTTGGAAAGCGTTGTTGAATATCGAAGAATATCGTCCTGCTTGGGATCATACAGTTAAAATAGGTTGTCAAAGAATGAACCAATTTTATTAAAAATTCCTCGTCCTTTCTGATTCTTCTTCTGATATTTCTTATAAGCATTCTTCTTCTAGTCATCTTCCTTTTTTTTCTTTTTCTTCCGGAACCTCCTAGCATGTTTGTAAGAATGGGTAAACCGATTTTGAGTAAAGTTCCAAATCCTGAACCTCCTTGGATTGCTCTTCTTTTGGCAATTTTCATACGGCGGTTGTTCGGGGAAATGTGATTATGAAGAGGGAGAAAACTGAAATAAAAACGTTTATATTTCCACGATTCCATTCAAAATGGTGTCAAAAGAATCACTTGAATTTCACGAACAAAATAATGTAAGATTCATGGTTTTGTTTGGAATGATTTTTGAAATATGTTATGTTTCATATGTTGCATACTTTTGAAGTCACGGCTTTTAAGCGGAACACCGTTCATTCTTCGCAAGTTGCAGGTATGTTTCGTATGTTGTATACTTTTGAAATCACGGCTTTCACCGTTCGTTCTTCGTTAGTTGGAGGTGTGTTTTTGTTTGAAATCGAATGTTTTGTTGGTTAAAGATTTTGATTTGTGTCTTACCTTGTTGTTTCGTGCGGCATTCCTTCGCTTTGCTTTGCCTCGTGATTTGTGTGATGGATGAATAAATTACAATGAATGATTGCTGTCATGACAGGTACTTGAGTTTGTCGAGTGGTTTGATTGAGCATGGTTCTTGTTCATTTAAACTAATTGTTTTAAGTGGTTTGAAGTGGTTTGTTTATTTTGAGGTTTTCTTGGTAATGGGTTTCCTGGTATTTGGAATATAATTAATGTTGTTACGGATACGTGGTGTCAACAGATTGTTTGCTGGAATTCGTTGAGAGAAAGTGAATCATTTGTGGGTTTCCTTCTTATTTTTCTTGTTGGAATGGCTTAGAGATGCGACAGAAGAAGACATTGTGTTTTGGAAAAAGTGATGATGGCAAGTATTACAACGAATATGGGCTTGAACTTCGCTGGATGATCGATAAAAGATTTGCTGAAGAGTGTATCTTTTATGAAGAGTGGTTAAAATTGGATAACCAACTTTTTTATGATTATTATAAGACAAACTGGCTTCATTTGAGTTATGAGTAGTCTGTAATATCCGGATTCTGTCACAGGTTTTCAACACATTTTCAAATTTGGTTAAAATTTGAAAATTTAATCAAAATTTTTCAAAGTGTCGTGGGGGGTTTCCCTTTTTCCTTACGTCGTCACTTTCGGTTTTGCTTCTCATTTCTAGAACATTCTAAAATTTTGTCAAAAATTTACAAGTGTAGTAGGGGGTTTCCTATATATTGACGGCGCTACTTTCGGTTGCTTCACTGCTGAGACCTCTGGTTGATGAGAACTTCGTTCGATCATTTACTTAACTTCCGGCCGCTTTCATGAATTTAATTATGTTACAAAGAATTTCAACACATTTTAAAAATGGGTCAAAACTTTAGCAGCAAAGCTGTTTCAAACAGCTTCGCTGACATGTTGTCTTGGGGGGTTACCCTTAACATTCCAAACATTCCATACATGCTGGATCTCCCTAACAACTAGCCTCACTCGATGTCAACAAAAAAACTATTTTTGGTTTGCTCCGTTGTTAGGGAGATTAGGCATGTATGGAATGTGGGGGGCAGCGTCGCTGCTAAAGTCCCTCAACAACAAGCGGGGGAATTACCTTTTTCCTAATGACGCCATTTCCAGCCGCTTCCAGGAATTTGATAACGTTACCGGGAATTTAAGCACATTTTAAAAAATGGGTCAAAATTTTTCAAAGTGTCACAGGGGAATACCCTCAACATTCCATACATGCTCAATCTCCCTAACAACTTGAACAGCTCGATGTCAACAAAAAAACTATTTTCAGTTTGCTCCGTTGTTAGGGATATCTGGAATGTATGGAATGTGGGGGACAGTGTCGCTGCTAAAGTCCCTCAACATTTGGTTTGGAAATTTACATATTTTAAAAATATAAATAAATAGGGAACAAACAATCAACTTTAAAACATGAAAAAATTATTGAAAAAAATCATAAAATATTTAAGAAAAAAGCATTCAAGTTTGGTTTTTCAGTAGGAGCAGGGCAAGCATATGATATTGAATGTAATATTCAATTTGGAACCGCTTCAGCAAAACAATTTATTTTTGATAATATGGATGAAAATTTAAAATTAGTTGGTAGAAATGTTATAAAAAGTATTCGACAAAAAGCAAAAGAAAAGGAATCAAATCTTGTTAAAGAGGTCCCTGAAATTTTAAACAAATCTTTAGACACAAACGATAAAAACGATGAAATTAAAGAAGAAGTAAATGAGTTTGTAAAATCAACTCTTGAGTGATAAATTATTTTATAAATTTTATAATACAATATATATTATAAAATTATTCATGTTTGGCTTGTTGATGCTTCATTATCGTCTTTTTTATTCCGCTTGCGGTCCGTAGGTTTTTCAATAATATTCCAAGATATGGTAAATATGGACTTAATTTTTCAACTACAGATTTTACATCTCTTTTTAATAATTTATCTTTAACCAGTTTTTTTTCCAATTCTTCACTACTTTCTATTGCGTCTAATCCGCCTAATAAATCTGCAAATTTACTAATTAGTAAATCTGTTAAAAATGCATTTGCTTTTTCCGCTTGTTTTACTTCATATTCAGCATGAATTTTTAATATAACTTTATCACTTGCTTTTTTCAAATTTTGTACCAATTGACTAATTTCACCATCTTCAGACAATCTTATCAATTCTTCACGTTTTTTCATTATTTCTTCTTTTTTATGCGGTTCATGATTCACGCCAGATTCGCTGTTTGCGGAACTTCCGCACCTTCAGCTCTGCTGTGTTCACTATTTTCACTCATTTATTTTATAACCAAATGGAAAAATTAAATTAATTTCCAATCTTGAATATTTTTTTGTTTTCAATGTTTCTAAAATTTTTTCCAATTCTTTGCGGTCACCTAAATCTAAATATTCTTGAATTATTGTTGCCATATCTTTTTTATTCGGATTATAAAATGTAACCAACTTTGAAATATTTTCTCTAAATGGTTTTGCAATAGATGTCAACTGCTGCGTTATAACTACAACGGAAAGATTATAATGCCTTGCAGAAAATCCTAATTTAACCAACTCACTTGTTCTATTTTTAACATTTTTTCCACTTGCACAATCATCCAATATGATTAAACTTTTACTTCCTTTTGAAAAGTCAACTATAAATTTTAACCAATCTTCAACATTATGTTGATCACAAGGAATAGCAATAAAATCTTCATCTTTATCATATTTCCAATTTTCATAAGTTTTATTCCATTCAAATGTCGGACAAATTAAAAAAATATAATCAAAATAATTTTTATATTTATTTTCTATAAAATCTAAAAGATATTTTGTTTTTCCACAAGCAGTCATTCCAACAATTATCATATTAAATGGTTTTTTGTTACCCACTTTGTGTTCAGCTTTGCTGTCATTCATTTTTTATTTTTCATCTTGTTTTCAAAATTGAATTGAAGACAAATCTTTATTTACAATGTTTAACAATCCATCACTTATCACAAATATATGACACATTACATTTGCAGAAATGGCAGTTTTTTTAATTTCTAACAATAGTCCAGACTGTGTGTTTACTAACTTTTTACCAGTTCAATAAACAAAGTTATCATCTAATGTTCTTAAATCCACACATAATGCAAATGAATCTTTATAAAATTTTTCAATACTCATAACTGCATCACTACCGCCATATCCTCCGTGAAATATTCTAAATGCTTCTTCAAAAAATCTTCTTTTCGGCATACCTTGGGAATATATGCTATTTGGGACTCCTTCAACACTAATTTTGACGTCTGTTATATTTGGATAAACAAATTGTTCACTATCTGTGATAGTTTTATTTCTAAATAACAGCACAACTGCTTTCATACTCTTCCGCGGAATATTTATGGTTTCATTATGTAAAGTTGCATCTTTATCCCATTCCGCAGTTTTCATCAAAGTTACATAATTATATGATAATGATCTTCCTGTGGTGTAATTTGATAAAACATCAATTGCCAAATCTTGATTTTCAATCGTTTCATACTCTAATTCTAAATTTTCCAAAGTATATCCCCCAACACTTTGTCCTCTTTGTGCTACCATAATTTCACTAGCTTTTGGAAAAGTTAAAATATATTGAAAATTGTTAATCATTCCATAAGGGGCATATAGTCCATGATCTGAAAGTATTTTTTCTAATTTTAAACACTGTTTTGTTCCATAAATATCATACATTAATTTATCAGAAGCTTTTTCTGCATTACCACTTGTTGCTCCAGAGTCATCTTTTGAAATTAACTTTCTGAGGTTTTCTCGGGCGATGCCGTATTCAACCATATCTGCTCTTTCAAATTCAGGCTTCCAGAGATCTTTGTAAATTTCTAGTAAAGATTCTCCACTATTATCGTAGACAATTTCTCCAGCAAATTTAACAACCAATCTTTTCTTTAACAATTTTGATAAATTATTTAAAAACCACAATTTAGTATTTGCATTTTTAAAATTAAATAACAATTTTAATGAATCAGGAACAAGACACAAATTAGGATTTAATTTTGGAATATCTATATAAAGATCTTCTTCTGGATTTACTGAATTCGGATTCAAAGTTACAACATGCCTTGTTCTGTTTCCTTTAATTTCACTCATTTTTGATCTTTTATATCCTGGATATAATTTGTTTACTCTATTCATTTTTTATTATACAAAAATTAAAAATTTTTGTTTTATAAAAAAAATTTTATTTAATTTATCAGAAGCGCTCGCTTCACTCGCTATGCTGTTTTTTTATTGTCCTTTCGGTATTCTTTATATTCTTTATATAAAAAGTAAGTAATTGCAATAACTAATATCCATAAATTTTTAGCAAGAAAGGCAATACCTTTTGCACCCCATGATAATATTTGAGAAATTAAATTTAAAACTGCTGAAATGACTGCACCAAAATTTTTACCTATATTTGCAATTGCTTTTCCTAAATTTCCAACCGCTTTTGCACCTTGTTTTAATGCGTTTCTTGCCCTTATAACTATTGCTGTAATTATACCTGCTACAGAAATTGCAACTGCTGATAAACCTAATAAATTTTCTTTTGCCCATTTTTTAAATCTTTCTAATCTACCAAGGTCAGATTCTTCAGCATTTTCATTTAAAATCTGTATTCCTTCTTCACTAATTGGTCTTACATTATTTTCAAGTCTCATTTTATCTGCTTGAAGTTTTGCAATTTCTGAAAAACTTTTATATATTTTTGGGGTTCAGCTGTTTCTAAATCAGATTTATTTTTCCAATGTTGATGCTCTCTATCAAATCCATCAATTTTTCCACATATAACTTGTTTTTTTTCATTTTCTGATAGATTGGAGTCAATATTCTCCAAATATACTAGTCGTCTAAATTCTCTTAATTAATTTCTTTCAAATAATGTTCGTCTTGGATCCTGTTCATTATCAATTAATTTTTTAAAGTTATTTTCACCAATTATATTATCAATTTTAGTTTGAATTTCTAAAATAGAATCATCAGTGATAGAATGAATAACTTCATTGCGATTCGCAAGCTCAATTTCAAAATCACCACGCTCCGCGACGGCTACGCCGATTCTTTGTTCTATAACCGCACTTGGAGTTTTTTCATATTCTTTTTTTGCTTTTTTCATATAATCATTAAATTCATCAACATATTTCTTATTTTTTCTGGTAAATAACTCTGGTTCATTGTTGGTATTGACATTACCAATTTTTTCACCTTTGAAAATAATTGAAACATTTCCTTTTTGGTCTCTAACAAATACAGTTTTGTCTAACAATATGCTTGAATTTGGACCATTTTTCTTTTCGAGGGTAACATCGAATATTTTTTTGAAAGATTTTTTCTATCACCAGTAACTAATCTCCTTATAGATCCTGCATCTTTTTTCACATCAGGTATATATTTAACCCTATTAAATTTGCTTTTTTGATTTTCTGTGTTTATTATGTTTATACTTCTATTATGATCATCAGGGTCATCCCCACCAAAACTTGTTTCCCCTTCTTCTTCTTCTTCTTCATTATTTCTATTTCTCATTTCAATATCATCAAAACCTTCATCCATTTATTTTATATGTTTTGAATATTTTCTTCTGGTATCCAAGAATTGTGTTTGTTATAACCTAGCCACTTTACCAACACCATATTTTTACCTTTTTAATATTTTCTCAACTCTATACACATCCTTTTTATCCACAGCAGATAATTCCTGTTCATAAAATTTTCCAATAATTGGTTCTCCCTCATGATCTTCTATTTCATACATGTTTGGATCACCTCTAAATACTTTTACAATTTTAAAAATTTCTTCTGTAAAATTAGCTTCATAACCTTTAGTAAAGATATTCTTATATTTAGAAATCCTAACAGTATCACCAATTCTGAATTTAGGTAAAGGTAAATCTCCTAATGGGTAACCATATAGTGTAATCCACACTTGGTCTTTGTTAGACTTGTTCACATCAGCAGGTTTCACTAATATACTACTGTGTTTAGTATGGTTATAATTATCTACAAGTTCATGTATGTGGTTAATCCAATTATAAGTTCCCTTGCTATAGAAATATTTCCACATGGATGTTTTTAGAGTTCTGTTAAATCTTTCAACTATAGCTGCTTTTCTATCAGAGTTTGTGGAAAAATATTCAACATTATGTTTTTTCAATAGTTCTTTTACACCTACATTGTAAAATTCTTTTCCTTCATCAAATTGAGCGACTTTTGGGTATTTACCAAATCTTTCTTTAAATTGTTTTAATAATTCATCCACAGCTTTTGTCATGTTTTTAGTATCTTTTCTGTAAACAGGAATAGTGAATGCATATCTACTTAAAATTTCAACAGCTGTCAGTATCCAATAATATCCTTTGTTCTGGTTTTGACCAGCTTTGCTGTATTTTCCCATATCAACCAAGTCCATTTGTATTTGATCAGCTAAATCTTTGACAAATGTTCTTTGGAATTTATGCCTTCTAACAATTGGTTTGTATCTTGTAAAAGTATCTTGTGTTTTTAACCAGTCTTGCACAATTTTTCTACTAACGTTTAATCCCTTTTCTTTTGCTTTTTGATAAAGTCTTTCCGCAGATTGATAAACTGTTTCTGGGTTGTAGTAAATGTCTCTTAACTCTTGTTCAATAACAACTTCTTTGTCGCTAACTTTGTTCATTTATTTTTATTAAAATAAACAATTGATTCAAATACGCATGCAAATAAACAAACTGCTATGCAGAAGGTTGAAGAAATGGAAAGAAAGTATTATGGAAAAAATTATGATTATGTTATGAAAAATATTAAAGAAGATGTTGAATTGGAGAAAAAATATTTTAAGAAAAAATATCCATACGCAGACATGTCAAAGTTTACTTTTGAAGCTGATTTTGATAAAAATGCCGTTTTTCAAGGTTATCATATTTGGTTTAAAAATAGTCCAACTGTTTCAACTGATATAAATAGTGATACATTCAAAAATGATCCAAATATGACAAAATATTTAACAATAAACCGCGAAAGCGGTAAACCAAAACCACACTTTCCAAAAATATGGAAAATTGGAGGAACTGTGCAAGAATTACCAAAAGGTAAAAGACATGTTGGTTATGCAGGAAAATCTTATTATTGGGATAATTTTCCTACACAATATGTTTTAAGTTATCCTATTAACCAGTTTAGAATTTATGTAAACAATACAGATTATTTTCAAAGTAATTTACCCGGATTAAATATAACTACAGATGATAATGCAAAATGGTCACTTAATGAGCCATATTTTCAAAGTATTATAGGAACACGGATTGCAACTTATGGATGTGGAATTTCAATACAACATTTATTATTTTCAGCTGATGTTCCAAAACAAATTACATCATTTATGAGATTTCATCTATATTTTACAGTTAGAAGAATTATGTGGCAATTGAGAAATGGTGATAATAAAACCTTTTATAAATTTAATGCTGGTTTTTTAAAAGATCACTATCCAAAATGGACTTGGCAAGAAATTTCAGGAAAAAAAAGACACATTGGAGATTCTCATGCCATTGATATGACTACATCATGGCCAGGATATCAACACGGTCCTGGTCAAATTAGAGACACTCAAAATGATTATAAAAAATTCATTCCAAAAGTCTCAAATGGATTAATCAAAAAGGGAACAGAATTATTAAATCATTCCATTGAAGCATATCTTTATGCAATCCTTGGAGCACAAGCTAGGACAAGACAAAGTATTGTCTCAAATAGAGCATCAGCATTGGAAACACAAAAAGTTTTTAGACAAATTTTTGAAGATTCTATTATAAATTATGACACTTCAACATGGATCAATAATATGAATCAAGCAATTTCGTCAACTAATGTAGTTTTAAATACTGCTATAAGTCCAACGTTATGGCTGATTCCATCATCTTTAATTATTTTAAAAAATCCTATTGAAGGATATAATAACAAATTAAAAGTTTCTGATGAAAATATGGTTTTTGGAATTAACGAAAATTTAAATTATTATGGAAAAACACCATCATCTCCTGTGAAAAAACAATACAACATAGAATTGAAAAAATTAGAAAAATTAGATGATAAACAACAAAAACCTTCTGTACATAGTAAAAAACCTGTGAGGGTTACAAAAAAGCTTACTACAACTGCGAGAAGCGATGTGAAACCAACAGCCACAGCCCTTACGGGTGATAATTTAATTGTTTTATCTTTATCAATAATTGGTGGAATTTTAATTGCACGGTACGTGCTCTGAGAAACAAAGTTTCAAATCAAAATATATATTATAAAATAAATGACAATATCTTTAAAAATCTTCATCACAAAAGATGAAAACTCAGAAAAAATAATACCATTAGACGAGCCACTTATATTAACTAATTGTAATAAAATGTTTGTAAAATCAGTTAGTATTTTTTGGAATTTTAATAATTTATATAAAAATATTCATCATTTTAGTTGATACGCAAGGTGCTAATAGAAAAATTGGCTTCAAAGATGGATATTATACCTTTAATATTTTAAAAACTGAATTAGAAAATGTCGGTGCAATTGAACTGGAACAAATTGATTTTTCTGGTAAATGTACAATAAAATCAGATAAAAAATTAAATTTACAAACATTTGGACCAATCATAGGATTTCCAGAAAATAAAGTTATACAAGCAAATACATTAACAGAGAGTGACAGCGTGGTAAATATTAATAACAACTTGGAATATGTAAACATAAGCTGTAATATAATTGATACTTATTCAAGTTTCAATTGAATCTGAACAAACATTAAAAGGCAGTGTTTCTAAAATTTATCCGCCTGAAGAAACAGGAGGAATTAAATTATCAAATGGAATTTATAATGAATTAATATTCAAAGTAGAAGGAAACCATGGTAGTGGTCCACAAGGTGGTTCATCATCTATTGGAAATGTTTTATTGGAAATTATTATAAAATAAATGAGTTTATTTTACGGATATGAAAAAGTTAGCGATAATATAACAACAGGGGGTCTCCCAACAACAGGAGGTACAATGACCGGTAATATTAACATAAGCTCAAACCATATAATAACATCAGTTGACCCAACAGAAAATGCACATTTAGTGAGGAAGAAATATGTAGATGACAAAGTGAGTACATCGGGTGGCTCAGGAACTTTTTTATCAAAAACAGGAGGAACAATGACGGGAGATATAAGCATGGGAAATAACAAAATTACAACAACTGCGAATCCTGCGAGTGATAAAGATCTTTGTAGGAAAAAATATGTGGATGATCAAGATTCTAGAAAATTATCAGTAACAGGAGGAACAATGTCTGAAAATATTGTAATGGGAAATAATAAAATTGAAACAACTTCAGATCCCGCAGGTGATAAAGACCTTTCCCGTAAAAAATATGTGGATGACCAAGATAATAAAAAATTGTCTTTGACAGGTGGAACTGTAACTGGTTTAACAGCATTTCAACAAAGAGTAAATTTAGATAATGAAACACATCTTCATGGAGATAAAAGAATTTATAATTATCAAGCTGATAATAGTAATGCAAATTCAGGTATTATGCTGATTAATAGAGATTATTCAGATAGAAGATATTTAAGAAAATCTGGTGGAACAATGACTGGGGATTTGGATATGGGAAATCATCATATTCTTCATGCAGCAAATTATGTTCCATCTTGTGATCACCATGTTGTGACTAAAAAATACGTCAATGACTGTGTGACAAATTTTTCATTTGCAAATACGGTTGCAAATATTTATAATTTACAAATGGATGATGAAGGAATTTTTGATGTGAAAGATGATGATAATTATATAGAATATACTGGAAGCAATAAAAAGGTTGAAAAACTTTTCAATTTGTCAAGAAAAAAAGATTGGAATTTCAAACAAGATGATACAAACAAACAACCATCTTTCAAAAAATCCACAATTAATAATAATTTTTATTGTGTCCAATATCTTGGATCAAACAGTAACAATTTACATTTAGTTAGTAAACAAGATATTTTAAGCAATCAACACTTGAATTTTGATTTTGTATATGGTTTAAAATCATAGATAATGAAACAGTAAGTCAACCAACTCCTTTTAATTTTGGTATTTCTTATCGTAATTCATTATTATATATCACAAATTCATCTGCGTCTGCAATTTCAAATAGCAGATGGCAATTGAAAGCAAATGCAAAAGAAATAAACAAATTAATATGTCTTTCTGTACATTGGGATCAAAATAACCTCAGTGGTGGTAAAAAAGGAAAACTTTATGTGAATGGAAAAGAAATAAATTTGTATAACGGTATAAATAAAATAAATGGATACTGTTGTAATGTTTGGAATTATAATTATTTCTTTTTAGTTTAACAATAAAACTTTTTCAATGTTTTAAATGTTAAGAAAAAAAATTTGTTCTTAAATAAAAAATAATATATAATAAATGAACAATCAAAGTCGTTATACTATGAAGCAATTGAGAGATATTGCAAAAGAAAAAAAAATAAAATATTATAAAACTTACAAAAAAAATGAGCTTGAAAAAATACTTGGTTTCGAAATTAGTAAACCTAATGAAAAGTTTGAAAAATATTGTAGAGAAAAAATGAAAAAACCAACATCAATAATTATTATAAACAAAGAAACAGGTGAAACTTTCAATTTTAAAAGTCTTTATTCTGCTGCAAAAAATTTTAACCTAAATGCAGAAAGCATCAAGTACAGAATTAAAGCAAAAAAAGATTTGAAAATTAATGATCAACCATTTTTGGTTTTTTCTGAATAAACAAAATGCTTTTAAAGAAAAATTTTTATATAATAAAAAACAATGAATCAAGTGGACTCAGAAAAATTTATTGAAACATTTTTATATTATGAAAATTATGAAGATTAAGGTGAAGACCATTTATATTATATTTTTACTAAAGAAATTGCTAAACTTTCAGGTGAAGGAGAATTATTACCACATCATGAATTTTCGATAAATTATGATGAAAAATTTTGTATTTTTAATGATTTTGAAATTGATTATGAAGCTGGAGAAAAAATTTATACTACAACTTATAAAATTATTTTGAGTCCAAGCTTAAAAAAATTATATTCATTATTTAATATTTTTATATTTATTAAGTAATATTTTATTTAATCATTGAAGATCTTTGCGCGTGTTTAAGAATAAAAATCAGATGATTTTTATTCTTTTTTTTGCATCATATTGCCTTTAAGAAAAAAATAAATATATAAATAAAGAATGAACACAACAAGAAATTTATTGGACACAGATGTCCCTAATATTAACGCACCTCTATTAAAACCAAAAAATGTTTTTAAATCAAGTTTGCTTAAAACTTGGGTTAAAAATGCTAAAGAAAAAGCAAATAATTTATTTAACAAGTCTAAAGAAGAAGTACTTAATTTATTTGATAAATATAGAAATAATGTAAACCAAGGAACAGAAAAAATAACAAATTGGTATAATCATTTAAAAGAAAATGTTTTTGATATATTTAACAAAATACAAGGAAAAGCTTCCATACCTCCAGTTGAACCAAAGTTTAAATTGAATAAAGAAGCTTTGAAAGTAAGAAAAAGATATGAAATGGATTTGGAAGAAGTTGGATTATCTTTATATGACCCTTTGAGTCTGTCGGAAAAAATAAAACCATTGGTAATAAAAAAATTTAAAAAATATCCAAGTACAAAACAACAAATAACTCTTGTATGTTTAATGAAAAAAGCAAATCCAGCAACTGGAGAAGAAACTACAGATAATGCACATTTTCATAGTTATTATGAAGAAATTTTTGATGGAAACAATTTTGATGAAATATATAAAAAAATGAAAGATAAAATTATTCAAAGTTTTAAAGAATATTTAAGAAATTCGAGTTTATGGAAATTTTATAAAAGTTTAAAAATAATTCTTAATATTAATAAAATTAAACGATTACTTGCATCATCTTATATTCCTACTCCAAAATTTTTAAAAGATAAAAAAGCAATTATTGATCCACAAAATGATGACCAAAAATGTTTATTGTGGTGTGTTGCAATAAGTGAACTTTTGAAAACTAATCCTAATTTGAAAAATCCTGGAAGAATTACAAAAATTTTAAAAAAGAAAGCTGAGAGTTTTAATACAAAAGGTATGGAATTCCCATGCGGATTTACAGATATTGATAAATTTGAAAAAAATAATAACATTGCAATTCATTTATTTGGATATAATGAAGAAAAAAGGTTTGGAAATAAAAAGCATGAAATTTTTCCTTTGAGGGTGAGTAAAGTAGAACAAATTTACACACATGTGAACACACATGTGAATATATTGTTAATAACTAATGAAAACGGGGCTAAACATTGTTTAGTTAAAAATACGAGCAGATTATTTTCAAACCAAGTAAATAAAAGCAAAGAAAAAATACATATTTGTAATTATTGTTTACAAAATTTTAGAAATGAAAAAACTCTTAAAAATCATTCGGAATATTGTTCAAAATATAAGTGTGGAAAAACGGTTTATCCCAACAAAGGAGAAAAATTAAAGTTTAAAAATTATGAAAAAAATGCACAATGTTCCATTTGTAATTTATGCAGATTTTGAATGTAATTTAAAATATGAGGATAAAAATATTGGTGATAATACAAAACAATTTCAAAAACATGAACCGTCTGGATATTGTTATTTGATAAAATGTTTTGATGATAATTTATTTAAACCAAAATTAGTAAAATACACTAAAAAATATGAAGATGAAGACATTTCTTTTAAATTTGTAGAAAGTTTAGAAAATAATATTAAAAAAATACATGAACAATTTAAATTTCCAAAAAAGATAATATTAACAGAAAAAGATAGAAAAAAATTTGAAAGAGCTGAAAAATGTTATACATGTGCAAAAGAATTCCAGAATGGCCCGCAAAGCGATGAAAAACCCGGAGGGCAGCAAGCTGGTGAAAGCAGCAAAGCTGATAAAGTTAAAGACCATTGTCATTATACTGGAAAATATCGAGGTGCTGCTTGTATTAGTTGTAATTCAAAAATGAAAAAACCTAAATTTTTTCCGGTTATATTTCATAATTTACAAAATTATGACAGTCATTTGTTTATAAAAAATCTAGGGGTTTCAGAAGGTGAAATTAATTGTATCCCCAACACTGAGGAGAAATATATTTCATTTACAAAAGAGATTATTGTTGATAAATTTGAATCTAAAAAAATAATTACAGAAAAACAATTAGAAAGTAAATCTAAAGAAAACATTATTGAAATGGAAGAACTTCCAACAACTTCAAGAGGAGAAATTAAGTATAAAATCAAAGAAATGATTAATGTTAAAAAACAAATTAGATTTATTGATAGTTTTAAATTTATGCAAAGTAGTTTAGGAAATTTGGTTAAAAATTTAGATAAAAATGAACTAAATATTATGAAAAAATTTTACGGTGAAGCTGAAGAAAGAGAATTATTAACTAGAAAAGGTGTGTTTCCATATGATTGGTTTGATAATATTGAAAAATTAAAAGAAGAAAAACTACCTGATATTGAAGAATTTTATTCAAAATTAAATGATGAAAATATAAACGAAGCAGATTACGAACATGTGCAAAATGTTTGGAAAAAATTTAATATTAAAAATATGAAAGAATATCATGACTTATATTTGAAAACTGATGTAATACTTTTGGCAGATGTTTTTGAAAATTTTAGAAAAGTTTGTAAAGAAAATTATAAATTAGACCCCGCTTGGTATTATACTTCTCCAGGGCTTGCTTGGGATGCAATGTTAAAAATGACTGGAGTTGAATTGGACTTATTATCCGATCCACAAATATACCTTATGGTAGAAAATGGAATTAGAGGAGGAATTTCAACAATTACAAAGCAATATGCAAAAGCTAATAATCCTTATATGGGCTCATAGTATAATCCTGAAGAAGATAATGTATATCTTGCTTATTTAGACACGAATAATTTATACGGATGGGCTATGAGTAAAAAACTCCCTGTGAGAGATTTTAAATGGATGAATGAGAAAGAATTACAAAATTGGGAAAAAGTTCCTTGTATATTAGAAGTTGACTTGGAATACCCTGAAGAGTTACATGATTTACACAATGAATATCCTCTTGAACCAGAAAGATTAAAAGTTGACACAGTTGAAAAATTAATACCAAATTTGAATAATAAAGAAAAATATGTTTTACATAGTGAAAATTTGAAATTATATGAAAAATTAGGTTTAAAAATTAGTGGAATTTATAAAGGCATTAAATTTTATGAAGAAGATTTTATGAAAAAATATATCGATTTAAACACAAAACTGAGAACAGAAGCAAAAAATTAATTTGAAAAAGACTTTTTCAAACTTATGAATAATTCGGTATTTGGAAAAACTATGGAGAATGTTAGAAACAGAGTTGATATACAATTAGTTAACAGAGAAGAAAAAGCATTAAAATTATTTTCAAAAACTAATTTTAACAAAAGAACAATATTTTCTGAAAATTTAATTGCTGTGCATATGCATAAGAAAAAAGTTAAGTTAGATAAACCAATATATTTGGGAATGAGTATATTAGATTTATCAAAGACTCTTATGTATGATTTTCATTATAATTATATTAAACCAAAATATGGTGAAAATTCGCGGTTGTTATTTACAGATACTGACAGTTTAATGTATGAAATTAAAACTGAAGATTTTTATAAAGATATATCACGAGATGTTGAAAAGATGTTTGACACAAGTAATTATCCAAAAGATCAAGAAAGTGGAATTAAAACTGGTTTAAACAAAAAAGTAATTGGAATGATGAAAGATGAGTGCGGGGGTAAACAAATAGAAGAATTTGTAGGGCTCAGAGCAAAATTGTATTCTTATAAAATGTGTGAAAGTGGAAAGGTGTCAAAAAGATGTAAAAGTGTTAAGAAAAATGTTATTGAAAAAAGTATAACATTTCAAAATTATAAAGATTGCTTATTTACTGAAGAACAAATTAGAAAAATGAATTTAATAAGACATCGAAATCATGAATTGTATACTGAAAGTGTAGAAAAAATTGCATTGTCTTCAAAAGATGATAAAAGAATGATTTTGGATAATAAAATTGACACTTTGGCATATGGACATTATATGTCGGAAATGATTAACACTTATGAGAATATATTTGGATTTAAACCATAAACACTTTATCGGTTAGGTTGTTTGTTTAAAATTGTGTTAAAATAAGGTAATTTCCCCGCATGTCGTTGAGGGATTTTCCCCGCATTCCATACGTGCCTAATCTCCCTAACAACCGGCGAATCCGAAAATAGTTTTTTTGTTGACATCGAGTGAGGCTAGTTGTTAGGGAGATTGAGCATGTATGGAATGTTGACGCCACTTCCGATTGTTAAGTTGGGTAATCCTCCTTTTTCCTCCAATCATATGATCAGCAGTTGTCATTCACAGACTCAGAATCAGTCAATCAAATTATGATGTCACTTCCTGCGTCACATTAGTATAAGAGTTTATGTGCTTGTGAAATTAAGTCAGAAGTGAAATTAGTAATATGGAACATGATCACAGTGAAACTATGCAATTCGATGAAACAGATCTAATCTCAACCCAAGCAGCGAGTCAAGTAGAAGGCTCTGGACTATCCATACCACATCAAAAACCAGTGGAAACAGTAGCGGAGATTCTTCAAAACATCATAAACAAAGATTCAATACCTAAAGAAGACCTTAGGAGGACGTGGAACAACAAGAAATCTGAACGAGAAAAGCTGTTGAAACAATGGAACAAAGCGAAGGAATCTCTGGCATATTGGGTTTCGAAAACAAAGTTTCTTGAACACAAGCTTAATAGAAATGCAGAAGAACTTGAAAAAATGCAAGGACGAATGCTTGCCGATTGTTTGAGTGAAGATTGAGAAGAGGAGTAATCAAGCTGCTGCTTTAAGAAGAATTTTTTGTTATGTAACACGGTTGTGTTACATAACAATTATGAACTGTTGGTTTTCTGAGTTTCATATTACTTATATCACTTCTCCTTCTCCTTTGGGAGTCATAAACATCCGTTTTCATAAGCTAGGCATTCTGATGAGGCTTGATATCAGCCGAAACGACTCAGACAGATGGGTTTGTCTTCTGGTTGTCTTCGGTTTCTCTCGTTTTTGGATCACGTCCTTTAATATGGGTAATTCTTGACACTTTAGTGATCGTGTTTCATATTCTACATTCACTTCTGTCTTTGTTTTGCAGGTGATTTACAGGCAACTTTTGGAATCTTAATTATTTTAATTTATCAGCTTTGCTGTGTGAGGGGTTTTTCCCTGCATTCCATACATGCCTAATCTCCCTAACAACGGAGCAAACCGAAAATAGTTTTTTTGTTGACATCGAGTGAGGCTAGTTGTTAGGGAGATTGAGCATGTATGGAATGTTTGGAATGTTAAGGGTAACCCCCCAAGACAACATGTCAGCAAAGCTGTTTGAAACAGCTTTGCTGCTGAAGTTTTGACCCATTTTTAAAATGTGTTGAAATTCTTTGTAACGTAATTAAATTCATGAAAGCGGCCGGAAGTTAAGTAAACGATCGAATGAAGTTCTCATCGACCAGAGGTCTCAGCAGCGAAGCAACCGAAAGTAGTGCCGTCAATATAAAGGAAACCCCCTACTACACTTGTAAATTTTGACAAAATTTTAGAATGTTCTAGAAATGAGAAGCAAAACCAAAAGTGACGATGTAAGGAAAAAGGGAAGCCCCCCACGACACTTTGAAAAATTTTGATTAAATTTTAAAATTTTAACCAAATTTGAAAATGTGTTGAAAACCTGTGACAGAATCCGGATATTACAGACTACTGTTATGTTCCATATGTTGTGAGATTGAGGTATGCTTGTTTTCGATTTTCGGTGATTGATGAATAAATTGGTGTTGGTCATGATGTTTTGATAGGTTTTGAATAATTGAATCACTATAAAGTTGAGGTTGCTTGATCGGGTGATTGAATTGCCGTTGATGTTCTGATGAAATAACTTGTCAATTATGGTGTCTATTAAATTTTTGAATGAAGATCATGTTGAAAGCTCGTGTGTGTGTTGGGTGTTGTTTAAAAAGTTTTCATCACAAATGGATGAATTATGTCATTATGAAAATTTGACTGCTAAGGAAGATATTTTTGTTGTTTCATTTGAACTTGAAGAATTAAAAGCGTTGCATCAAAGATTGAAAGGCTTCATTTTTCCCTCTGATGTGTGTGGATGTGGAAGGAAATATGAATTAGCATCATTTGAAGAAATTCATGATTTTATGAGACGGTTGAATGGAATTGATTATGTTGAAATAATAATGTAAGTAAATGTCTAATTTGAATTTGAAGTGTTGCATGTATTTGCATTTTGGTTTTGTTTATATGACCTGTTCATTGCTTGTTTGCAAACAGTTTTGGATTGGAATTCTTCGTGTTTTGTTCGGTGTCTTGTGACTGGATATTTCACATTCTTGGCAAAGGATGATCATGATGATGGTTAATTCTTGTTTTGGTAAGACGTAACCCTCATCCATTTTTTGATGTTGACATATTCACATGTTTTTATGAGATGCTTGGCATGTTTTTATGAGATGGTGAGGAAAGCTTCCAGTGTTTTCACTGGGAGCGTTGCACACCATTTTGTGATAACAAATCATTTGGGAATTTCTTTTGTATTTTTTTATGTGAATTTGGATAATTTTGAGTTTAACGTGGTAGATTTTTGTTATTCGACGAATTTGGGGAAGAAAAACTCCAATATTTTGTATTTGGGTTTTTCTTCCCTGAGTTGGTTGATTGTGAATAAAGGTTGTTGAAAAATTCGCTTTTATTAATATATGCTGGCTGGTGACATTTGTTTTGTCATCAGGCAGTATGTATTGATAAATGTGAAAATTATTTCTAGCTGATGGAAAAAGAAGAAGAAGAAGAAGAAGAAGAAACATTGGTTAATATTCATTGGTATGCTTGCAGAGGAACAGAATTGACGGAAAAAGAAATTGAAGATCTTGAAGACTTTTTTGATGTTGTGTTAAATGATGAAACTTATTTTGACGATTCTGATGCTTGGGTGATGGAAATCCTGATGATATGAAGTATTTGTTTTGAATGAATTAAATTTGTCCCATTATCTGTTTCGTTTTATCACAGATGATTGACAAATTTATTTTGTTGGAAATTTCATCAGATTGTTTGGGAAATGTTAAAGACTTTTGGATTTCAAATTTGTTTTGTACCAGTTCCTTCAAGTGTTTATAAATTTTCAAACATTGAAGGACTTGGTATCAAAATATTTTTGGATTAAACAATTGGTGCAAATATCGGATGAAAGAAAAAGAATAACAAAAATTTGTTGTTATGTTGGCTCATCATTCGCTTCTCCATGTTTTGGAAATGAATGTTGATCCAACAAAATAATGATGATTTTGTGTCGTGTGATGTAGATAAGAGAAAAGTGATATGGAAGAAAATCACAGTGAAGAAATAATTAAAGAAGAAGAAAGAATGGAGAGAACTTATTGGATTGGTGTTATTCTTACTGAAGATTGGAACAAAGACAATCATATTTTTGAGTTGTCAGCAAAGATTCGTACAAGGGAAATTTTGATTTCAAAACCTGTGTATCAGCCTGTATATAAAAAAAAAGTTAGATATATGAGTGTATCATTTTTCAAAGCAGTTTCTTGGAGTTATTTTGGGAGTGGATTTTTTTTTGAAAATGATATTGTTCCTGTGGTGAGATCAACTCCATGGAAGCATGGAAAAAATTGGGTGTTTTGTAAGTTGATTCGTGATAACCTGATTTTTATTATTTTGCTGGACAATTTAAACGTTCTTGTAATAATTATAAAATATAATATAAAATATTCAGAAATAAAATGTTTTTATATGTCAAAGTAATTCATATCCACTATGTATTCATAAGGTAACTTGACTGACAAAGCTTGTCTCCTGTTTGGTTGGACAACAAATGCTGCATTGGCAGAATTGAAAAACTTGAATGCTGGCCACAAAATCAAGTCTTCTTTTTTTTTGAGAACCCTTGATAAATTATCAGCTTCGTAAGGAAGTTCTGAATGAGTTTCTCCAGATTTGAATAAAGATTCAAAGTTATATAAATAGTTAAAGTTTGTACTGACTCTCCTATTCCAAGTTGCATTGTCAATTTTGTATATGTTAAATCCTTGATAACCACCAGGATTTAATCTAAAAGCGTCAATATGGTATCTATAGCTGCCACTTTGAGGTGGGTCAGTTTTTGATGTGGATAATTCAACGGGGGGATTTATTATCTCTGAATTTACATTTGAAATACATGTTACTTTTATTTTTGTTATAATTCTAACCTTGTCTAAATCCATGTATGAATCTGCTCCAAGTTTGAAATTTGTTGTTGGAAAAGTTGAGATTCTGTTTTCTGTTTCCCAAACGGGTGTTGGGATCAAAGCCGGATTCTTTGGCATAGTATGTTTTTGGACCTTTAACTATGGTGGATGTGATTCCAAGTCCAAAATTTACTTCTCCCCATAATGTGTCGGATGATATATCTGTTGATTTTATCGGATTTTTCACAATTTGCGGTACTCTTAATACGCAATTACCATTTGATACTGCATCCAAGTAAGCTATCCGTAAGGTTCTGGTGTAATGATGTTTTCGTTTTCCTCGTGACATTTTGAAAATTGATCAATCACACGTTGAAGTCTTGAAAAAATCTATGAAACACACGTTGGAGTTTTCAAAATCGATGAAACACACACTGGAGTCTTGAAAATCGAGATATCTGTTGGAGTGTTGAGTCTTGTTTGCTTTGCGTTGTCTCTTTGTGAATAATTTTGCTTGTTTTGACAAGAATTTGCATTATGTCTCGATAACTGTCAAATAAAAAATAATCCCACTTGAAATACTTGAGTTTGGAATTTCTTTCGTAACTTTTTGCGGTCTTATCGGATGGTGTTGAAATTGGTATCAAAATGATCGCTAGAGTCAAGCGATCATTTTGATATGAAATATGTCTAAATCGGTTGGATATTAAAGATTTTATTAAAAAAAAAATCATGTTTACGGAAGTGAAAATTATTCTAATTCTTGACCGGATTTACGTCAGTGAGAATCATGTGCGTTGTGAATTAGAATTTCAAGTGTTTTTTAATAAGCGTTGTGTGGTGGAGACGAACGGTGCCACGTTTGACTTGTCTGTGATTTTCTATAAATTTTGGCTGGATTTTTTCGTGGTAAGTGAAACCAAAATGTCTAATGATAAAAGCTGTTATGTGAAATTTGCCAATGGAGTTGGAAAAGCCATGTTTCGCAATGTTTTCTTGAATATGTTGACTATGGAGTTAGAATTTGATGCCATGTGTGAAGTGAAAGTCTTCGGTTGCAATCATTCGATGATGAATAACGATAATGAAACAGGTGTTTGTTATGTCGAATGTGCATCTCGTTCTTGTTATCGTAGTTTTCAATTCATGATGAATGATGTTTTTGCCGACCAAGAATTCGAAATTGTTCCTCCTTCGAATGATTCTATCCATGAAGAATTTGCTGATGGGTTTGTTCTTTGGCAGATATGATTGGGATTGTTAATAATGCAAAAAATCAAAACCTTTTGAAGAAATGGAACGATGAATCGACAAGATTACGTTTGAGAAACATTAGACAAATTTTGTTCTTCGATGGGAAACATACTCAAGAAAACATTGATGGGGACGATGTATGGTTTTTGTTGGAAATGACAGATGGAGAATATTATGCAAATCTTGAAATTCAAATAGATACGTCAGCGGAAATGGGTTCGAATGCTTTTAATGTTCGAACAGTTTATGAATATTTAAAAGATTTGATGTGTGTTGATAAAAACGAGTGGGATGATTTCTTCGATTGTGTGATTCATTGCGAAAAACGGAACGAATATTATTTGGTTTGTGAAAATTGTTGATATGCTGACAAGACAACAGGAATTTGTTTTGCTCGTGTTTGCTGTTTTGGTGGAATATATGGGAAACGATCCACGTGTTTATTCTCTATATTTTACCTGCAAGACACTTTATGGAAAATTCTTTCTTAAAAGACATGCAAAGACAGGAATAGAGAAGTTTTTGAATTTTGGTTGTTCGTGGGATATTGCTTTGTCCTGTCTTCAAAGGGTGAAAGTCAAAAATTTTTTCAAGAAGTTGTTTAACGGTTATATCGTTTGTGATATGATTTATTTGTATGCAATTTTCGAATTCCTTTACCTCTAGCGAGATATTTTTATTTGGTTAAATTGGAAAATGGTGAATTTCAAGTGAGAAAATATAACTTTTATCATAAAATGAATGTGATATCCATGAATGAATCAAAGATTGGGGGGGAGGGAGAAACTTCGAATAAGTATGCTAGGGTTTTTATGTGTGTTTCTGACAATTATAAGATTCATTCTGATTCCTTCATTTTGGGGTGTAAATTCAATTCCAACGGAGTTATGTTGACTTCAAATTTTTCTTTGGGTGAAATCAATTTTTTTGGTATAACATGTTATCCTAGTTTTCGAGAATGGGTGCAAAGCATTGAGGGTTTGAATTATCAATTGATTAAGCGTTTTTTTTGTTATCCTGCATTTCGAAATCAAGTTATGGCGATGTTTCAATGTGTAAAATGCTTCAAATTTTTGAGAAAAATGTTGTTGAAAATGACATTGGGAAGATCTGTTCCAAGTAGTTTTGATGCTTTTCATGTGTTCAGATCCAAAGTTAAATACAATCCAACGAAAGTGGTTAAACATGTTAATATGAGTGAGGAATTTTATGATTCGTATTCACATACCGATCCGGAAACCATATCAAAACCTTTGAATCATTTGAACAATGGTGAATTATTGCATGATTGTTATTATGATGTTGAAGGTTCGGATATGAAATTGGTATTTTTTAATGCATTCAAGTGTATTAGAATTTATGGAAATAATAAGATTTTGTCGTCACCTCACGTTTATGAATATTCAAGTTCATTTTTTCATAATGCAACGGGTATAAATCTTGTTCAGGGAGCCAGAGACTTACAATATTTTCGTTTTGTGAAACAGACGTTTGACTGTTATACAACATTTTGAAAAAATATCAAAGCGTATCTCACATAACAACCATTGCCGTCTATGAAGACCTCAGTGTGAAACAAGTCTGCTTTGATCCAAACACAAGGGAAGTGCAGATTTACAGAGTTGGTCCAGATGTGCAAGATGGGTTGAGGTTCATGAGAGCGTCAAAATTTTGTTTTGATTTCAAAGATTTGGAGAATGTCATAGCTTGCATGCCTCTGTTGAGAGATAGAGAAGAATCACTTGTGGAGATTGCTGTTAAACAAACAAAACAATTGGTTTTTTTGTTTAACGAGCAATTTGGAAATTGGGAAATGGGTTATCAGAAGAAACGAGCAATTCAAAAGCGTAAAGCAGTTATGGTTGATTTGATCAACGAGGTTCTCGATGATAATCCAATCAGACCGAATTTGCGAGTTGAAGTTTTGAAACCCGATTATGAAGATGAATTGAATCGTTTTGAACATATCAAATTTAAAAAGAATGAGGATTATGAAACCTTGGTTGACAGATTGAATGAATTTCGACGAGATGTGTTGGAGTCTTATCCACATTTGAGATCTGATGCAAAAATTTCTTTGGAGGGTGATGGTATGGACGAAAAATATTTCAAAAGACATATCGAACTTTTCAAATATTTGACTTTTCAGTTGAACTTAGATAAAGAAGATCAATCTGTGTCAAGAATATCACTTATTCGTCAATATTCCAATGATTTGAAAGCCGTTGATGAAAATTTCGAAGCCAATTATTTTGTGAAAAATGAGAAAAAAGTGCATGAACTGTGCAGAATATTGAAAGCCACTCGTTCTGCTGCTGATCAACAATCTTCTCAATCCTCTCGTGGTTCACCTACCACTTCTGTCGGGAATGCTTATAGACCTCCTGCTAAAAAGAAAAACTGATAGATAGTGATGTGATGGCCAGTAAGAAGAGGAAAAGAATTGACAGTTTTATACAACAAATTGCAAAAGATATCAAATTGAAAAAACGAAAAGACGATGTTGATGATAGAGAACAATTATTTTTTCCTGTTCAGAAAAAATTTAAACGTTTGAAAGTTGTAGTTAGATATTGTAATTAACAATGGCAAATTGATTTGATGGATATGACATTAATGGAAAGATATAATTCTCGTGTAAAGTATTTGTTGATTGTGATAGATGTTTATAGTAGATTTGTTTGGGTTAGAAAATTGAGGAATAAAAATTCAATTTATGTTGCAAAAAAATTTCAAGAAATAATTGATGATGAAAATGTTTTGCCTGATGTCATTCATAGTGATAAGGGGGGTGAATTTTCTGAAATAAAAAAAATGTCAAAAAATGGTGAATTTGGAAAAATTATAAAACATCGATCAAATGAAAATTATGAAATGAAAAGCATGATTGTGGAAAGATTTATTCGAATGTTAAGAATGATGTTGTTGAAAGTCTTGTATGGTTTGTATGGAAAAACAGAAGGAAGATACACGAATATTTTGGACAAAATTATTGATAGGTATAATGACACGCCTCATAGGGGAATCGATTTTAATAAACCATCTGATATATTTCGTGGTAATTTTGAAATATCTCGAATTTAAGTATAAAAGTTATTTTGATTTCAAACCATTTTATAAAAGGGGAACGATATTGAAAGAACATGATAAAGTTAGAGTTGCAAAATTGAAATCAAAATTTGAAAAAGAAAGCACTTTGAAATGGACCAAAGAAATATTTTTTGTAAAAAAAGTTCGTTTGACCGATCCTGTAACTTATGTTATTGCAGACAAAAACAAAGAAACATTGTCTGGTGTATTTTATAGGGAGGAATTGCAAAAAGTGTGAATTGTTGTATCTGAATCATCAAAGGTATGTCGTCAAGTATAATATTTGTGTCAAATCAAAAAAGTGAAAAAAGGATAAATGAAATCAATGACTTTGAAATTGATATCAAGCTTGAAATAGATGCGAGATCGGGGAAAAAAGAATTGATTGTTGAAGAAATTATATATCCAAAAACGATATCCAGTATTCATCCTAGAAATAAGGAGGAATTCAAATTTAGAGTGAAATTTCATGTCAAAAGATTTGTGAAACATAAAACTTCCAGTTTCAAAACTGCTGAATTCAAATCTGAACATGATTGGATTTATATTCCTTATGAACATCATAATTTAGAAGATTTGTTGACATTTATCAATAAACATTTAAGTACATTTAATTGTGGTATAAAGAAGGTGATGGGACAAAAATGTGCCATGACTTGTAATAAGAATATTTTTACTTATTTCTCAGCTTTGTCATCATTTGATGGTTATGAAAACAATGTATATATGCAAAAAGGATCAAACAGATATAATGGAACAGATCAGTATGATTTGAAAATTGAAATAATTCTTTCTCGGGGGTTGGTGCATGTTTTGGGTTTCACAGATGATGTCATCACTCTGATTCAATCTCATCTGACATTTTGGAATATAAGGGACTGTATGTGATGGATCCATCTTATGGATTGAATTATATGACGATAACTTGCGATCAAATAGTTCCTGTCAAAATGGGATTCGAATTTAAGAAAAGGTTGTTGTTATGTCCCGTTGAATTAACATCTGATGATAAAATGACGGTGTCTTTCATTCCCAAAAATTGTGTTAGGATGTTACGACCAGGAATTATTCAATCGATGCATTTTGTTGTCGAAGATTTGAATGGTGAAAAAATATATTTTAACGGAGGCAAAATTGTTTTAATATGTTCTGTTGTTTGAAAAAAGATGCGTCAAAAACAAAGAAGGCGAGGACATTTCTATCTTCAAAAAGGGTCGGGTGCAAGACAGAATTATGTTGGATTGAATACTTTGTCGAAACAATTGGTGAAAATTTCCATGAAAAATAAAGAAACGAAAAGAGCAAATTATTGATTTGTTTTTAATAAAATATTGATGAAGATATATAAAGTATCAGAGAGGAGAAGGACGGAAAAAAAACTATATGAAATATCAACACGGTAATGGATTAAGAACTTTGTTTGCTCCGACAGGGATTATGGGTGCACGACGAGGTCGTGTTTCAAACGTTTTTCGTCGTACTAGAAGAAAAGTGCAAAGGGGAAGAGGATTTTGGGATAAAGTTAAAAGTGGAGTGAAAACAGTTGTTTCTCATCCTATAGTGAAAAAAGTTGCAAAGGATGTTGTCATTCCTCTTGCTATAGGAGCGATACATAAAAAAATGGGAAGAAAAGCTGTGTGATTAAAAATGTATACTTTACGAATCAGATTTAAAGGAATTAATGAACATTCTGACAACGTTAATATTGAAGAATATGAAGTGCATTCACATTTGAAAGAATTATATTTTGGTGAAAGAGGAAATGCTGTAGAGACAATTGACATGAGATTTGACAATGTTACAATTGGTAATCTTTCAGATTCATTTAAAATCAAATATGCAAGATATATCGCTTGTGATAAATCTTACGATCAATTCACAAATGTGAAGACTGGAAATTTCGGTATAAAGACAGATTTTGTTTTGAAGAAAAGTCCTCTATGTCACATGTTATTGAATTTTGTTAGTTTGTCTTATGGTAATGAATTGGAAGTTAACAAAGACATTTTTAAAATTCCTATTGAATTTTTTATGGGGAAGAACATATTGAATGAAAATTTTAAATTTTTTTTGGAATACGATGACGGATCGAAATTGACTAATCAAGACTTTGTTGATATTGTTTTTAGAACCAATACGGTTTGAAGTGTAATGTCAATTAGGAAGTATAATTCAACGAAACCCCACAGACGATTTCATAGGAGAAATTGTGACACTCGAAATTCTAAACCGGTTGATTACACCGATATGTATAAATTGGATGGTGTTCCTGTTTATAATGCTGAAGCTGTTAGACAATTTACTGAAAAACGAGAAAATTATTTACGTCAACAAGCTCTGGCAAAACGTAAAAAAATGCGTGAAAAATTTATGAAGACAAACGATCAAAATAAAATAAAAACTAATATTACCAACGTTCAATCAATCAAAAAAAAAAATAAGAAAAAATATCTCAATGTTTGATGTAAATATAATAAATTTTTTTGTTTTCAAGTTGTTTTAAAAAATGTCATTTTCTCTTGGAAATGTGGGAGCGAGAGAGTTAACTGAAGAAAATGCCGGGAAAGAATTGGTTCCTTATTTGAACAGCAATAATCAAGAATTGATTTATGAAAATGATTCAGAAATGTACGTTTCGTCCAAAGAAATGTTTAGGGAAATACCCGTTAATGATGGTGTTTGGGAAAACACAGTTTTGAAAGTCAATCATACCGAAAGTTCTGATTCGGAAATATTGACATTTGAAAAAGGAGAAGGTGGAGGTGGAATTATAAGATTGGATGAAAGTAGAATGGAAGGAACATTAAAAATTAAATTCGATGGAAACGATTTAAACAACGAAACTTGGTTGGATGGCATGCCAAATCCTTTTCTGACATTGTGGAAAACTGTTGATATATTTGTGAATGGAGTTAGTGTCACCAATTCACACACAGATAATTTGTTTGTAATGGATATTTTGAATCGTTTATATCAACATCGAGAAAAAGAAAATGATTTGGCTGGTGTTTCACTGGGTTATTATGACAAACCTGGACAGCGGGGATATTTGTCCAAAATTAATTCTGTGGCGACTTCAACAACTGCAAAATTGAAAAACGGTTACAATAGAGTCAAAAATTTGAGTGGAGGTAGATATATTGTTCAAGATATGCGTTTTGGTTTTTTTGGGGTGGGTCCTCAATTTGTGCCTGTGAATAATAGAATAAAAGTGAAATTCACAAAAGATTCCAGCAGACGATTTTTTACAGGAAGTGAGATGGAAAGGGATGCACAGTTGAATGGCACAGATAGTCATTTTCATATAGCAAATGCTCATGTTAACACACCTCATGCGGCTTTCTCCACTCACAATACAAACGGGGGGCAATCAGCCACCAATTTGGGCAATCTTGATAAACTGAAAACAGAATTGGATCAATTTGAAATTTTTTACAAAGTCGTGACTCCGAGTGCACAAATACAACAAGACATAAATAGAATGCTTGATGTGGAAGGAAAGTATATTAATTTGTTTTATCAAGAAATTCATAACAGGGGTGAAGTTCACAAATTGTCAAATTCCAAATACACATGTAACAATATTTTTGGATACAATTGCCCCACTGTGATGATTCTGTCTGTGGTGAAAGCCGATTATGTTAACGGTGATTTTTTCAGAACTCCATCTCATTGCACGTGGGAAAAAATTAAAAAAGTTATTGTGAAAGTCAATAATATTCTTCTTCCTATCAAAATTGAAAGTAAACAAGATGCTTATTATCACACTTGAAAAGCATTGCACTTGGGAGATTCTGAAAATATGTTTGTCGATTTTGACAATTATGAAAATGGAGAATGTATGATGGTTTTTGAAATGAATCCGAATTGTGATTCGAATTTAAAAGTTTTGCCAAAAGAATTGAAAAAGGCTGTCAGTGTTGAAATAGAGTTTGAAACGACTCCAAACGTTGATGTTTACATTTATCAAACAAGTTTGATGAATCAGGTTTTGAAAATTGCAACGATGCAAACCACGTTTAAACAATTGGCAATTTGATTTTTTTTTTTAAGATGAAATCTTTGGGGTATATGAAAGGAAGATCAAGGAAACGAATGAAAAGCCAAAACGTATCTGACAATATTATATCTCAAATTAATTAAAGATTTTCTTCTTCTGCTTTACCTCGACATGTTGAAGTCGTGACTCCAGCTTCTCAGTTTCCAAATAAAAGTTATTTGAAAACAGTTTATAAACTTGTTTGAAAAGCATTCCAGTGTTCACAAACAGTGAAAAAAAAAATGGCATACTTTATTGTAAATTTTATATTGATTATAGTTGAGAAACATGAGCAAAAATAGAGGTGAAAAAACACCGGATTATGAAAATTCTGATGTGGATGATGATGATGATGCTGATAGCCAAGGTAAATGACACTAATTATGAACATGATGATAGTGTGAAAACTTATAAAGCAAAAAAAAAGAGAATAATGTTAATAAAGTTCAAAAAGGTTATAACGATAATGATAGTGATGATTATTATGGTGAACAAATTTTGAATCATCGTAAATCGAAAAAAAATGAAACTGTCATGGAAAATGCAGATTCTGATATTGATAATGATGACAAATTGAGTTATATCGTTCAAGCTGTTTTGCAAGAATTGAAGAGTGAAAAATCTGATGCTAAAAATCAGAAAAAAATGGAGGATGAGAGCACAATCAGATTTGCAAGAGAAATTGACAGGTATTTGTTGAACGATCATATAAAAAGAAACAAATATTTGACTTCTCATATTGAATTTCAATGAAAGTTGAAAAAATTGATGAAATCGATTTATAATTTGGATTCTCGTGATGAGACTGTTCCCAAGTTCTCAGAAACTGAAAGAACTCTGATGAAAATATTTTTCTAAGAGAAACAGGAACAGCATGATAAACGATTTATGATGGTTGAAAACAACATATTTTTGAATGTGTTGAGAAAAATTTCCAAATATTTGAAAAAATTTTAATTTTGTGTTTTTTAGTCGCCTTGTGCACAATAAAAAAAAAATGAGTGGAAATAGCATTCCAAAATTACAAGTGATAGATCCTGCTGTCTTAAAATAATTATTAGAACAATTAAATGCAAATATGAAAAGACAAACAGTTGCAAACATTGTTGATGAATCAGGTATGGATGCATTAATTCATGATTACGACAAATTTATGAAACAACCGGCGAAAAGTTCTTTGAAAGATAGTTTGAGACAAAATTTATACTCTCGTATGCGACAATACAAAGACAGCCAGAGAAAAACACCCCAAATTCAAAATCAAAATCAACCCATGTAAACAGCTGATGATAATAATGATGAGAATGAAGAAGAAGAACAAATGACACCACATGCTTCTCGTGTTAGCGCGAAATTTCATGCTCAAAGCGTCAAAAATTTTCAAAAAAGATTGGAAATTAAAGGAATTAAAAGCACCAGAGATGGATTTTTGATTGTTAACAAAAAAAACCCAATATACCTTACGATGCAGTTTTAAATGATTTCGGTAGAAACATAAAATCAAGAAGCAGCTTCAAATTGTCAGAAAATGAAAAACGAAGAACCATGAGAATACTTGCAGAACAAGGATTTGCTCAATATTCGATTCCCAATCAGCGAATGAAATTGGCTTACGGGACAAATATGCCTGACATCAGAGAGCATCTGATTAGTCAGTCAAGTCCCATGAAAAAAAGAATAAAAAAACAAACCAAACGACAAGGCGGAGAAGCTGACTGGGAAAAAGTGAAGCGCCAGATTTATCAAAATCCTTGATATGCAAATTAATATATTAAAATCCATTTGAATTTGTTTATTCAAATCTTTATAAATAGAGAAATAAGAAAGCCGGATATCATTTTCGCAATATGAAGATAAATGAAGATGTGTTTCGACGTGAAATTTTGGACACAACGGTTCTTGATTACTTCACCACTTTGAAAAGTAATTTGAATTTTTGCGAAGGTGTCGTCAACCCGTCCATTTGCGGTGTGTTTCCTGCCGACGAAACACCTTGTGAAAATTTTGACCTTAAGCCTGATAAAGAGATTTTGTGGATATCCAACACCAATCTTTCTCACAGACGCGGACGACATTGGGTGTCCATATTACGAAATGTGGAACGTGTAAATTCGACGCTGTCATATGGTGATGGTGATGAAACGGAAATTTGTCATAATGTCACTTATTACGTGGCCGACAGTTGGGGATTCGATAATGTGAGCGAGACTTGTAAAGACATAATATCGACTTTAGAAAGCAATTTTGCGGTGGCGAATTTCAACCATTCTTCTCGTCTGTTGATGATCAATCGACGTTGTAGATGCAAGTTTGAAATAAATTTTCCAGTTTTGAAAAGAATTCAACATGAAACGTTTGAAAATTGCGGTTGGTACGCTCTTCGATTTTGCACCATGAACAAAGAACAGTTGATGTGTTGGGCAAATTCTGATTTGAACGATTATGGACAAATCAAATCGAATTACGTCGAACTTGCGACATATTTCAAAGAAAGTTTTTTTCCAAAAATCATAACATCTCCATGTCTGGATTACACCAATTACAAAATCAGAACACTTAAACAATTACCTCCATGTAAAATCAACCAAACGTGCTGTAATCATAAATTCTACAGATCGTGTTGTCAATAAAAGAAAAATTTATTCGATCGATTTATTATATACATACAAATATTCTTGGGAAAAATTCCTTGTCTTATTCTTGCATTTTCCATAACCTTGACAGTGCTATCCAACAAAAGATACAGATGAGATGTGTCTTGATTTTCAAAAGCTTCTCTCAAAAGTTCTCTTATTTCTTTTGCATCGAATCCTCTGGATCTAAGTACATGTTTTGCATTCCTATTGTCCGATTTATTAGGAAATAAAACGATATAATTTGCATTGCTAAATAACATTCTGAATTTCGAACTTGAAAACATTAAATCTTGCACAACAAAAATATAATTGATGTTCTCATGATGGCATTTTCGCGTGACCAATTCTTCAACGTATTGCATGATTTTTTTTCAAGAACCCACTGCCAGCATCATATCGTCCATAACCACCAAATTGTGTTCGAACTCTTCGTTGTTTTCCAATTCCACTTTACCCTTGAATTTTTCTATTGCATCTATTATTTCATCATCCATTTTTGACTCGTCATTCGACATGTTGGTTTTCACAGGATGAAAAGTCACGCTTTTCAAAGCATCTTCGTTGAGCTTTGCGGAATTGATGAATTCAGCCATATGTAAGAACAAAACGTTTTTCAAAGTATGTCCTTTATTGATATGAGAAAAGTGCTTTATAAAATTGAATATCCAAGTTGTTTTCCCTGTTTGACTGGGACCGATCATCAGCATGAAAAAAGGAAAATTCATGGCAATTGTGGGATCGTTTATTCCCTTTTGTTTCTAGAAGAAAAAACATATATCAATGTTCTTTGTAACCCCACGGAACAGTTGTGAAATCTTCGTTGATTTTTCTTTTGTCAAAACTGAATGACAGCTTTTTCAATACATTTCTTTTCTGTATATGTAATTTACTATCAACGTGAAAAAAATAATTTTGTTCGATATTTATTCCCCTTTCTTTATATTCCAACAGATCGCATAAACAGTCGAAATTTTTTTTTTTCTTTTTTCAAAGTCTTGGAAAGTTTGAAACCTTTCACATGTGTTACTTCGATCAAATCATTTGTGACGTAGGAATAACTTTTTGGTCCTGTCGAAACGAATGAGTTGATATACCGATTTTCATTCAATTGCGAATCCAAACAACCCATATCTGCCAACCCGTCACAAAAATCTTCCGAATTGGAATCGAAACTACAAAACAAAATACCCCTATCAAATACTTTAACATACGCATATAACATCCAAATATGAATTTTCGTATTTCTCACCTTACAACAATTTTACAAAAACAATTACATCTATTTTGTTGACAGATCACCATGTCAGATAATGCAGTCAGAAATATTCGTCAAAACGACAAATGGGAAATCCACAGTCGGAGCCACGTTTTGCGATGACGATTTGAACGTATAATTCGTCAATAGAATTTTTCAAGAAGCAATAATGGATTTTATAAACACTGAAGATCCCGTCAATGTTGCACAATACGATTTGAATACAATCAAAGAAAGAATCGACATATTCAAATCGCAATACATCGACGTCAGCGGTAGTGTCATTGCGAGATTGAAAGCTCTAACTGATTATATAGAAAACAACCAGACCATTTACCAAGGGGTCAAAGTTTATATTTGAATTTTTTAGACAAATGAAACGCAAGACTCAAATTCCAATTATCAGATCAACTCAATGCAAAGGAATGACGTTAAATCAAAAAAGATGCAAAAAAATGACAAGAAAAACCAATCGATGTTGGATTCATCTTTTGAAAAATCGAAATCTGAGAGTCAAAAAATCATTAATACCAAATGCAGGTTATGGATTATTTGCAGGAAAAAACCCATCAAGAAAAATTCATCTTTGGGCTTATACACCGGAAGAAAAATCGAAAATCAAAAATTAGACAAATATTACCCGAAAACCAATTTGGCACCTTATGCGATATGTGAAAGCAGTAGAAAAAAAGCACATTGTGTCAATGCAAATTACAGCACAGATTCAGCACCTCGATATGCCAACAACATGTCGAAAAAGAAATCCAATATGGACATAAAAAATGTTGGGAAAAGAAAATATCTTCCAAAAGCATATGCAATCAAAGACATCAAACCAAATCAAGAAATATATTATTATTACGGACCCCAATATTGGAATTAAAATTTTATTCATTTTTTCAATATGTTGTGTATGGATTCAGCACCACCAGAACGACATTGCAATGTCAACAATGACATGTCAATGAAGTTCTGACAGTCGAAGTATCAATGGCATTCAATATATATATCACGTCTTTCTTTTCATAAATCAACAATTTTCACACTGCCAAGCACCTCGTCATCGAATATAAAAATCGAGGAGGAGGAGATTGGCAAGGATAAAATATTGAAAAAAATTTAATCTTGATTCTTCTTCTTTCTTTCTTTCTTCAAAGCATCACCAGTGATCAATAACTAATATTTTAATTGCCAATCACCCCACCTTCAGAAACTTTTGATGAGTGAGGTGCTTGGCGATTAAAATAAAAGTTGATCTTTTTTCTTTCCAGAAATTGATTCTTCTTCTTCTTTCTTTCTTCAAATCATCACCAGTGATCAATAACTGGTATTTTAATTGCCAATCGCCTCACCTTCAGAAATTTTTGAACGAGTGAGGAGGTTGGCGATAAAACAAAAGTCAAATTCACGTTGATCTTTCTTTATTCTTCTTCTTCTTTTTGGAAACATTTGATAAGATATATTTACCACCAAACATAAGCCCTTCAAGAAATTCTGAAGGATAAAATGATTAGTACTAAACATAAATATACCATCCATCCATTTTCGTTCTTCTTTTTTTCAAAAACACAAGCCAGAAAATTATTATTAACAAACAACCCCGATTATAATTGAATCATCACATAAATCTCATTACAAACTTAAAATGTTTTTGAATACAATAACCAACAGTTCGTGAGCAATTATCAAACAGAGATAAACAGTCAAATCGTCACAGAATGCCGAAAAATCATTTTGCTCCTTAATATTACGAATAAACAAAGAAATTAGCATAGCAAGAAATGGTTCCAATGGTGAAGTCTTCCCAACACATTTTATTTTCCATCTTTTTTCTTGTCTGTTTCTTGATAACAGACAGTGACTTTGATCTTCTCTGGTCGAAATTTTTCTTTCTTCCTGTCTTTTGGTCGCACACAGCCCAAGGACAATTTCTTGATCGGATATAGATGATACGGTTTTACTGCAATTTCTGGAGCGAGATCTGCGGGACAATCTGGTTTTTCAATACAGCATAATTCTCCCTCTTGTACAGCAAGATAACACGTGTTTTATTTTACCATATTGAGACATGTTGACAATTCTTGTTCCCTATCCACCACATGACGCGTCTCTGGTTACTTTTGGGATCTTGGTTCCAACGGGTTGAATCCCATCATCAGCATTCGACCAACACGAAAACAGCAAAACACATATAAAAATTTGAAAAATCATGGCTTCGATTGATTCTGCAACAAATCAAAACATGTTATTTAAAACACGTTTGTGTATGATGTGACTATCACACAAAACAGACAATATTTAAATACCTTTCAAAACATCATCAAAAAATCAATTATACAATCAATTATTTATTCAAACAATTTCAAGGACATGCAAATCTCAAGTGTATTCAAATGAAAGAGAATATGTAATCCTTTTATGTTATAAAAATATTCAGATTATCACAAAATCAAAGACAACAATGCCGAAAATTTGCTGTAAATTACACCGGATACTGGATTCCAAAAACTTATCATGTCAAATCAAAAACGACAAATTTGAAGATTTTTGCAAGTTTGTTCAAAATTCATGGATAAAAAGATCGAAAACCACAATCCAATACGAAAATCCAAACGACATCACCATTTACGTCTATCTGTTTGCTGGAGCAGGAACCCGATACCTTTCAGGATTGGCAGGACAAATTATAACATTTCAACCAGGAAAAAATATCAAACAAGCAATAAAATGGTATCCCGTATTGGCAACAAAAGTGATTCCGGAGACAAAATCGTTATTATATCTTGGGAAAACAAAACTCCCAGTGGGTTTATTGTTGTTGCTAAATTATGAAAAGAATTATTTATGTCACCACATTCACTACCACATTCAATTTCACATGACTGTACCACTTCAAATGCAATGTTTACTATTCATGCTATCAATATCACCTGACGCCGACTTACACACCATGATTGGTGAACGATTGACAAGCATAACTTTGTGTGACGACAGCCCACTTATAAATATTTTCGAAACCTCCGACCATGCAGAATCACTGCTAAAACGGGAAAAAATAACCATAAGCAATTTTTTTCCTGATTTTTTGTGTGTGAATTGCAAAGATTTCATTCAAACCGACAACGAAACCGCATTTGACAACTCATGGAACTCGGCAATGATTTCCGTTTTGATGAATCACAATTGGACAGAAACATCAAATCCATCCTTGATTCCCCCCAATCAGCCAACAACGGAGAAACGGATATCCAAAGACTCGTCTCCATATTATGGGAAAAGGTCACTAACTGCGACAACAACGGGCCCATCCAAAATATTGCAACAGGAACGAGAACCAATAATACTATCAGCACCATCGATCGAAATTCAACAATCCTCGAACCAGCCTCTGTGTCCACCACAGATGGAAATTCAGAATGCAGCAACGATGTTGTTACAGATTCCGTATTTCAATATGATGAATCGGTTTCCTTTTCCACAAACAGAACCAGACAACCACAACCACAACCACAACCACAACCACAACCACAACCGCAGAATCAACCAGTCCCAGCATTCTTTCAAATTTAAACATCACAGCCGCCAGAGAGCTACCAAGAATCCGTGAAAACCTATTTTGCTGCAAGAATGAAGCCATAGCAAAAAAACTAACGAGCTTATCTTACATGGAATTTATCAATCAAAAAGAAGAATATTGTAAAATTTTAAAAGATATTTCTGTAAAATCAAAACACAATCGAATGTACTTCTACTTAATGGATAGTTCCATTCATGTAAAAACCAATTCATTTCTTTTACAAATTCAAAACATCAAGAAAATCCAGTACGTAATTTGCAAAGGTTACAAAAATAGTTTAATTTTTTGTGATTATTTGTTGACCGTGGAAAATTTTATGTATTTTCCCCTATTATCCCAAGCTCAAATAGTTTCCTTGCACACTGTTGCAAATTTATCAATGAATCATTTATCCAGAAACAGATTACCTCTATATATGTCTTTAAACCAAACCAACGAATCAAAATTTGTAAGAACTTTTTTAAAATTAAGTGATTTTGAATTACATTACATTAGTATCAAACATAATGACAATTGTAATTTGTTAAAAAAATGAAAAAATAAATCTCATTTTACCTCACCTTTCACAAATATTTTGTCAATTCTTCAATCCAATGAGGAATATGTGAACTTTCTTTTATGAAACGATGTTTTGAATTCAGAAGAGACACCAAATGGGATATCACATCTTCGGGTTCAAGAACACAAGGATATATAATTTCACCGTGTGTTGAATACACTCTTCTGATATATTGCATGAAAGGAAGATTACTGAAATACGATTTTTTTTGGAAGATTTCGGCTCCTTTATATACCAAACAAACATATGATAGTATTTTAACTTTTCAACGGTCTCATCCAATATTTCACATTCGACGGAACCGTCATGATACAACAACGCCCAATAATATTTGAGACAACGATTTTCCAAATACTTCAGAACACTTTCCAAACACACTTCTTTCATATCAATTTCGCGAACACCCCATTGAATAGGAGTGGAAGATGATGACGATTCCATTTTTCAAGAAAAAAACAAAATATTCAACACAAAACAAGATAACAAAACACATTACTCCTTTATATAATGAAATTTTAATTTATTCATATCTTCTCGACAATCTTATCCAATCACAAAAATGGGCACCCCAAATGCACATCCGCACAACAAATTTTCAACAACTTTTGTCTTGTCACTGTGTCACCTTCATCATTTCCATCAACACCATCGTAATGAAGATCAGGTTCATAACTAAATAAAACCAATAAACACAACGCCTTGAATAATTCAGACACACATTTTATCGAATAATTTCAAAACGATTCAAACCAACCTGACAACAACTTTACACCAACAATTACATTGATTTTGTTGACAGGTAACCATGCCAATTCACGGAGTTCTAGAAATTTTTACCAGAACGAAAGGAAAACACAAAGTGGGCGCCACTTTTGAAGACGATGATGATCACGTGGTTTATATAAGTAAAATATTTCCCGAAGCGATGATGGAATTTGTCAATTCACCAGGAGACGCCATCAACGTCGCACAATATAATGTAAACACAATTGAAGAAAGAATCAACAAATTCAAATCTGCATTTGCAAATGTAAACCGAAGCATTTTGGCGAAATTGGATGCTATTTTGCAATTCATAAAAAACGAAACGATATACGAGGGCGTTAAAGTATACATTTAAACTGATTAACGGTATAAAAATAAAAGACACTTCGTCAATATTGAATTCACATTTGAATTTTAGATTATGAGAAGAAGAAGAACTCAAATCCCAATCACAAAATCCATCAGATGTAAAAGCGTCACTTTAAAACACGCAAGATGCAAAAAAATGACCAGAAGAACAAATCAATGTTGGATCCATTTGCTGAAAAATAACAATTTAAGGATAAAGAAATCGTTAATACCAAATGCCGGATTAGGATTATTTGCAGGAAAAAGAAAAATAAACAAAAAACAAAGCCTTGGATATTACACCGGAAGAAGAATTAAAAACCGAAAACTTGACAAATATTATCCCAAAACAAACTTAGCACCATATGCAATATGCGAAAGTGGTCGTAAAAATGCACGCTGTATTAATGCAAATTACAGTATGAATGCCGCCCCTCGTTATGCAAATGATATAATGTCAAAAGCGAAAACAAATATGGACAAAAAACGTCGGAACAAAGAAATACCAACTGAAAGCTTTTGCAGTCAGAGACATAAAGCCAAACCAAGAAATATATTATTATTATAGACCACAATATTGGAAATAAATATGTTAACAATCAAATTTTTTTATTCTCGTTATCTTCGTTATCTAAATATCAAAACTTTCAAATACATCCATAAAATCAAAAAGGTATATGTTATATAATAACCTTCGGTGAACAAAATAACAAGCAAATGATACATTAGCAATAACCACATGTGTATGGTTAATACAATCTTGAATTCATGCAACGTTTGGATTTGACGAAAAGTAAAGTAACAAGACATGGTATGATCAAGAAAACAAGTGTTAATAATGACATCAAGTTTTTTGGGGTTTTTTTTTCGTCTCCATAGCACACCACCACATTCACTTTTGGACGAACAACACTTGATTCTTTTTTTTCGACACATCCAAATTCCAAATGTTGAATTGGAAACAACATGTAAGGTATGATAGGAGTCTCAGGCTCAAGACCATCTGGACAATCAGGTTTCTCGATACAACACAAAGTATCTCATCTAAAAGTCAAATAACAATGTTCTTTGACCGATTCGTAATCACTCATATTCTTGATCTTCTTTCCCCAACCACCACAACTTTTGGAAAGAACAAGGGCCTCAGCAATAGGTCTGTCTTGTTCAATATCGGTCGAATTCACCGCCATGACAACGCTTCTTGTACGAAAATGAAATATATTTCCAGGAGCAAACCAATATATTGTCAAAAAAACCACGAAAAGCAACTTCATCTTTTTTTTTGCCGTCACAAAATCTGAAAAACATAAAGAAGGTGAATTGATCTTGTGAAATATTTTGAAATGAAAAATAAATCTCCACACTTATTTATACAATCAGTATATTATAATAAAGCTTCGGTCTTCAATTACAATTAACATATAATCAAGCTTCCGTTCCGTCCTTTAATCACACACAGTTATATAAAAAAAATTTTTGAATCAATTCAACAAAACACATTCCATGATGCCACATGCTTGTTGTAGATTACACAGACTGTTGGATTCCGATCATTTTACCAAAAGATTGGACAAAGACAAATTCACAACTTTTTGTGAGTTCGTTCAAAACTCCTGTCATAAAAGATCCAAAATGCTGTCGACATACGAAAATCCCAACGATAAAGAAGTTTACGTTTATTTGTTTGGTGGGTGTGGAACACGTTACTTGACAACCGTCTTGGGTGAATTCATTGCTTTTACACCTCAAAAAGCACTATTGGGAGAACTAAAATGGTATCCAGTCATCAGAACAAGATTAACATCTCAAACAAAATCTCTCACAATGCTTGGAAGATCGAAACTTCCTACGGCATTACTTTTGATCATGTCTTACTACGAAAACTTTCTAAAACAACACATTCATTACAACCTTCATTGTCACATGACCATACCAAACCAATTGCAATGTTTACTTTTTATGCTTCGAATCACAACACATGACAACTTACAAAAAGTAATTGGAAGACGAATAACGTCAATCACATTATGTGACGATGATCCCATTATAAATACGTTCACAACTTACGACAAAGACAAATCATTTTCCATCGCTGAAAAAATTATCTTAAATCACTTTGACAATCATTTAACTTTACATTGCACCCCGAAAGAGCTGCAAAATCCCAAGTCTCAAGAAGAAACATGGAACAAGAATATTCTCACATTTTTGATGATGAAAAGTTGGAGCAACCCCCCAACGCCTCAAATCAACTTATCCAACACATCATTGACAGAATATGGGCAGACAACATCGAATCAAACAACAGTCACAGCCACAGCCACAACCAGAAATGATGATGACCAATCCACCGATACACAACCTGAAGCATTCAGCCCCAGCACATTGGCCGACTTACAATTTGGAACCACACACTCAAATCCGATTTCAACAGCCCACAATCAACTTTCCAGAAACAGTAACCTATCCAACAATTCTTCCATTCAACTCAAATCCACATACGGAAACATCGATGTGAAACAACCAAATTGGAGAAAAAAAATTAGAAAAATAGAAAAACCACAACCAAGAATGGAAACCTACATCAAAAGTTGTTGTTTATCAAACAATATAATCACCAGATTGATGAGTATAAACTTTGAAGAATTTTTAAGTCAAAAAAACAATTATTTACAGCTAGTTAAAGCAAATCTTGTGAACACATCAAATGATCTTTTTTTTTTCTATAATTTCAAAACAACCACTCGAGTAGATGCAACAACATTCAATAAAGAATTGGAAAGATTTATCAACATACAATTCATGTTGATAGAAGGTTACAACAATAATTTATTATTTTCATCTGTAAATTTTGATGAAAGTTTCAAATATTATCCAATATTGAACAAACCAAACTTGGTCACCATTCATACAATGGCAAATCTATCATTAAATCATCTAACTGAAAACAAGTTACCGATGTATTTCAATTTAAACAAGAACATAGAATCAAAATTTGTAAAAGTATTCTTAAAATTGGCAAAAACAGAATTCCAATACAAAGTAATCAAACCTAGACTAAAATACCTAGTAAAACATGAAAACAGTTGTATTATTTAGCTTACTTTTTTTCCAATCATAATAAATTATATTTTGCCAACAAACCAACAACTTCTTCATGGGGATTGGAAACATTATTCATATAAGCATGATTGGTGGTAATCAATCGATCCAACCGAACTTCAATATCAAACATATTAAAAACAGATGGATACATCAGAATGCCATTGTTTCTATACAATCTTCTCAACCATTGCATCAATGGGATATTGCTGAAATATTGTTTCGAGCCATCCCTACCACGCACTCTAAACCAAACTATAACATGATAATATCTCCCTGGGTTTGTAAGATCAGCATCGTAAATATTACAATCATGATGATCATCATGTAAAAATATCACCCACTTGTATATATTCACACGCGTATGCAAGTATTCGATCAGATGATCCACAAGCAAAAAACTCAAATTGAATTCATGAACATCATATTCTTTTTCCGCAAAAACTGCTTCAAATGCGGTGGCCATGATTTGATTCAACAAAACAAAATAATCAAACTTTATACAATTCAACTAATCATTAATTATTCACAACCCATGCTATATATTTCACACAAATCATATCAATTATTCAGATGCAACAACGCAGCATCATAAAGGTAAGTCAACTTCACTTTTAAAAATAACACTACAAATCTTAAAAGCATTTTCATTTGTGCAGATTCCTCATCAAATTTTTTACACAACTTCCCTTCTCAACTTAAATTTATTTGGTTTTTTAATGATGGTACAACTAAGGTCCGGCTGCTGACTTTTCTAGCGACACTTTGACACTGTCAATGCAGCAAACTTTTCGGCCTGCCAAGATCAATTTTTCGCACTCAAATATGATTACAACCACAAAACACTCGACTGAATTTCTCGAAAATGATGTCAATCAATAGTGTTTTGGTATGATTTGAAATGCGAAAGTCTCAACACTTACCTTTCAACGATAACAATCTATTTCATCAAATCGCTCATCTTGCTCGCGATCTTTCTCCTTCTCTTCCTCTTTCTCTTCATCATCCGTGTCAGAAATTTTCACATTACGATATGTTACAAATTCATCAATGTCGGTAAACATTTTCCTCACGTATTTCACTCTTGCAGGAGCAACAAAGATCATTTTCGCAATAGCAATTATATGTTTCCTTTCCAGCTTCAAATCGGAAAACTTGACAGCAAATCTAACATATCCAGTTTCAGAATGATCTATATTTTCAACCCATTCACAAATTTTCAAACCATAAACTTGAACACGATCAAAAAAAGACCTACAAAACCACTCATTTCCATCGAAACCATTACTAAAACATAACCAATGAAAAAATCCTGCTTGATGCTTTTCGATTTGAAAACATTTATATAAATGCATTTTCACCATGCAATCCCCATCCCACCCTCATCCCTTTATAAGAAAAACATATTATAATTTATTCACAACATCGATGTCTCTTCGGAGACGGCCCATTGTGCAAAACGCCAAACCAAATTGATCAAAATACGGTCACAAGTTCAACACCACACAAACAGCCCTTCGCAAGTAAGTGAGTCCGGCCATGAGGTGACTTACCAAAAACAAGGGCTTTTTTCTCAAAAAAATAAAAATCACAAAAAAAGAAAAAAGTGTTCCTGGTCATATTCATCATCCGTTCGTGTTTCACAAATGGTGATGAATTTGACCCAAAATACTTTCTTGTCAAATCAACAAGCGTGACCGTCAAGTCGACAAGCATAACTTGTTTGACAACAATCCCACACCGAAAATCAACGACGCGAAACATTTAAGACAAACAAAGCAAGACAAAGACCAAAGAACAAAGTCAAAGAAGTAAGTCCTTAATTTCTCTTCACTTTTAACAAAAAAATTCATTCGAATATCATCCAATATCATCACCATCTTTCATTAAATTCAAAAGGAACATAATATTATAATCCAAATGAAAAAAACCAACAAATAAACAATTCCCATGACAAAGACACGTTGCCACTCAAAATCACAAACCGAGACAAAACAAACGATAAAACACAAAATGACTCATATCTTCCAAACCAATTCAAATCAATCACAAATTTTATATCAAAATGATCACTTGACTGAGAAGAATCTTCTGAGAAAAAAGCATACAAAAAATGGATAAGTGATACTTCTTGTTTCAAGACGTAACTCTCATCCATTCTTTGATGCCGAACCAATTCAAATCAACCTGCAAATTTCATATCAAAATGATCACTTGACTGAAACAAACCTCTCAACCATGTTATTATTAGAAAAAAACACGATGACTTTCGCCTATTACCGAAATAGAAGACATTTAATGCCTTATCAATATGGAAGCGGAATGAACCAAACAGGTGGTAGTTTCTGGGATCTAGCCACAAAGCTATTACCTCTTGGTTTATCATTACTCAATGGACAAAGAGGCAGCGGATTTACAAGAAGAAGACGAAAACAAAGAAGAAGAAGAACGTTAAAAACTATATTGTAATCCAATAACGAAACAATGAAAAGAAACGCGCGTCTCGTTGTAGTGATTTTTCTTGTGTGTATATATGTATATATATATATAAGTAAAAAGTTATCCGTAAAAGTGTCAAATCCATTTTATGACTTTCACACTCACACATAGTATAAGTTGTCTGATCAATGTTATAAGCCGTGGTCGAATCTCTTTCGAAAACTGAAAAACCGACTGGGTTCTATATAAACCCTCGCTGTGGGAGTTTGTCCCAAATTTGTATGGGTCGGGCTAATAAGTCGGTAGCAAAAGCATCCCCGAGACGACCACGGTTAGTGTATATTTTGCACGCACCTAAGCCCAACCCCTTGGGTTTCCCTGGCTGAAATTTGACACTTTTGATGATTGGTTAAGACCCGTTAATGAGAAATTCCAAAGTCACCCCCCCTTTGTATAAAATTATTTCCTGCAACGTGATTGGTCCAAACCGGAAATGCTGCAATCTCATTGGTAGGTGATTTGCATATTCTCCTCTCACAACTATACTATTGTGTCGGTTGTATCCTTGAATTAAAATATAATGTAATGTTGGTCTTTCGTTTTCTAAAGTTTCTTTGAGTGAATGAAATGAAGCAACACTGGATTTGATTTTGTACCAATATAGTCTTATATTTATGATTCTTTCGTCAATGTTTTGGGGTTGAAGAAATTGTTGCAATGCACTTTTCCATTGGGAAAAATTTTCAATTCTCAATTTCTTTCTTAATTGTTTGAATTTTTCGTAGTTTCCACAACAATAATTAGGTAATGGTGGTGGTAGGGGGTGAAGAGGAGGAGGAGGAGGTGGCGGAACAGTATAAAGTCTTTTCAGTGGTGACAGTTGTGGTAATGGTTGTTGCTTTCTTTTTTCGATTACATTTGATGATGGATTTCAGTTGTTGGAAATAATAGTCGTAATTTTCGTTGTAACTTGATTTTAAGATTCCGTTGATGATAACATAAGTGTATAAGTTCTCGTCTTTTATTTGGATACTTGGATTTCTGTTTTCACTGTCGCTTTCAATTAATATTGTTGATATACCAGATAGAAGAGGTTCTTTAAAGCAATATTGGCAATCTGGATAACCCAGGAGAGGTTGGAATAGACTGAATTTTCTTGTTGTTGATCTGGTTTCCGTATTAATTATGATAATGTTATCAAATCTGTTTATAAGATCGTCATTAATTCTTCTTGGTTTTTGTAGTGGAATACATTTTCTGGTAGTTGTTTTTTGTTTAGTTGATACTTTATAATTCTTTCAATATGAAGTTTGGTCCATTTCGGTTGGTCTTGTATATATTTTCTGCTTATACTTTTTAGTAAATAGAATCTTCCATGGTTTCCACATTCGTGTGCCATGGTTGAATAAATAGGAATCAGCACATCTATATATGATATGGTATAAACAAGGTCATTAAAAAAATGCTGAGTTCATTATTTTTTTTTGGTGAAAATAAAATGGTATCCATATATGGTGTAAACAAGATCATTGAAAAAAATTAAAAAAATGCTGAGTTCATTATTTTTTTTGGTAAAAATAAATGGTATCCATATATGGTGTAAACAAGATCATTGAAAAAAAGCTGAGTTCATTATTTTTTTATGGTGTCCATATATGGTGTAAACAAGATCATTGAAAAAAAGCTGAGTTTATTATTTTGGAAGGTCAAAAAAATGTGGGTTAAACAAGATGAATGAAATATTATATTAAGGTGTGGTTGTAAGTAAGTTCAAGGTTAAAAAAAAGTATGAGATTGTTTTATTTTATTTCTTTATTTTCCAGATGTTATTTATTGTATTTTCTTTTTCGAATACATAAATTTAAGGAGAATGAATGTTATGTTGAAGCTGAAAAATGGCTTCAGCTCAATCTGATGGAGAGGATTATCCTATTGATGGGTATATGTTTGGTATTTTGGGAAGATTTTTTGTAATGATTGTGTTTTATGCCGATCAATATTTGGAACATTTGAATTGCGATTGTCTCACTTACAGAATTTATAATGGACAGACATGTTTTAGTACTTTGGATAAAGTTATTCTACCAGTTTGTGTGCTGAATGTGGAAAATTTCGATTTTGTTATATATGGATTAAGAAAGTGGAGTATGGTGTTGATGAATATCTGAAGATTTCTGTTTCCCATGTTAAAAAAAATATTCATCTGAAGATTGGCAAAAAATTCTTTTCTATATTAATTTGCATTTTTGGCGTTTTTTTATTTGTCATGATTTTAGACCACTTGATCAAACTTTCTTTACTGGATTGACCAATCAGATGGACGTATTTTTAATTGAATAAGCTGATTAAATATATATAGGTGTGTGGTTTTGGTAATTTGTTATTTGAGTAGAATTGCCAAAGAGGTTCGATAATGGCTTGTATTTTCATTATTATGCTGTGTGTTGGTTTCGTATTGGGGAACAAGATCAACAAGACAAGATTGCATCAACCCGATTTGATATGCAGTGAGGGTAACTATTTGATTAATCGTGGTGATCAATTTTTTTGTGTTGAATGTCCTCCGTGTCCATTGGGTATGGAACTGAAAGTAAAGTGTGATGCGACTGACGTTCAACCTGATACTATCGATATGGAATGTTTATTTTGTGAGAAGGAGTTCTTTAAAACATTATATGACCATATGTCGTGAGTGTCCGAATAATTTCAAAGTGAAATCTACATCTGATCCTGATAGTGATACGATTTGTTCTGATCATGAATGTGAACATGGATATGAATTTGACCCGCACTTGGTTCAATATTTGTTGCAAAATCCCGTCACTATTCCTTCATTACAAGAGCCACCATTACAAGATCATTCTCAAACAAAAGGTGGAATTAAAAAAAAAATTATTTGAATGTAATAACTGTTGCAAAGGAAAAATGTAATGATCGTGTATGGATAATCAATCAGATTGTTGATAAATTGAATCCAATGATTTTTATGTTATCTTTTATGACGTCTTTTTCTATTGCTAATTTTATTTTTGTGTGTTATTTGGTTTGCATGTTGCATAAAAAAATGTATTGAACAGCACTTTTATTTGACTTACCTTAATAAACAATGTATTGATCTGTAGTACTTAATGGAGTTCTTTTTTTAATTATAGTTTGAACTCCTTTTCCTCCTTGTGAAAAATTTTTTTTTTGACGACGTATTTTTCGATTTTTGTATTTTTTTAATTTTCATTATTGAAAAAAATGGGTATGTATTACATATTTTTTTTATAATTAATAAAAAAAATGATTGTTTAATTGTTGAATTGATACATTGAATTTATTGCCAATATGTTGGCCCATAACTGACAAAAAGTTCTTTTCCTGGACATATTTGTTTTTTTGTTTTTGCATAAGATTGATATTGTCCTGTTGTGTTTCTTCTGACAAATTTTACATTATTTCTTCGTCTATTTCTTTTGTCGTTTATGTATCGTAATGGGGTGTCTGTGGAGTGATTTGCATTAATGCATCTAGCATTGTCATTGTCACTTTCGCAAATGGCATAAACAGCTTGTTGATTGCCTGGATATAACCAGTCGAGTTCTCTTTTGGTTGTATTTCTTCGAAAATATTTTCTGATTTCTTGACCACGTTGAAATGGTTTTTTGTAAGCAAATAAACCGAGACCTGCGTTACGAATAGTTGAAGGTTTTATTTGAAGGTTATCTTCTTTTCCTAAATGTATCCAACATTTATGTGATTTTCTTGTTCTATTTTTACAACGTTCTCCGTTTTGGGTTTGCGATGTACATCGCATTGATTGTAATTTGGTTTGTCCTTGATATTTGAAAAATTTAACTTCATTTATATGTCCTGCCATTTTTTTTAAAAAAAACCATAAAAACTAAGGTACCACGGTATGATATGTTTTAATACCTGCATAATCGGGTTTTTTGATTAATTTAATAATATCAATTTTTGTATTTATTTTGGATGGAATGGGTTTGAATGGTTTGATTTAAAAGTTCTTTTCCTTTTAAAAGGTCTTCTTCTCGATATGGAATTAGGATAACTTTTCTTTCCACTTCGTTTGTATTTTCAAAACAAGTTAAAGCTTGACCAAATAAAAACGGGGAAAATAAAACGTCTTCATTATTATCCAAAAACGTGAATTGAGGTTCTACTTTTTCTCTATTTTCGTCTTTGAAATAGTAAATTTTGATTTCTACCAAACTTTTTACCATTATGGATTGTATTGGTGTAAAAAATCCGTTTTTGAAATTAAATTGTATATTTGTTAATTCGCCTTCTGTCCAGGTCACAACTTCGCATGATGATGTGGATGGTGTAAATAAAGATGATGATGTCAATATTGATGCTGTGAAGGAAGAAAAAGAAATGCACCAATAGCATTTTTGTTGTATTTTTTGGTTGCAAAGAATAAATAGACAAAGACGAAAACAAAATGGGAGAAAAAAATAAATGGCAATTTTCGAAAGAAGAAATTAAGATAGTAAGTACATTTCGAAAAATGCGTACACTTGCTTTACCAGATGTAAGGAGTGGAACGTTTTCATTTGAGAGTACTGGAACTGAGGTGGAACATGTGTTTCACGGGCATTCTTATACTTATCATTTGGTGGTATGGGTTAATAATCGGATGAGTTTACCGGATGTGGAAATTTATTGAAGAAAGCGTTTGCAAGAGTTCTCGAAGTGCTTTGTCAATATGAAGGCTATTTAGTAAAATTGTATTTTGATAAATTTCCCGAACGTCCGTTTTTGACGGCTACATTGAATGTAAATAATTTGACAGTAGAAATGTTGTTTAATGCTTTGGCACATCATATGCAAAGTAATAAGTCAATAACAATGAATGGGTTGTGGGTAACCGATGTTTTTATTTCAAAGATTAAAGGGGATGGGAAAAAATGTCAGCGACAAGCGAAAGTGAAAAAGATTTATAGGAATTTGGGAAAGGGACAAGATGAATGCAGTGGTGATAATGATGATGATGGGGAACTGAAAAAATATGGAAGAGATTTTAAATTAGGAGTGTACAACATTATGGTGGGGAATTGAAGAAATCCTGTCCTGATGCTTGTTTTTCTATTTGTATTTTAATTGGATTGCATTATTTAAGAAAAACAAAAGGATGGGAATTGTTAACGATGCGTAAGAAAAAAATCGAAGAAGTTTTGAATGAAGATGAAATTCTAGAATTTTACAAACAAATCAGGAAAGGTCGGAAATCTTGTGTTGTCTCGGGTCGTGATTTTCCGATTGTTTATGAGAACTTTTTAAAACATAAAAATGTCGATTTGGTAGTGTTTTCATTGAAATATGAAAATACAATTGTGTACGATTCACGAACGGATGCGACGGGACGATTGATACGATTGACAAATGGCGTTATTGGTGTCTGGTTGAATAACAATCATTATGATTTGGTTTTAAATTTTTCAAAATTTACGGATCGGGAAGAAAAACAGTTTGTATTAAGTGTATGAAACGTAAACGGGAGGGTCATTTTTGCTGTGTATCAACTATGTTATTCATTTCATGATAAAGTGCGTGATTTGTCTCCATCAGTTGTTTGTGCATTATGTAATTTGTATTTTACTAATCAAAAGTGTTTGGTCAATCATTATCAAAATCGTTGTTTTGATTTTGATCAAAAATATACACCGTGTGAATTTTTCAAGTATTGTCAGAAATGTGGATCGATTGTACAAAGAAAGCGGTTTCATTTTACAGAAGTACGTTTACATAACTGTGATAAAATATTTTGCAACATTTGTAATAAGTATGTAAAGAAACCGCATTTTTGTTACATGACTACAATTCAAGCTAGTTCTGAGTCCAAAAGTATACCCAAAACCACTTTATTTTTTTTTGATTTTGAAACGAAAGAAGATAAGGTGACTCATCGTTTGATTCCATATTATTGTGTGGTGGAAAAGTATGTTTGAAATGCAAAAATTACGAATTTGAGATGAACGAGTTGGAAAGCAGTGTGAAAAATGTGAAATATTGTGGAGAAAGTAGATACGTTTTTAGCGGGGATGATACTTTGGATAATTTTCTAGAATTTATGTTTTCTCATAATTCGGTTTGGATTGCTCATAATGGATCATGTTTCGATACGGTATTTATTTTGAATTGGCTACTGGAAAAAAAGGAAGTGACTACACCTAATGTTGTCATGTCGGGAAATAAAATCATGAAACTGGAGTATCAGTCATGTCACATTTTGGATAGCTATTTGTTTTTTCAAATGAAACTTGAAAAATTACCCTGATGTATGGGGTTGGGAGAAAATGTTGAAAAGGGTTATCATCCTTATCGATTTACCGACATTGATTATGTTGGTGAGATTGTAGATCGATCCTATTTTGATGTTGAAAGGATGAATGAAGACGAGAGGAAAAAATTTGATGAATGGTATTTGAGTTGGAATGGGAAATCCTATGTGTTCAAAGATGAATTATTTCATTATTGTCAAATGGATGTGGAAATTTTACGTAAAGCTTGCATTAAATTTTCTCAATTGATTCATGTGAGTATGAACGATGCGGTGTACGCTTTTTATGATGTTCGATGTATGGTGATTGCTAGTTTGGCAATGCATATTTTCAGATCATGTTTTTTACGAAAAAAAACAATAGGTGTTTTACCGTCTTTAGGTTATCGATCTAGAATAAATCAAAGTATCATTGCTTTGATATGCTTGGAAAAAATTTCGGAAAATAAAACACGATTTTTTTCTAGAAAAAAATCGGAGATTATGTGGATGGGTTTGATGAAGATACGAATACCGTTTATCAATTTCATGGATGCTATTATCACGGTTGTTTGAATTGTTATTCTCCTCACGTTTATAACGAATTATCTCTTTAATTTGGTAAATTGAATTATCAAACTTCCAAGCAAACCGAACAATTATGTAATTTGGGATATACGGTCATCGAACAATGGGAGTGTGAATTCATAAGAAATCAGAATTTGTTGAGGGAGAAAATAAAATTACAAAAGAAAAAATTTTTTCATGTTTTTCCTTTGGAGCCGAGATCGGCATTATTTGGAGGATGAACTAGTCCTGCTATATTACAAAAACATTGCAAAAAAACTGAAAAAATTTTTTGTTGATTTTACATCTCTTTATCCATTCGTGCAAAAATCTTTAGATTATCCTTTAGGCCATCCAAATATCTACGTGGGTCAAGAATGCCTAGGACATAATGTATTGAATGTTTTTGGTTTGGTGAAGTGTAAAGTATTACCGCCCAAAGGATTATTGTTTCCGGTTTTATCCAGTCAGATTAATGGGAAATTGTTTGTTTTGTGTCGTACGTATGCTGAATTAAATCAGTCGAAATATGATCATGAAGATGAGGAAGATAGATGTTTGCAAGAAACTTGGGTTAGCGAGGAATTAAAGAAAGCTGTTGAGTTAGGTTATATCGTGAAAGATGTTTATGAAATTTATGATTATGAAAAGAGGAAAAATATTTCAAGAATACGTAAATACATTTTTAAAAATTAAACAAGAATCATCCGGTTTTCCTAATAATTGTTTTGATGAAAACGGTCAAATAAAAGAGTCTGTTGTTGATGAATATATAACTGGGTATTTGGATCAGGAAAAAATCATTAGAAATGAGGGAATGCGAATGGTTGCCAAAACATTATTGAATTTGCTATAGGGAAAATTTGCTCAAAATAAAGGCAATACAAAAGTGGTTTTTGTTAAAAAATTATGATGAACTAATGGAGTGGGTACAAGACAAAAGATATGAATTGACCACATTTGATTTTGTTTCTGAAGATAGTATGAGATTGTGTTTGCGTCCCCAAGAAGCATACATTACCCCGTTGAAAAATGGAAACGTGATTGTGGCTTGTTTTGTTACTAGTTATTCGAGATTAAGACTGTATGAAAAATTGCACGAGTTGCAGCATCGTGTGTTGTATTTCGATACGGATTCGATTATCTATTACACTAATATGGATGAAAATGATGTGAATGTACAATGTGGAAATTATTTAGGTGAATTGACCAGCAAGAATTGAATGAAGGAGAATGGATTGAGAGTTTCTGTTCAACCAGACCCAAATGTTATTCTTACGTGACTAATTTGGGCAAAACGATTGTGCATGCAAAAGAGTTTTCATTAAAGGGGGAGAGGGAAAAATAAAATTACTTTTGAGTCGATAAAACGTACAGTGGAAGACAAACGAAACAAGATAGAAATCAAATATACTGATGTTATTTCACGAACGAAAACACAAATGGTTTATACGAAAGACAAAACGAAAATTTTTTCTTTTACTTTTGACAAACGTATCGTCAATGATGATTTTACCACACTACCATTTGGATATTTTTAATTTTTTCCTAGAAAGATGATTTATTAAAATGTGACACAATTCCATTTAATCACCCATTCATGATGAATGTCGTAGGCCCAAGTCAATCGGGTAAAACGTATTGGTTGTTTAAATTGATTAAATATCTTGAAGATGTGGCGGTTCCAATGCCAAGTTCGATTTTATATTTACATGGTACAGAATATCAGGATATTTTTAATAGAATGAAAGAAGTAGGAAAAAATATTGACATCAAATTTATTGAATGCACGAAAACCATTCCTGGTGTTCGTGAAATTGTAGAACGTTATGGAGAAAACGTTATGTTAATTTTGGATGATTTGATGTTTGTAGCATCGGAGGACAAAGATAATTTGACTAAATTAAACGAATATGCAATGAAAGATTGTCATCATCAAAATATTAGTTTGGTATTTGTTTGTCAAGATATGATGTATTGTAATGAGAAATTTAGGCAATTGCGTAGTAATAGTTTATATCAAATACTTTTTAATATTGGGGATAGTAGAAATTTATTTTCAGTTTTTTTCAATCGAAAATTTCCCAAGAGTTATTTTACTCAATTAATAAGAGAAGCTTATAAAAATACGTACGATTATCTTGTTTTTGATAATGATCCAAAAAACTTTTAAAATATGAGAATAAGGACAGGTATATTTCCAGATGAACAATGTATTATATTTAATTCATAAAAAATAAAATATTTTATTTTTTTGATGTACAGCATTGATTTTGTTTACAAGTTCTTCAAATGGGTTTATTGGTTTCTTGTTTGAAAATTTTTTTTATTAAAGTAAATATTTGTTCATTTTTCATTCGATTAATGGATGAAAAAAGATAAAAAGGAAACGTGTCATAGCGAAAACAATAATATAAAAATAAAAGGGACCATGCTACACAAGTGGATGTCCAATTTGCTTGTAATTGAATATTCTTACTTATATTTACAAATCGGTATTTTTTTTAATTTCCAATAACATTTTTGATAAAATTCTGGAGAATAACCGTAACTGTTGAAAAAATATAAAGTTTTATTTTTTTTTATAAACAGCAATCCAATGTTGACCAGGTAAGTGTTTTTCATCTGTGTTCCATATCCACCTGCATCTTTTTTTTTCTTTTTTCTTCAAGTGGGGTTACATCAGCAGGGTAAGTACCCAGAAATTTATTTTTCATAAAAATATTTGATTTGGCGATGGCATTTAATTCTTGAGTTTGTAAAAATGTATTTTGAAAACAATTCATGATGGTAAAAATGTTCATTTTTTTATCAGAGAAGAACTTTTCAGTGTTTGCATTGTAGGAGGTGATGGCATATATGGTAATACTTGTTGTCACAAAAAAGGAGTTTGTGAAGACAACGGTGGTGGTGTCATTTCTTTGTATTCTTCTCATAACTCTATATTCCGTATACTGGTTGTAGAAACTTTAAATTTTTTAAGATTTCTCAATAACAATTGTCATTCGCTTTTTCTCAAAGAATACATACTTTCTCTTGAAATATTTTTTCCAAAATCATGAATAAAATCATCATATGATATATTTAATGTTTTTCCATTAGGAAGTTTAACATACCCGTCTTTTGTTTTACAAAAATTTTTGGTTTGCATGCTATCGTGAAATCCTTTGTCCTTGTATGTCATAAGTGCTGGAAGTACCACCGCCACCATCATTATCATCATCATTGCCACCACTACCACCACCACCACTGGTATCAGCATTATTATTTGTAGTTCCATTTTCAGTATTTTTAATTTATTTTTATAAATATCTAATTTTTTCAAAAAATTAATTTGATCGGTATCACCGTAATCTTTTTTATTTTTTCTTGATTCCATTAATTGATTTCGAGCACGAATGACATCGGATAATTCAGGATTTGTAACATTTTCCTTAAATTTTTCACGTTCGTAAACAGAAGATAATAAATCCAATACTTTATTTAATTTAGTTGGATTTACAAGTTGTAATTTTTTGATATCATTATTCATTTTTTCTTAGATTGTAATAAAAATGTTCTTGCTTTTTGTAATATACAATGAAACGTTAGGTTTTCCACCAATGTTATGATTTCATCATTTTTGTGTAACTGTTTTTAGCAATGTCTTTGATAATCTGACGTTCGTAATGTCTTAACGGTATGTTAATTGTTTTATCTAAAATTGCATTACATAAGCGACGAATTTTTGGTATAAAATTTTTTTTTTGTTGAATAAATTCACCACAATCGTCATGATCGCAATCCAGAAAATTTGATAATTGTGATAAGAAACCTTTTTTTTTCTTGTATTTTATTTTTCATTAAATGATTAAGAATATTAAGTAATAATTGATCATCCAATTGATTTTTTTCTTCTTCTTCATTATTACTATCTTCATCGTCATTGTCATCCATTTTTCTTTTTTCATCATTCTCTGATTCTTCTTCTTCTGGATTATCTTTCGTATTTTTAAATTTTGATTCCATTTTTTTTAATAAGTTGGAAATGGTCTTCTTTGTACAAAGATTTGGGTTGAAAAAGTACCGTGTGCAAATGGTGGATACATTTGTTGTGAATTAATTATATTCCTTTTTAAAAGTCTTTTTTTTTCTTAAATGTTTTTTCATTTTTTTTAATACGAATATGTCATCCACGGTAACGATGCAAAAGGTGTATTGAATTGATTTGGAAAGATACCCAAAAAATAAATGACGATATTTTGTCTGTTATTTTGTGTAAATTCAATTGAACAAGAAAGATTACCTTCTGGTTTCAAAGGTAAAACTTTAATATGACTGTCTTTGGTTGCACATAATTCAAGACCTATGATTCCAAAATCAGCTTCGTATTGATTGAAAGTAAATGGCATAGATTCACCATCTTTATGAAGACATTCTCTTAAATGCCAATAAGCTTGTCTGGAATTTTTAATGCATGGACCCATAGCAGTTCCATTGATAGAAAGTTGAAAGTCGATAATGTTTTCCCATTGAATTCAAAGAGAATTTAAATTATAAGCTCCGTTATATCTGTTTGGTCGCATAGCAAATACAAATAGTTTATAAGGTAAACTTCCATTGAAGATATCATTATCCAATCTTGAAGTGGTAGTTAAATCGTGTTCTTTTGTGACAATGTGAGTTTGGCTTACATAAGATTTTACTACAGCCATTCTACTTTCTAACAAATAATTCAACGCATCTTTTAATTGAGTATTCGGAGTTCTATAATCCAAATGCCATGTAAATTCCTTAAAATGGGTTTTAATATTTCTTACAGCTGCAGTTATTCCATTTGCATTCAAACCATGAAAATTTTAATTATTACCTCCAACATTATGTTCATCTGCCATAAAAATTTTCCAGTTACTTGTTTTAGTCCACTCTAGTTTCATTTCATTTGCTGATGGAATATATTGATTTCCATCATATAACAAAGGAAATATTATTTTATCCATAACATAAACTTCAGCACTGCCAGCTAATTTCCCAATTTTTTTAATCATCCCTTTGTTGGCTAGACCATTTGTATTAACAGCATCAGCATTAGGTAAAGCTTCAAATTGACCAGGAGTGTCGGGATAACCCAATGTGAGTCCATTCAAATCATTTTGTATATTAACGTTTCCATACAATAAGTTTAACAAATAAGAAACTTCTTGATTAAAACTATGAGTGATTCCAATATTCACACCATTTACACTTAGTTGAATTTGTTTTGCCCAAGTATTTAAAGGATTGTTAGTATAATTAAAACATGTTGAATTATTGAAATCAGCAGCATTATTTTTAATTTTTAATTTGGCTGATAAATAACTCGTTTCAAGATTTATTATTCCACCCATCACTTTTGATTTAGTAAAGGAAAACTGATCAGACGTCTCTGCTTCTGATGCGATGCAATTGTGTTCGGAAGTTTCAGTAAAAACAGAATTGACAGGAAAATCTTTAAACATGGATAAGGGCATTGGAAATAACTTGACATAATTCGTCTTTTGAATAGGATCTTGATTTTCCTTTGTTAATTTTCTATTATTTGGATTGGCCACAACTATTGATTGTGAAACCGCACTCATTTTCTTTGAATATTCATTATTTGGCACTGCCAAAGTGGAATATTGATCAAATCTTGGTACTATTGCAGTCATATCAGGCATTTTTTTTTTCCCTCTTTTTTAGTAAAATTCACTCAATTTATTTAAATTTCTTTTTCTTTTTTGATTTTTTCCTTTTAATCGGAGGTTGACCAACGTATTGCTGTGATGGATGTTGTTGTTGTGATGATGGTAAAACATATTGTGCAGGTAAATAGTTTGAAGGAGCTCCTGCATTTTGTAAATAAGTTTTATCATTTGTATCGTGAAATACTATCATCGGTTGTTCACGTAGAGGATCGACCATGTAATAATCTGATTTTTTATTATATTTAGATACATATCCATTTCCCAGTAACAGTTGTATATAATCATTCGTTTCCATTTTTTAGTTATTTTTTCCAATATAAATAAAAAATAAAAGGAAATTTTTTCACTATTTTTAATTGATGGATATTCGTAATATTGAAATTTAAATGCAATAGTGTTGATTGCTACGTCTTGAGTTACCAAAAGAAATGATGGAATTTCAATTTTTCCCATTTTTTTAATACTTTCCAAAGTATATCTTTCATCAAGAGAACATAAAAATCTTTCTTTCATAAAAATTTGTTGAATGGCAGTGGTATCATCTGTTATATTCGAAGCCTTTTTATTCATTAACATAACAATGTCAGATTCTTGTTTTGATTTGGTGACAGTGATATTCGAAAAATCGATTTTTCTGGCATAATTTAATGTGAATGAATCTTGTAAATTGTCTTGTTGTACATCCTTTAATTTCGCATATACTTTTCCAAGAAAGATTTCATTTTTTAAAAAATCAGACGAAATTTCGTATTCTTCAATTTCCATTCTATTATTTTTTTCAACTAATGTTAACTTAAACATTTTTTAAAATTTAAACGTCTAAAGATATTTTGCCAAAATCAAAAGGGAATCAACCCACCTTCCACTGTCTCAACTCGTATCGACAACTGCCTATGAAATCCTGGTGACATTTTTCTTAAATGATTTGGCGGAGAATAATTGATAAAATCACTGTTTCCCTGGTTTGTCCAACTTATGGGAGCAACAAATAAAATTTTTTTCAAATCTTTACCAAAAGTTATGGGTTCAATTTCATCACAAATGATGTACATAAAATTTTGCCCATCACTTTTATCGTGCATGGTGTCGGCTTTTTTTATGTATGCATAATCACTTGTTTTTCCATCTCCTTTTTGTTCAAAATTGTATGTGGAATTGTAGAATCCTAACATGTAAGACAATTGTTGAGAAAAATTTAATGTGATTTTTATCCTGGAATTTTTTTTTTTTTTACTCCAAGATGTTGAAATAAGACGAAATTCATTTAATGTACCACCATCAAGTGTTTTATTACCACTTCCACTTTTTTTTTTGATTACACCAATATTCGTAATAATATGAATAATCAAAATATACAATATTATTTCTTCCAATAGAAAAACGTATATCAAATTGATCCAAGTGACTATGATATCACATATGTCTTCTATTTCATATATCCCATGAGAAATATATTGTTTGGCATAAGATAAAAGCAAAGTGGAACTGATCGCTCTTTTACTAGAATCTAATAAAAAATCATTAAATTCTATCTATAAAGAAAACCAACACGTATTATTTTTATCGATATTCGGAATGGACTGAGGATACTGAATTTGATTCACTTTCATGAACGTTGCTCTATTATGACAATCCAGTGGATTATTTAAAGCCATTTTAAAATTGTTGATAGTATTAGAATATAATCCATTATTTTGATTACTAATCAATTGAACATGAGTCATATTTGCTGTAATTCTTTGTAAAATCGACCTTTCAACAATTCGTTGTTCGAATCATGTAATTCATAGGTAATAGGATTAGTTGCAAAAACTTCACGTCCCCAACGTTGCAAACTCGATTTTTCAAACGTTTTCCGTAACAGAGCCATGCGAACTCGATCTCCAGGTTTAAAAACCACTTTCGTTAATTTTTGTATTTGAAAATGAGATTTATATTGTAAATAACGCAATTGTTTTTTTTTTTCCTTTGTAGACTTCCTTTAGTGTAAAACCACCAATTCCACAATGCGGTGATGTATTATATACGTCCACAATTATTTTCATAGCTTTTACGTAAGTTTTATTTTGGGTAACACCTATGGTACGTCTCACCATCAGTTTTAAAGTTTTAATCGCAGCTTCCACTATGCTCGTTTTAATTTCACAATTGTACGTGTGATATAATGTAAACCCATAAGTTGGGCTCAATTCTTAATTTTTTCAAACTCACCACCTTCATCTGTTTGAATTTTCACTGGAATTTCCACTTTCGGATCTTTTAAAATCTCTTCAAATTTTTTCATTACCAAAGTTGCCGACTTATTTTTCATCAATTTCACCCAAACAAATCTCGAATAAACATCAATAATGACCAACCAATATTGTAATTTATAATTATATCCTTTAATATCATGCATAAAAGCCACATCCATTTGCCAATGATAATTTTTTTTTTACAGAATCAATTTTTAATCGAGAATATTTTCTTTTAACATTATTATATAATTTATAATCTAACAATAAATCATCTGGTAAAGTTTCTTTGTTAAGTCTTGCGATTTTTCTCAATAAATTATTGTCAAATTTTTTTTTATTCAGCATTTTTCTCTTCAACAATCAATTCACGTTCTAAATAATTAGAAACAATATTCATTAATACATCACTATCCACAGAATTAAAATATTCTCTATTTTCACGAATAATATCCAGATAATCTATGTTAACATCAGGTTCAATAATTTGTTCACATTGTTTTTTAAGCATCAATATACTTAAAAAAAATTGAAGGTGAGACATAATGTATTCTTTATCAATCACATCATCAGTGGGACTCACCATCTCGGAGTTTTCCATGCCATAATCTGTTGATACAAACGGAGTAAAATCTAAAGGTAGGGTAGCAGGAGGACCATCAAATGATGTTGTCGGTATTTCTTCTACCTCTTCATCACTTTCAATCTTTTTAACTCGTTTTTTTCCACCACCATTACCACTCTGTTTTTTTTCTCTTTTTCCCTCAGTAAGTTGAAGCAATGCCACTTTGTTTGTGGTCAAGTGTTGCATATATGTGCATAATCATTTTACAATCGTTTCAAATTTATCCACTTGACGAAACTGGAATTGGTTAAATTTCTCATCTTCGAATTCCAAACAACTGGAACCAGTTGGTCCATCTTCATCATCTGACAATTCGATAAATCCAGCATTGTCATCAAAAACAGGTTCTTGTTCAGGAATTTTTTCTTTGGCTTTTTCATACGACAAAACCAAGTTACCATAAGTCTGATCAGATTTCAAAACCAATCAACGTTTTCCATTTTTGTAGGTGGATACGATAATAAACACAACAGTATCATCTCGAGGTTTTTTTGAAATAGCTGACAGATGATTGCATAAAGTTGTCAAATCATCATTATGCAATGATATAGGAAATTGAAACATAAATTTATCTCTTGTTTCTAATGCAACTGGTTTTGCACGATATAAAATTGACTGCTTTGAAAATGGATCAAATGCAATAAAAATACTTTGTCCATCATCATACCGACCCAATTCTTTTTCATGTTTATAATAAACTCGTTTGTAAAATTCAACCATCTTTAAAAAAAAAAGGAATCAATCAATAAACTTAATTAATTTTACTGTGAAAAAAAGAGAAATATTTTCTTTCATGCACGTTTTCAGCTTCGTCATCACAAGATGTTCAAAATCAATTTTATTAATTTTTTCTTTATTTTTTAATCGATTATAAATTTTGTCACAATATTTTAACCGTGTTAATAAATCATCATCAACTTCCGCATCATTATAACTCCCCGTATTACCATCAAAGAAAAAAGAACAAAGATAACCACAAGCATAAAGTCTGTCCACTCTCTCACCCAAAATATCACACACCACAATCTCAGGAAAACATCTTAGATCAGAAACAACATTTCCATGTACATCTAGACATTGTAATGGTATAACTAGGTATAACCGTGATACAGAAGGTGGAAAAACTTTTCTTGTTACAGCTGCAAAATGCTGGAACTCTCTACCTATTAGTATAAGATCTAGCACCAGTATTAATGCATTTAAGCGGAATTATTGTAATTTTATAAAGGACGGTTATGCTGGTTTAGATAGCTTTCCTATTTCATAATTTTTTACCCCTTTTTAACATTATATTTATTGTTTTATTTTTTTTAATATTTGTAACCTAGTTTATATATTTTAGGGGAGGGCCACAAGTTTAACAGTTTCAACTGTAATGTGTCACCCTCGGTAAATAAAGTTATTCATTCATTCATTCATTCATCATATAAAACAGATTACTTTTACTATGAACAACATCCAATGTTATAAGTTCAAATAATAAAATTAAAAAATAAACTTCTCCTTGATCATAGCTTTCTCGATGAGTTCGACAAATTTTTAATCTTAAATATTTTTTCTTATTCTGAGACACCATTTTCATTTGCACAGACGGTAAATAACGTTTCTGTGTGGATATTGTAAGTAAGTTTTTAAAAAGAGGAAAAAAATAATAAGGATGCTTTTCTTCTGTACAATCAAAAAAAAAATAGATTCAGGTTCATCAATTATACATGTAAACATTCCAAGATACGCAATAGTTAAAATTAATTATTGTTGCATAAATGTCAGCATTTTCATTTGAAACCTCAATATGATTATGATCTGCAAGAATAGAAACAAACAGATTCAATATAACATCTTTTGTACAAAGATATTTTACTCTTATGGAACAAGGACAAGGATTATATCCATTATGATTAGTAAGGTTTTTTCTAATTTTCAATTCAATACAATCATTGCGAATCGAAGATGAAGGAGCGTGTGTAGCAACAAAAACCATAAATTTCATAAAAGATTCAAAATAAGCGAAACAAAACCTACAAGCAAACACCGATTGAATAATTTTGGACAGATAGTAATGACTTAAAACAATTTTCACTTCACTCGATAATTCATTTTCATTTCTATTAAAACCATAATCACGACAAGCATAAACAAAATCAGAAAACCACATAAAAAAGGAAAAGATTTTGTACGATATGAACTCAAAATTTCAACATCTTCAAAACAACCTCCAATTTCATTTATTTTAAAACATCTTGGTCGACCACATTCTGAAATACCATAATGAAATAAAGAGGGAAAAAGATGAACATCATCTAGTAATTCAATCGACATTGGTTGATGTGTAAAATAATCTGGCCATTCTGTTTCATGTAAGATGTTATGTCGGCAATAAAATGAATCATTCTTAATGAAAATATACCTCATCCAATTAGTTGGAATCACATACCAAATAGGATAATCAAAATCAACAGCTTTCATACAAACCAATGCTTTATAATTTCGAAGCACAATAATGGTTTCACGATATTCTTTTCGAATTCTAATGCAATAGGAACTCAACAATGAAGGAAAGACTTGTGTCACACGAGAAATAAAAGGTTTTAATTGAAACAAAAATTAATTACAGAAATACAAATTCCAAATTTCAATATTACAAAAACCAAAATATAACAAAACTTGTTTTAAAGCTTGCATTTTCACACCATCAGCAACATCCATATTTATTCAACAAACTATTATATTCGTCTTTACGATTTTTCAAAATAAAACAAAAATAAAATAACTTCTTGACGTGCACAATGAAAATTTTTTTCAGTGAAGCGACGACGTGCATGAAAATGACAAAATTTTTCTTTTTTTTCCCTACCTTCGTATCCAAAGATTAAACTATGCAATACTTCAAATTTTGGACAATCGAGAAATTTGATGTTCACTCCAAAGCAGTCAAAATATCTACATAACCTTCTTTCAAAATCTCCTCCCTTATATCCTATTACTATTTGTTCTTTAGATGACATAAGTTTTAATTTAATTTCCTCTAATCCTTCTTTGGCAGACTGCTTGGCATCAAAACAAGCATTTGTTCGATAATACATTCTGTGAATCGATGATTGACGAATAACACATCGTTGTTGTTTTTCATTCAAATCTTGAAATTTCAGGAATGAAGAATCGTATAAATGATAAGTTTCAACATTATTTTTATTCAAGTCACATATACTAATTTCCCTATAAAATACAAGTCCATCAATTATAAAACATTCACAATCCATCACATGCGTTATACTCTTTAATAAATACGTTTGTTGTTCCTTTGTGAAATCATTATGTTGATTTCTATTTTGATTGGCACCTTTAATGAGTTCCAAGTCCATCCAAGGTAAAGATGAAGTAAAAAATTTCGAACATTTAGCCCATAGGAAGGAGTTATCTTTCATCACATCTTCACTTTGCATTTTTACAATTTTTTTTCAATAATCTTTTCCTGTCGGTAAAAAATTTTCGTTTTCACTGGCAACCCACGATCTTTGTCAAGTATCTTGTCTCGATTAAATCCAATTGTTCATATCGATTTTTCCAATGTCTATATAATTTTACCAATTTATTTAATTCTTCATAAGCTTCGTATTTCAATTCACAAACACATTTGATTTCTTGATATTTACTATTCACCGAAACTTCTATATCATTTGGTGATTTTGTATAAACCAAATCTTGTTTCGCATATTGTTCATTCTTTTTTCTTAAAATTAAGAATCGATGAACAGACTCTTGTATTTCTTGTTGAGGTAATTTCAATTGTTGAACTTCGAAACCACAACATTTCTGATTAACCTCTTTCCCTTCTTTCTCCTTTTCTTCTTGAACAACAGGATGCAACAAATCTTCAATTTCATCATCATCATCCCAACTGGATTCCACCTCTTCCTCCTCCTCCTCTTTCTCCTCACTTTTTTCTCTTATTTCTTTATACGCCATCATTTTCATATGTTCAATACTTTTACCCTTTCCAAGTCCAGATTGTCGAACATGAATCAATATCGAAATCAAAACAAACCCGCAAATGTATAAATACTGTAACATATTTTCAAAAAAATGTTTACACCATATATGGTATATTATGAATCTGTTTTAATCATTTCGATATCATGAAAAATAGGTTTACAACCTTCACACCACTTATATTTACGTAAAATTGTCATATCAATTTCTCTCCTGCAGTTATCCAAACAATCATGACAAAAATACCATGTTATTTTACACCAACTCAAACATTTCCACCTTTCTCCAGGTAAATCTCTTTGACAATATTCACAAACTAAATCCATTTCTTCTTAACAAATCCTTTGTTTCACTAATTCACCCAAAACTTTCTTATCAATTTCTTCTTTTCGATTCTTCAAACAACCCAAACAAATGATAGAATGTATATAACCCGCAAATGCATAAATACTGTAACATATTTTTTCAAACTAATGTCTCCTCCCCTTTTATTGTCATCAAAAAAAAAATTATCATATTCATATATATGAAAACGAAGACCAGGACAAAAACATTTTGATAAAATCAGTACTGTTATATGAAATAAAATATTTTTTTCATCCATTACAGACAAAGTCGAAGATACTTCTTTTTTCCTTTTGGTTAACCAATCCAAATGTTTTTAACATAGGTAAAGCAAGTGCACCCAAACCCGCTGCAAGAAATGGTGCAATTCCACCCTTTTGACTATAATGTCGTCTTTTCTGTTGAATATACAATCCCCCGCTCTGTCGTTGCTGATGTCTTTTCCCCCTTTGATGCCGAATAAATCTTTGTTTCATTTTTTAATTTTTTTTAAAATGTTCCTTTTATGTTTAAAATTTTTGAAACTTGTCCCAATATTTGTGGAGCCAATGCCAATCCCAATACTCCCATACCAACACCACGACCTTTTTGATTTAATATAGTTCTTATTCTTTTATTTATTCTCATTTTTTTTTTAAATTAAAAAAAAAAAATAAATACACTTATAAACTAAATGTATAAGTCAAAAGTGCAATAAGGTCGATTACAGACCATTGCAAATCGACTACTTTCCTCATAGTGTCCATCACTATTTAAAGTAGTAACATGTGTTTCAGGTAAAATTATAAAATCTTCATTTGCATTTAATTTATAATTCAATTCAGTCAACTTTAATTTTTTAGAAAATGTTGATTCCCCTCTTCCATGAATAAGTTGGAAACAACTTATCCAAAACTGTTGTCGATTTTGAATAATTACTATGATCAATTTTCAATAGTCGATATGGAATAAAATATCTGTCTTTACAATAAATGATCATTTGATAAATGATAATTTCAATATCTTTTACAAATCTTTTCTTTCCTATATCATGATGAGTCGAACCAAAAAATTCAGAAGATTGATTCCTGTAATTGTTGCATAAAGATGATTGCTATTAACTATATCATTCCATGTTATCGTACCCACAAAAAATCCAGTTTTATTTTCTGTCTTTGTTCTATCAATTACATAACTTCTATCTATAATTTTATTTCCAACAATTGGTATGATTCTTTTTGTTGTCCATGTACTTAACGAACCAAAAGGATCATAATATGGAAAAAGAAATTGTTTAAATATTATTCTTTTTCCATTCATTTTCACCACAAATTATATTTTTTTCACAAAATCCACAAATTTTTTATTTAATGTACAAAAAAAAAAATCATAAAAAATACGATTTGAATGATCAAATTCAAATTTCTGTACCCAATTGTGATAATCATACAATGGATCAACAAATTGACCCACAGGACCAGCATATGTATTAAATAACTCATGAAGCAGTTCATTCACAAAATCTCGTCTTTCTTTCATGAAAACTGACATGTCCAGACAAACCAATACCTACTCTAACAAAAGTCATTTGCTTCAAATCTGATGTTAACATAGTTGAAAACAATTTATTTGACTGCAAATATCCAAGATGATCGGACGAGCCACCAGTAATGCAAATATGATAATGTTCAAACTTCTCTATTTTCCCTTTTTAAAAAAAAAAATAATAAATAAAAAAACTTACATAATATTTAATAGAACAAACACCAAACCAAACAGAATTTCGTCGCAAAAGTTTATTCCATATTTTTTCATAACAAGTACATTTGGTATAATTAAAATGTTTACAAGCACAAAATTGATCAATTTCCATATTTTCAATCATAATAACAATGACAAGCCTTTCTCATCACTTCAATAGACTTTGTTTTACCATTAAATTGAACAAACTGATTTTTCATACCAATCACTTCCCAATATTTTTGTCGATTCACCCGAGTTCTAATCATATAAAATTTTCGTAATTTACTATTATAAATACAAAATACCACTTCCAATAAATCCAAAAACTCCACAACATCTTCAATTAATAAGTAATCACCAGAATATAGTTTCATAAAATCATCAAAATCAACGAACGATGCTTCCTCTCTCATTTTCATCAATCGAATTCCATGAATGAAGGTTGTGTGGTGATATAAACATTGATTTAAATGAAACTCACTACATTTCATATGAGTCCCTTTCTCATCTTGAAAAAATACCTAAGAAGATTCAGATTCAGTAGAAGACGAAGAGGAAGACTTCCATTTTTCATCTCCACCAACACATATATCTTCTTGTACTCTTAACTTTTTCATCTTGATAAGTGACTTTTGTATACAAAGTTGATTCATTACAATCCTAATTTGACCTGTAACATCACACAATGAAGCTTGTACCATCATTGTTTTTATCTGCACGAGTTAATCGGGTAAGACTTTCATCTAGTACTTTATATAAATCTTCCAAACCCTACAATTTTTAAAAAAAAAAAAAGATACCTTATCATCGTTAAACTCATCATCTTCACCACTTTCTTGACGTAAAGTCTGTAATTTTACCAAAGTTACTTGTCTAGTCAATTTCGTCTCAACAACTTCTTCTTTGTCTTCGCCTTTACTATCAATCTGAACATTTTCTTTGTCAGATCTTGATGATCTATCGTCAGAAACAAAAACGTCGTCTTGTATTTCTTCTTTATCCGATGACACAATCACTGTTTCAACTTTTGTCTAAAAAACATAAATCATTCTTTTAAAAAAAATTTCTCTCATAAAAGAGATAAAACCAAACACAGAATAATACCTTTTCATCATTCATGACATCAGCTTCAAAACTAGCCATGATCTTTTCTCTGTCTTCTGTAAAACTGACGATCGTTTACCACTGGTAAAAAATACTGATAATAAAAGGAAAACATCTCACCACTTCTATTTATAATTTAACATCCGAAGTCATTGTAAACATGCCAAAACAATTCCATATGATCTTATGATTTTAAAATAACAGCCCAAAGGAATTGTCAGTAATCCCTTAACTTTTTAGTACGATTATCTCCACATTCAAAATTCAACTGAAAGACATAATGATCACAACCACATTTTAAATCATCCATTTCGTACAAATTTACACTGAATTCATATAGATTATGTCTAAGTTTTCTTCGAGATTTCAAAAAAAATACATCTTGATCCAAATCAAAATAACTTTCCAATTTAGACAAACACATCGAATCCAAAAAAATTTCAAGTACTTTGTTTACGACTTTCGTTTTCCCAAAAAAATGTTGTTTACACCATATATGGTATGATTAATCTGTTTTTTTTCATCTCAAATCAAGATCAAATCAATTTCTTCGTCTCGATATTCTTGATACCACCATCTCCTGCTGTCAGCGAACCAAACCAAAAACTTGACCTTTTTCTAGGTAAACAACCCAATTTTCTTAACAAATCCTTTAACTGTGTCACCAATTCAACCAAAACTTTCATATCAATTTCTTCTTTTCGATTCTTCAAACAATCCAAACATATAATCAAATGTATTCCAAGTTTTTGTAAAAATTTTAAAAAATCTTCCTTTAAATCACGTGAACAAACTGCACACAAAACATCATACTGATCACCATGGTTCCCACCATCCATTCTTTCAATCTTAAGGATGTTTTTTTCATTAGTCATTTCTTTTGCTCTCTTTCTTCACGAGCCTTTTCAATCAATTTTCCAATGAGATCTCTCAATAATATTAAATCGTATTTTTCAATCAAATTTTCAATTTGTTTTTTTATTTCTTCTTTTACATTAGAGTCAATTTTCCTTATTATGATCTGTTTCGAATCCGAACTCACGATATCTTCCCACACTTTATATTTGTCTAACGTAAACCACCAAAAATGCCATCTCCACGTTTGATAATGATATACTTTCCAAGACTTCCAATCATGTCGTAATATTATTTCCACAGCACGTTCGATCAAATCCTCCATTCTTCCAAGAATGTGTGACTTATTTGTATTTGACATTATTTTGTCTATTTTTCAAAAAATCACGTGACAAAATAACATCAAATACCAATAAATCACACATTCTTTAATTTTTTTGCAAAATATTTCAATCTTCCTGGTAATTTCCACCCTCTCATCTAATTTCATCCAATTTTCTTCTACGCATATCAGTCCAAGCAAACCTCAATGCAAGTTGTATAGATTTATTTGCTCGTTCTCTTCTTTTCATTGCCCACCTTCTAGCGGTCGTATGACATGGATGGTGTAACCCAAAATATCTTTCATTTCTAACATATTTTTTCAGTTTTGGTATATATTTTCTCATATTTACATTAAAAAAATCAAATCATAGATAACTTGGTAGTTTCCATCCCCTCTTCCTTCTATACTTAAGTAAATCTTGTAACTTAAACCCATGCATCATCCTGATCATTTGTCTGAGTATGCATTACATCCCGTAAATGACAATTTTCAGTATACTTTTTCGATTTTTTTCAATATCTTCTTCTCATTTACCAACTCCCATTCCTCGCATTACAAAATTTGGTGCATCAACGATCATAGCCTTTATAATAGGACCTAAAAATCCTCCTTTTTGTTTATGTATTTTTTGTCTTTTTAAACGCAATTTTATCTTTTTTTTTCTATTTTGTCTTCTCATTTTCTATATTTATTTGGATATAACACATCAATTAATCCAGCATCAAAACCCCATCCACCTTTTTGATTTTTTCGTGCAGTACGCATCCTTTTCATATGTTTCTTATTTAAACCTTTTTGAATTTTTTTTTTCCGTAAACCAGATCCTCTTTGTAAAAATGGTAAATGTTGTATTGGAGGAGAAAATGGTCCAGGATTAATAGCATGAGACAAATCTTGTAATAATCCTTTTCCTCGTTGAATTTTATATTTTCTTTTTTTATTTTTTCCACACATTTTTTTTTAACTTTTAATCCCGAACATGCGCACAAAAAAAATCAAATCTACCACAACAAAATAACAAAATATATCTGAAAAGTATAAATATTAAAAAACCTTTAAATATTTAAGTGAATGATGTCTGACAGGTGTACACTTGAACCTCATCGAACGATTGACACCAGTACGTTCCTTGGTGAGAAAAAGTGTACATTGACATCATTCACTATTTTTTTTTTATTTTTTTCTCCATAAAATTAGGTATGTGATTGAGAGCAAGCAGTTACTCGAAACTTGACAACCGCATGGCAGATTACAATGGGGTGCAGATGGAGGATCAAATCTCTCATCAAACCCCTACGTAACGAAGATTGTCAAGTATTGAATGAACCACTGTGCTCAGTCAATCACATACCAACATTCATTTTTATCAAAAACAATTTTATACTCCAAACACACATCAAAAGTAAATATTGTGGTTGTGTAAGATGTTAGTGAAATCACCAGATCTAATTTATAGCAAGTCATCAAACCCGAATTCAGATGGTGGATAGATCGGTTGTCACTAACATCTTACACTTTGCTTTCCAAATTAAAAAATTATTTATACTAAACATTAACTACCTTATTTCCACATTATGGGATGCACAATGCCGCACATCCCATATCGTCTTCACAACAAATACAACACCATTATATATATATTCCTTCATCATCCTTCATTCGGAGGGAAAATGGGACACGACAAACAATAAACATCAAACACAATCATACAACAAAAAGATCAAGACTGCCCCAATTTCCTTTTTTTTTTTTAAAAAAAATATAAGTCAACTTATCAGCCAAACTTCCGCCCAGATCACAGAAATTCGAGAATAGTGATATACTCGCGATCTGTCGCTGTACAGAAATACTGACAAGCTGACTAAATATCTAGAAAATCAATTTAATATTTATAAACCAATAAATCCAACGAATCAAAAAATATGGGACAACACTGTCACCACACTAATAAATCAACTGGGTTACCCATCTGAACTCAGCAGCGATGCGATGTTATAGAGCAGCTGTTGTACGTAATGCTGCTTACCCGCATGCCATTTCTGTAAGTTCATACAAGATGATCCAGTTGACTGTCATATAAAAATCAGAAAATATTTATCTCCCAAACTTTTTATACTCAATAACATTATGGGATAAAAAAAAACAAAAAATGCGTGTGCACAGCGCAAACAAACAAATAGAAAAAAAGTTAACTACACAATCTCCACACCACCAAACCAACCACATATCAATCACAAACTGCAAGGTGTTAAAGATACAGCAATGCAGTCTCAGCCAATCCTTATGGAAGTGTGTAGCTAACTATCATTCAAAAAAATCGACATCTTAATTATACCCAAACCAAATAGTATCACCTTCAAATGTGGGATATAAGTAGTTGTGTTGTTCGAAATCTGGGTAGTGTGTATCAAATGGCAACCGCCACACTATACAGAAAGTTGAGGAACACAACTAACAAGCAAGAATCAACACTGCTATATATCCTTATATTCTTCATTCATCACAAAAATTATGGGATAAAGTATTATTTTGTTAGAATATCAATACCCTGAACTGTTCGGTGTTAGGAGCAAGAACATCAGCATCTGCTAAAGTCTGCCAACAGAAACAGAGACACTGATACTCCAACAATTGCATAAAAAATATAAAGAAATAATTTATACCAATAACATAGATAAACGATCATAAATGTGGTAAAAAAACACACACGCGCACGCGCACACATGCAAATCATCCCATATTTTTTTATTCTCTACTCAAATCATCTCTATAAATAATAGTCATAAAAATATAAAACATAGACAGAAACCCACCAATTCTTGTGATGATGTGAAGATGGAGAAAGAAATTCAACCAAAGCAGGAGCAGGAAATGGAAATAAAATATATGCTGTAATGACCTGCTCCTAAGTTGATACGAGGGAAAGAAAACATGGGTGGGTTTCTATCTTTTTTCTATAAAATAAAAGTTCATTTGACCACCCTCTTCTTCCACAACACAATTGAGTTTTTCCACAACCTGTGGACAACATACAGACAGATATTCACCAGTTGGCAGATTCACTACACATCTCACACCACAATAACTGGAGGAAGCCAAGTTAACTATCAATTCCTTCAACGAAAAAACACTTTATACTCATATCATTTAACATCAATAGAAAATGTGGGATAAAAAAAAAATACCCAGTGCAAGACTCGAACTCATGACGATCTAACCCTTACAGGGACAGACGCTCTACCGACTGAGCTAACCAGGTTTTTGCGATTTTTTGATCAAAATAAAAGGTAGATATTATGTGAGTAAATTTGCTTTTAAAAAAATACATGCAGTTAGTTTGCGCTTCACAACCATGATATTACACAACAGAAAACTCGACAAGTCACAGTCACACTGTTGGAATAACATCAATGAGTGCTTCGCAACCTAACTAATTCAAACAAAATCAACCCCATATTTAGCCTTATCATATTTCCGCATCTTAAAAATTATGGGATAATATGAAGTGAAGCACAACATTTATGCTTTACAAAGCGACTTTTGTGTTCATTTACTTTGTGAACCACAAAGTCAAATTCTTGCTTTCCCCAACAGCAGGTTTGATAGACAATTTATGTTGTTGTCCAACTAATAAAAAAACCTTTCATCTATTTATCCTTTAAATATTTCTTTACCACAATCAATTATGGGATGCGCAAACATAAAAATGTAAGATAATATATTTGAGGTGTGAAGATGTTTGATTATTAATTTCAAACACCACCAGACCCCTCACATTACATGTAAAAATCAACGTCTTATTTATCCTTTAATATTTTTCACCAACACTTAAATTGTGGAACAAACGCACTTACAATACTGCGCATGCACAGAAACTCTAATAGAATCCCACAATATTTACTACCACTGCACATAACGTGTATATATATTCGAATCGAATCTATACTATTGAGAGTTTGAAGGACTGACTATATTGCTGAGTTAGCTTCTTCAAATTCTTCCAATCTATCCCTCCACTATCCCTCTAAGTTCATTACCCAGGAACCCCACCCAAATTCAACGACCCCCCCGGATCACCCAAAAACACCTACTGAGACAAAACACCAAATATGGTCAAACAACAAGGTTTAAACCAATCAAATTACAGAAAAATGGGGTGACTCCCCCCGGTATATATATATATATATATATATATATATATATACTACCTTACTACTAAGGAGATATTGATGATCGTTTCTTAAAAAGACATATTGAAATTTTTCGATATATGACTTTTCAATTAGGTTTTGATCGTGAGTCAAGGTTGGTGTCAAGAATTGCAAAAGTCAGACAATATGCAAACGATTTGAAAACATGCGATGTTTTTGATCCTGACCTTTTTGTGAGAAACGAAAAGAAGATTTACGAGTATTGCAAGCTTTTGAGAGATGTTCGTGAAGCTGCTCGTAGTGAATCATCTTCTTCCACATCTGTTGTGTATAATAGAGGACCACAAGCAAAAAAGACAAAATCTTAATTTTATTCGTGTTTTTTTTTTGGATAAAGTATGAGTAAGAAGAGAATAGATGATGACTTAGTAGTATAGGGGAGAGAGGAGAATATTCTAAACACTTACCAATCAGATTGCCGGATTTCGGCTCTAAGCCAATCAGTGTGTGTGCTATAATTTATACGGACGGAGGGGACACTTCGGAATTTCTCATTACAATCTAATTAAACCATATTTGGTCAAGATTTGGGGAGGGTTGGGGACCTACAGCTCGTTTTACTGTTCCACATTCCTGACACTTAGAAAAATTTAGGACTTTTTTTCAACACGAATTTTTCTGCGATGCTCGACTATTTTTCTTTCGCGTCTTCTCTCTTCCAAGTCGGCTTGTTCGAATCGTCTGAAAGAGAAGAACAAAAAGTGTTCTGGCGAAAATCTTCGTAAATGCCGTTTTTCGCCTAGTATTCTCCTCCGAAGACTGTTTGTGTCGAATCTTGATGCTTCGTGCCGAAGTGAAATGCGGCGCTTGTTCGAACAATCCTTGATTTCTTCATAACTTTTTTATTTTTCATCGGACTCGTTTCGAAATGGTATCAGAAGATTCCTCGCGGTCTAGCGATCATTTTGATACCGGTTTGGTCGCGTTCTGAGTTGTTTTTGCCAAGATACGATCGAATCTTGATGCTTCGTGCCGAAGTGAAATGCGGCGCTTGTTCGAACAATCCTTGATTTCTTCATAACTTTTTTATTTTTCATCGGACTCGTTTCGAAATGGTATCAGAAGATTCCTCGCGGTCTAGCGATCATTTTGATACCGGTTTGGTCGCGTTCTGAGTTGTTTTTGCCAAGATACGATCGATTTTCTTCGCTGCCACGAGGTCGAATTTGTTTGTTTGCTTCGTCGGTTGGGAAGTTTCGCCGTTTCGGCTTGTTTCTTTGCTTCGGTCGTCGGGTTTTTCGTTTCTCTGTGTCTTTGTGAATCTTTTCTTGTTTTCTCGGTTGCTTTTTCTTCTTTCGTCGCTGTGTTTCGAGAGAAAACGGGGATCGGAAGCCGTTTCTCTGCCGTTTGTTTCTGTTGTTGGGGAGATTTGAATAATTACGGCTTGTCTCGCGGGGTTGTGTCAACATTCGATTCGCGTGGCTTGTTTCTGTTGACATTCCATTGCCGTGGGGGTCTGCTTGTGTCAATATCGAGTTCGAGTGGTCTGCTTGTGTCAATATTTGGTTCGCGTGGCTGATTTTTGCCAGCGTGGCTGTTTTTTCGTGTCAATATTTGGTTTGTGGGGAAATGAGGGGGCGGGTGGGCCGTTTTCTCGGGAGAGGAGGCTTGCTTTTTTCCCGGAAGGTGAGATGAGCAATATTTTGTCGTCAAAATCCTGTCCTTTGAATTAGGAGAGGAATTTGACGCAAAACATTCAACTCGATTGAGTTCTTGTCTTGATTTGACTTCTTGTTTTTGGTGAAGGAATTTTCAACGCTTAAGTGTTCGCGCTACATATGATGAGAATACCCATATGGAACGTGCACACTTGGCTCTGAAAATTGTTGTGAATCTTCGTTGGGTGGCGTTTTTTGGAAAAACAAAGTCTTGAAATGAGTGTGGAAAAAAAGGAAAAATTTTTCCAAACTGATTCCAAGTGTTTGTTTCACCATGCTCTTTTTTCTTTCTTTGGATGTCTTGCTTCTTGTTGTTTGGAAAATATTTTCATGAAAATCAGTTGGGGAATAAATAAATAATCCCAAGCTGACTTTCATTAAAATAATTTCTTTGACATGTTTCTTCAAGTCTGGAAAATGATGTCGGAATGACTGTCGAGGAATGATGAATGTCATTGACTCGAGTCATTCTGATGTCACATTTCAGATTGTGGGTTATTTTGTTGCAGGTTTTCTCAATTTTAGAATATCACTGCCACAATATGTGAGATATTGTTGCAATGAGATTCTTAAATTGGGAAATTGGTTGAATGTTTCTGTTTTTCCTGATATTTTCACGATGATTTATTTCGATTTTTTTTTTGTCAAAATTCTCCTGTTTGAAACGAAACAAAGAGAAACCTGACAGAAAAAAATAAACATACAAATATTCTAGAAAATGTTTAAGAATTTTCCGACGTCTTGTAAGAATCCTCTTCCTTTTTGAGTTCTTCTTCTTCTTTTTCTGATTCTTGAAAATGTCATCATTCTTCTTCTCCTTTGTCTTCCCGACCCCCCCACCATTTTTGTGACTATGGGTATTCCTATTTTCAATAACGTTCCAAGAAGTCCAGCTCCTCTTTGATTTCTTCTTCTTACCATGTTCATGCTGAAATAAAAATAACTTTTTGATTATTTTCTGGGGATTGTCAGGTTAGCTCAGTCGGTAGAGCGGCCGTCCCACTTGCGGGTTGGCAAGGTCGTGGGTTCAAGTCCCACATCTGACAGGGATAATCGAGAAGGACTGAAAATAATTCTCGAGGACTCCCGTTTATGTGTTTTGTTATGCATAAATTGAAATATGTTTTGTAAGTATAATTTGAAAAATAATGTGTTCTTCATTTCGTTAAGTCAACCCATTGGTCCTCTATTACTCTGAAGAACGTTTGTTGTGTGGAATTGAACTGAATCAATTTGCATTTCAAATGTGTGTTTGCACGATGTGCCGTCTCCGAAGAGACGTTGTAAATGATTGATTTGAGTTATTTATGGTGAACGACTTGAAGAGTTAAGATGCATTTGTTTACGTATTTTGAAATAAAAACTTCATTGTCACAATTTGCCACGAGATTTTTGACGAAACATGTTCTGTTTGATGATGAAGTTTTTTGTATGGGTGATGTGAATGGTGTTAAATTGATGGAATTGAGGTTCGAATGTGATGTTTTGTCACTTAATTCGTTTCCTGGAGAATATGTAAAATTTGCAATCATATTTGAAGATCTGATTGTCAAGTCGAAACATATTTTGGCAATTTCCAAACTTCTTTTGTTGAAAAACTTGAGAACGGTCAAACCGTTTGATGTTGATCATTTTGTGGTTTATAAAGTTTTGCATACGATTTATGATATGACAGGACGGATCGAAGAAGAAGAAGAGGAGGAGATTTGCATTCGTTGATGTATGTAAATATTATTTGTTTTTGATTGTTTGATTCATTTGAAAAAAGGGGGAATATTGAGATGGATTTTTTGTTGAGATGGATTTCTACGATGAGGTTGATGTTCGTGAGTTTGATTTGCGTTACGAATTGATTGAGGGGTTTGTGAAATATCTAAATCAAAGAAAAAATGTTCTTAAATGGGTTATTATATTTCATGATTGCGGACAACGGTGTGATAATGGTAAAACTGATCGAATGTATTATCATGTGTTTATTTGGTTTCATACATATTCGCGAACTGGTAGGAAACAATATTTTAGCAATCTTCCATTGATGCAATGGATTAGGAGAACGTATGTGGCACATGGTTGGTTTGAATATCCAAAAGTGTTGTGTTTTGGAAATATTGGTTTGCGAATTGATCGATTGTTGTCAATGCAACACAATTATTTACAACATTTGTCTTTTCCTCATCCGTCGGTGGAATATATTATGATGATGCATCGGTAAGTGAAACATTTGTGCTTTATTAAATATTTCAGTCTACTTTTAATTACATTGAAACAGAATTCATTTTTACATATTTTCAAGAAGACTCTTACAAATTTTGATTCTGTGGATTTCTTCAAGTTGAAATACAAAGGCAATTTGTTTTCTGATAAATGATTGTAAATTAAGTTTGACATGGTGTGAATGGTCACAATCGATGGTTTACCATCAAATCCAGGTGAGTATTTGAAATCATCATTCAAAATGGTATTTATGAATAAGTATTGCTTTTTAAAACCTTCTATCATCATAAATTGAATGTTCACATATTTTTCCAGTTCTTGATTGATCAATGATGCGTTCATTCTCGATGATTGTTCGAAAGTGTAAAAATAAAAAAAAATTTCTATGGTTTTTGTTAAATTGTTCTTTATTAGTTGAATATAGTTCTTTCTCATCGCATGGAACTCTTCATAATGTATTATAGACAGTTTTGAGATGATGTTGAATGGGAGGCAACAGTAATTTGCTTTGTTGGCTGTTATTTTGCTGTTCCATTTTTCTTCTTCCTTTTTATTGGTCTGAATTTTTGTCATGGTATTTGGTATGGATGATAGAAATTTCTCATGTACATTTGAGGTGTTTCTAGATGTGGATGGTGAATTATCGACGTGGTTGTTATTGGTTGTGGTGCCATTGCTTGTGGTGCTATTGCTAGTGGTGTTATTGCTGGTGGTGGCGGTGGCTGTGGTGACGCTTGATTCGATGACTCTATCTGATAATGCATCGAGTGGTGGTAAGGAAGGATATTCGTGTGTTCCTGATTCGAAATTGCTGACGAGTTCTTGCAACCATCTGGAATTTCTGTCCAATTCTTCATTGTCAAAAAGGTCAAAATCTTGGTTTTCCATATTTCGTCGTTTAGTTGTTGTGGAGTTAATTGCTTTCTTTCTTCACAAAATAAAGTCAAGTGAGAACCAAAATGTCCGATTATGTCTTTGGGATGTGATGCAAAGGATTGCTCGAATGTGTCGCAGTGGAAAGTATTTATGTTGTCGTTATTGTCGCATAATGTGATGGATGTCATTTTTTTGATTAATAAGTTTTGTAATTGCGTGTCGTTGGTTTGTTCAAGCATGAATAATAAAGTGGGAATTAAGGTTGTGACTGACATGTGTGTGTTCAATTCGAATAGTTGATTGCAATCGTGATTGTGTTTTAAGTTGTTTTCGTAGTATGACAAGAGTAAAAGTATAGCAATTGGTAATTTTGCACATCCAAGGATTGTTAGTGATTTTGTCTGTATCGATTTTTTCACTCCGATGACTGGAAACCATTTCGTTTTTGCTGATTTTGCGGGACACATGAATGTGATGAATTCTCCTAAAACGGTTGTTAAATAACGTGTTCCAACTCCACCAAATAAATATATGTAAACTTCTTTGTCATTGGGGTTTTCCAAGGGTAGCAAAGATCTGTTTCTTTTGTTACTTGAAGTTTGGAGAAATGAACAAAAATCTTTGAATCTTTCGTTGTCCAAAATTGTTGTGAAATTTTCGTTGTCGAGAAATTTGTGAAGTCTGCAACACACGCGAGACATTTTGATTGACGTGAAAGAGTGTTGCATATTATGCGTTATTTATAATTTTTCGTGATTGAATATTATAATTTTAAATAAGTTCTGTTTATATAAAGGAAAGAGGGAAAGTTGAACGACATGCACATTGCGAAGTGAAAATGAAATTGGTTATTTTGATCGCTGTTTTCACGTTTTCTGTTACAGCGATTGATTTGAAGAAGAAGAATGAGTTGTTCGAAGCTCTTGACCTGCTTGAACCATGTGGAGGATGGGGAAGAGAGATTAATAACATGACGGAATACAATGCTGTGAAAGACCATTGTTATTTGGCTTTCAGAAATGATGAATTGTGCTGCATTGAAAAACCTGATTGTCCTGAAGATTTGTATCCCGAAACACCGATTGTTCCGAATTTCTTGTATCCCATAGAGGATTTGGAGATTGGATGTGTGGAGAAGAAATCATCGTATTTCAAATTATACGAAGGGAAATTGATCGTGACAGTGAAGGAAGCCAGAAAAGTTGATGAATTTTTCATGGGAAAAAAAAACAAAAAAAAAACAATGACTTGATTCTGATTTTGCTGGTGGTTTTTTCTTGTATGTTTTTTCTGACGTTTCTCATGATGAGTGTGTGTGGCATACGAATTGTCTTGAAACATTAAGATGAAATTCGTGTGAGTTATGATAATTATGGTTATTGTGATTTAGTTGTAAGAAGAAACAATCAATCGATAATTAAAACTTTTTTATTTCCAATATTGTGGTCCATAAAAATAATATATTTCTTCACCGGGGCTGCTGTTTTTGATCGCGTAAGCTTTGGGACGGTATTTTCGTCTTCCAACGTTCTTTATGTCCATATTGGTTTTGGATTTTGACATTATGTCATTTGCGTATCTAGGTGCGGCATCCGTGCTGAAATTTGCATTTATGCATTTTGCATTTTTTCGTCCACTTTCACAAATGGCATACGGTGCCAAATTGGTTTCGGGATAATATTTGTCCAAATGTTTGTTTTTGATTCGTCTTCCTGTGTAATACCCTAGACTTTGTGATTTATTGATTTTTTTGCGTCCGGCGAATAATCCCAGTCCCGCTTTTGGGATTAATGATTTTTTTATTCTCAAGTTGTTATTTTTTAATAAGTGAATCCAACACTGACTGGTTCGTCTGGTCGTTTTCTTGCATCTAACGTTTTTTGATGTCATGCTTTTACATCTTGTGGATTTTGTGAATGGTATTTGGATTCTTTTTCTCGTCATCTGAAATTGAAAAAACTTTTAAATATAAACTTTTATTCCTTCATATATTTTTTCGTTGTTTTTTATGAACTGCAATATGCAATTTAATCTTGATGTGACGTTTCCACTTAGATTTACATATTTCATTTTGAACATTTTGATTCTATTATCCAAAGTGTCAACATCATATTGTGCGACGTTGATGGGGTCTCCTTCTTTGTTGACAAAATCCATCATGGCTTCGGGAAATATTTGATTGACAAAAGACACGTGATCATCGTCATCAATAAATGTGGCTCCCACTTTGTGACCACTTTGAGTTTTGACAAATATTTCCACGACTGCATTCACGGGCATGGTGACCTGTCAACATAATAATTTTAGTTGTTGGTGCAATGTCATTGTGAAGTAAGCGAATCGGTTTTTGTTTCATTTGTTAATTTCATGTGAGTGAAAATAATTTTCGTTTTTTAGTCATCACACTTTGGATTCGGTGGATGGAATACCTATAGAATCTGAAGAAGGAGAAAGAACAAGAGATTGTGTATGCGGATGTGCTTCCCCAATTCCAAGGTGTTGTCAGTTGTTGTATGCTTCAATTTGTGATCTGTTGAGAAGATGTCGAGGCGATTGACCGAAAGAAATCAAATTTCGTTCAACGAAGAAGAGTTGAGAAGAATAGTAAGTGACTTGCCTACTGTAAACAATGATCAAAGCACTGTTTCTGATGAAAATGTTGTTCATCATGGAACAGAGATTTATTCACGTTTGGGGATTGTTTCAGAAATATTTCGATTCAATTTCGATGTGGAGCAAATGATGGAACGTTATAGCGATGAATTGCCTGGAAACATAGTGTTCAAAATCGTCATAAGTAGAATGATTTCACACTTGTTGTCTGTTGCTGTTGGAACTCTCACACATGAAAATATGTTGTTTAGATTATTTTTTGACGCGTTTCCGGAGCGTGAATACACAACACCCACGGTCACGCAAGAAGATTTAACTGCTGATCGATTGTTGGAAAAATTGAATGAACATATGCAAAGTAATGACACGATTCGGGCTGAAGGAGTTTGGAGAGGAAATATGGTTGTTTCAAGAGTTGTAATTGATAGGAGAAGGAGAAGACGACAAGGGGTGCGAAGGCTTGAGGGCAACAATTATGATGATGTGGTTTTGGAAGGTAGAGGAAAATTTGAAAAATACAAAAGAAAGTTGGGATTGATTGAAATTGATGTGGATGAAAATTGTTTGGGTCATGCGATTTTGTTGATGATGTCAATTGAAAATCAGTCGGATTTGTACAAAGCTTTTCTTGCTGGATTCGATAGGTATCTTGAAAAAGTCGTAAAAGATCAGCTTGAAGAAATTGAAAATTCATGTTTGATTGAATCGGAGTCAAATGAAGTGAAAAGTTATAGCATGAGGAAATTGTGTTCAAGATATTTGACTGACAAGCAATTCAATTTGTCTGTTTATAGCAAAGAAAATGATGACGTTGTTCATGTTTTTGAACAAAAAAACCCAAATTTTCAAAAGAATATTATCTTGTATCATAATAATAATCATTTTGATTTGATTGATAATTTGGGATTGTTTCTTTATGGGAGAAAAGTGGATTTTTGTCAACATTGTAGTACTCGAATAAGAGATTTGAATAATCATATATGTTATCAGAAATTTTCATGTTATAAATGCAAAGAATATCATTCGAAAAATCAGCATATTTTGGATCATGTGATATGTTCATCATGTAATGTTTCATTCGATTCTGAATTTTGTTTGAGGGCCCATTTTATGAAAAAAATAGATGTTGGGGTGATAAAATTTGAGGGAAAAGAAAGAATGTCACCTTGTCAAATATTCAAATTTTGTGAAAAGTGTGGTTCATATGTTAGAAGATTTCATTATTCAAATAAGAAAGGAAAAAAAAAAAGGCACAATTGTGAATTGATTTATTGTAAAATTTGTGAAAAAAAAAAAAAAATAAAGCATAATTGTTTTTTGTCATTTGAAAATAAAGATGTCCCTTTTTACACAAAAAATCCCGATGAAAAAGTGAATATATATGTGTATGACTTTGAAACAGAAGCATCGCCAGATGAAATTGGAATTTTCAATCCATATTATGTGTCAATTTTGAAATTTTGTAATGTATGCATGAATGATCCTGCCAGACAATTGGAATACAAATGTTGTGAAATTGACAATTGGCATTTTTTTGAAGGGAAAGACACGAGAATCATGTTTGGAAATTTTTTTTTGGAAATTGCGGAACAGAAAATTAAATCGAGATGGTTTGCTCACAATGGATCCAGATTTGACAGCTTGTTTCTTCTTCGATTTCTAGTTTGTGATAAGGGTTTGCTACCCACGGTGATCATGAAAGGGTTGAAAGTTTTGAAAATGAATTTCAAAAATGCCGATGTGTTGGATAGTATGTTGTTTTGCCCTTCGTCATTGAAAAACGTTGTCGAAATGTTGAATTTGGGTGAAAATGTCAAAAAAGGATTTTATCCTTATAATTTCACAGATTTGACATATGAAGGAAAAATTCCTGATGAAAATTTTTTTTCTGTTGACAAAATGAATGAAGAAGAATTATGTGAATTTCATGACTGGTATGAAAAAAAAAAAAAAAATAAATATGTGTTGAGAAATGAAGTGAAAGAATATTGCATGAATGATGTTGATATATTGTGTAAATCTTTGATAAAATTTCATGAAATAATTATGCAAAACACGTTGCTTGAAATGCTGTTTGATTTCTCCATTATCACCATTTCTTCTCTCGCTTTTAAAATTTTCAAAAAAATGGTGAAATTGGATAATTTGTTGGGGGTGGAGCCAGAATGCGGTTATAATTCTGGAAAGCAGTTGAAACCCCAAAGTAAAATTGCAATTGGATGGTTGAATGATGTTTTGCAAGAAATGGATGATAAAACAAAATTTAGATGGATATTTCATCCTTTGGGTGAAAAAAAAATAGGAGGTTTTTATGTGGATGGATATGATGAATTAAACAATATCGTTTATGAATTTATGGGTTGTTATTTCCATGGGTGTTGTGATTGTTTTGAATCAAGTGCGTTCAATTATAAATGTGAAAAAACGTTTGGGAAATTGAGATCAGAAACATCATCCAGATTGAATCACTTGAAAAATTATTGTTCAAATATGATAATTATGAAAGAATGTGAATATTTGAAAATGGAAAAAAAAACAGCAGGTGTCATCAGATGTCCTTTGAAAATTAGGGATAGTTTGTATGGTGGCAGGACATCTCCGACGACGTTGTTCAAAGATTGTTCAGATGGAGGAAAAATTTATTATGTCAATTTTGTGTCTTTGTACCCATCCATTCAGTTTGAAAATTTCTTTCCTGTGGGTGATCCTTCAATTATGATAGATTTCAACGATATTTCAAAATTTATTGAATATGAAATGAGTCAAGAAGACAGGAAATGCGGTTTTATAAAATGTGACGTCTTACCTCCAAAAAATATTTTTTTTCCCGTTTTGCCAAAGAAAATTGACGATAAATTATTATTTGTGTTATGTTATGAATGTGGGAAATCAAAAAATCATAAGGAAAAATGTGAACACTCGGAAGAAAAAAGAATCCTACATGGAACATGGTGTTTGCATGAGATATACGAAGCGATTCATCAAGGTTATGTGATAAAAACGGCAAGTGAATTGATTTATTATGAAAAAAAACAAAAAATATTTGAAAAATTCGTTTCCAAATTTTTCGTGTTAAAAACGCAATATTCTGGAGTTGGAAAGGGCACCGACATTGAGAGAGAAGAATTATCACGTGAATTGTTGACGACATTTGGGATTTATGTCAAGCCCTGTGACATACCAATCAATCGTAATGAAGCGATGAGATACGTTATGAAATTGATTTTGAATTCACTGTGGGGCAAATTATGTCAAAATCCACATAAATCCAGCGTTCATTTTGTGGATAATGCGGAAGAATTGTCTTCGTATATTTATGATGAAAAATATAAAAATGTTCATTTTGACATTCTGGATTCACATAATGCAAGAGTGATATGTGAGTTGAAAGAGGATTGTGATTATGGCACTGGTAAAATCTGTGTTTCTGTTGGAAGTTACATCACATGTTATTCAAGATTGAAATTGTTGAAAGAATTGATGAAATTACCACCAAAAAGTGTCTTGTATTATGACACCGATTCAATTATATATTATTCTAAATTTTGTGATGAATTGATTGATGTGGGTGACAAATTGGGAGAAATGCATTCGGAATTGAAGGATGATGAGCATATCACATCATTTGTGTCAACAGGTCCAAAAAGTTATTCTTATACCACCAACAAAAATAAAGAAATAATTCATGTGAAAGGGTTCAAATTGATCAGATCAAAATCGAGTTCCATAAATGCGGATATGTTATATGAAATTGTGGAAAACAACGATATTATTCATAAAATTGAAAATGAAAAGTTCAAAATAAATAAAAATTTGCATATTTCAAAAATTGATGAAATTAAAATGTTTAAATTCACTTTCGATAAAAGACAAGTTTTATGTGATTTGACCACTGTTCCATGGGGGATGTGATTTTTTTTTTTTTCAGGATTTTTCAAAGTCCAGTATATCCATGAATTTTCCATTTTTCATGCTGATGATAGGACCCAGTCAATCTGGAAAAACGACATGGCTGTTGAATTTTATCGAATTTTTTCCATTCATCAACCCAGGACATGTTTTACAAAACGTGTTGTTTCTGCATATGGCTGAATTTGCGAATTTGGATAAAATAGACCCAACAAAATTCAAAAATATCACTTTTCATTCTCTGAAATCGTCAATGACCGAAAATGAAGAAATGATGGATGATGAAATCATCAAAACAATAAATGATTTCAAAAAAAAAGTGTCAAAGAAAGATGGCGATGAAAAGGATTATCAACATAATTTGGTCATCATGGATGACATGATGATGGCTGTGGGTTCCAGAAGGAAAATGATGCATTATGTTGAAGAACTTGTGACCAGGAAATGTCATCATGAAAATATCAATTACGTTTTTGTGATTCAAGACTTGATGTTTTCAAATTCGAAATTCAGACTGTTATTCAGCAATGCGAATTACATCGTCTTATTTCCAAACAAATCTGACAATAGGAATGTCAAACACATTTTGAGATCAAGAGGATTGAATTCAAAAGAAATCAATGAAATATTGAAAGAGGCTTTCGAAGTGGGAGACAAAACCCATCCTTATTTGTTGTTAGATAGTACAGTTGAAAGTTTTGAGAACACGAGAATAAGACAAGGAATATTTCCCAATGAGAACTTGTACATATATAATAAAATAAACGAATAATAAAAAAACTGTTTTTTTAATATTTTACAATGTATGGAAGTTACAACAACGTTGGTTACATATGATGTTCTTTTTCCTCTGCATTATTTTGGCATGACATTTGTATGATTCAAAGTGGACATCCATTCCAATTTTCTCGAAAAAAATATTTTTGAAGAAACAAGTCATGTTTCTATAATTGCTGGTGATCTGCCCGTAAGTGTTCAAAGGACTGTTGACCCAGATATCCAAATTGTGTTTGTTCATGCAGGCAAAATGAAGTGCAAACCATCCACAATTTTCATAACTGGCATACTGAATTCGATATTTCACAGGAAAATCGATTGTCATAGAACATTTACACACTTGGTGTTTGTTTTCGACGTGATTTGAAAGATATTGATGATAAGCATCGGTTAAGTTGTTCATTATGTTTTCACAAGTCTTCTCGCTGTTGCTCCCCCAACTGTCAAATATCTTCACCGTTTTTTTCACGCAATCCAACCCGTCATACGGTTGTTCTTGTGTCACATGAACACAGACCCAATGCTTTCCAGATTTGTCGGATTCGTCCGTGTTTGAAATCCAATTATATTCATCCTGGTCGGAAGATTTCCGAAATATTTCTGGTATTTGATTGGCGGCTGAAACATCATAAGTGAAAATGGAACTTTCTTTGTTTTTTTCATCAACAAGAAAATCCAAAAATTCCGTGTCGAGAGCTTCGTGTCGGAAAACGCTTTCTGGTATAATCATTCTGAATGCGCGTTAATGAAATGGCGGAATTTGATTTTCAATCATCATCACTCACGTCCTTATAAATCTTCCTTCTAATCTGTTGCCATGGTATATCATCAGACTTTTTAATTGATTTGAATTTTTTCGATTTGAAAGGACTTGTTTTTCCAATTATATATTTTCTCAATGACGGTTGATTCGTTCCATATGCTAATTTTATTTGCTTATTGGGTATATTGTATTGAGCGAACCCCGCTTTCCCCAATATTGACATGACTCTATTTTTCTGATAATCGGACAACATGTAATTGGATTTTTTCTTTATGTTTCGCCCAAAATCATTCAACACATGTTCAAACGGTATATTCGTTTTCTTCCCTTTTTCATCAATCAAAAATCCATCGGGAGTTGATTTGATATTTTTGGTTGCCAATCTTTTGACGAATGATTTGATGCCTTTTGTTTGAAACAAAATGGAACCGGAAGTTCCCACTCCATTGTCATCATTTGTCACGTCGCTTGGCTGAATTTCTCCAGCCGCTTCAAGTGCGTTTTCTTCGATTTTTTTTCTTTTTTTGTTTTTGTATTGATGAATTCGAGAATATAGATTGTCTTTCAATGTATCTTTCAATTCACTATTTTGCGGTGCTTGAACATAATTATCATAATCATGAATTATTTCGTTCATTCCCGTTTCACTTATGATATTCGCGAGAGTTTGGCGCTTTGTGTTGGCGTTAAGTTGTTCCAATAAAGATTTCAAAACGGAAGGGTCGATGACTTGTAATTTTCTAACGTTTTTTCCTGACATTTTTTTCTATAAAAAATTATAATTTTTTCAAATATTTCGACATCTTTCTCAAAATATTCAAATAAATATTATTTTCAACCATCATGAACCGCACATCATGATCAAATTGCTTATCTTTGTAAAAAATTTTCATGATGGTTCTTTCGGTGGCTGAAAATTTCGGAATTGATTCATCTCTAGGATCTGCTTCACATAATGATTTTGTTAATTTTTTCAATTTTTTTGTGAATGAAGGACGAGAAGACAAATATGAATTTCGCCGAGTGTGATTGTCTTTCAAGTATGAATCAATTTGATGGTGAAAATTTCTCACTCTTTCATATTGATTGTTGTGTTTCTTTCCGCCTCGAAAATGATCGTCGTTCTGTAACTCATCCAAAACCGCTTGAACAACAATATTCAAATTATTGTCTTCATTTTCCATGTCACTCAATCCAGACGATTCATTTTGTTTTCTTTTCTTATTGTTTTCAAACATTTGAGGATTTTTGGGATGACATATCTCATGGTTATCATTGTTGTGATCGTTTCCTACATCATAATCATCATCATCATCATTTCTTTCCAATTCGTCATTCTCTTTGTCAAGATGCCCATCATCATCATCATCATCTTCATAATAATATTTATTCATTTTTTTGTTTTTTTTCAAATTTTTATTTTTTTGGTCTGAATAAAGAAAAAAAAACAATAACTTAATTATTTATTTATTTTTTTCACATCATAAAACTTACATGGGATCGAGTGATATTCACACGAAAAATGCATCGCTGGTGTCAAAGACAAAAATATGATCACATTAGATTCACACGATAAATCGATCGAGTATTGCTAACGTTGGGAAACAAAGTGACTGGCGTGATAGTTTCAACATAATGCCTTCTTCCTCTCATCACTGGTTGATATTTTGAAGGGATTTTGTTCAAACGAGATACGATGTAATTGGACACTTTGATTTTTCTCAATGTTTTCTTCCTTTCTCCATAATTACTGGCAATTTTGGTCATCTAATGAAAAAAAATTCATATGGCTAATTGTTTGAATGTTGTTTGCATTCCTGCTATTTTACATACTTGATTGAATAAACCTGTCATTTTGACATACACATTAACATTGGCCGTGGTGTCAAAAGTTATCTCCACACTCACAGATTTTTTCATTTCTTTTGGCAAAACTTTCAAATTGGAATCTTCCGAAGGAAACAATTCGAAAACCATAATGCAATCACCATCTTCATAATTGTCATAATCAACATACATTTTTTCGGAATCTCCCAAATGCAAAGATTTTCGTGTGTGAAAATAAGCATCTTTCAGAGTTTCGATTTTGACAGGCAATGGGATGTTGTTGACCTTCACGACCACTTCTTTTATTTTCTCCCAAGTGCAATGTGAAGGTGTTCTGAAAAAATCTCCATTTTCATAATCCGTTCTCACTATGGTCAAAATAAGAACGTAAGGAGCATTCGATCCAAAAACATTATGACAAGAAAATTTTGAATTTGAAAGACTATGAACTTCAGATCTGACATGAATCTCTTGATAAAATATGTTCATGTATTTGCCTTCAACATCCAACATTCTAGTGATGTCACTTTGAATTTGAGCACTAGGGGTGTAAACACTGTATTCGATTTCAAAATGTTTCAATTTTGTTTTCAATCTATCAAGATTTGCCAAATTTGTGGCACTTTGCCCCCCGTTGGTGTTGTGGGCCGTGAAAGCCGCATGAGGAGTGGCGGAATCATGAGCATTTGCTATATGAAAATCACTATCGGTGGCATCGACATTGCCAGCATATTCCCATTCACTTCCTGTAAAGAAGCGTCTGGAAGTATCTTTGGTCAATTTGACCGTTATAATATTATTCAAAGGAACGTATTGAGGTCCCATTCCGAAAAAACAAAATGACAAATCATCTATCAATGATTCTTCACGTTTCAAGGCTGCGATTCTTTTCACAGCCTCTGGATTTGAAGTTTTTGCGGCTGTGTTTGTTGCGGCGCTCATGATTTTTGACAAATATCCATGTTGTCCTGCTGGATTCCTGTATCCCAAAGAACATCCAGCCAAATCGCCATTTCTTTCATTATGTGAATACAATCGTGACAAAATGTCACTCACAAATAAATTCGCATTATTTGAATTGGTGATAGTCACACCATTTACAAATACTTCAGCCGCTTTCCACAACGTTTTAAGTGGATGAGGCATACAATCAACCCAAGTATCCCCATCAATATCATCATTGTTATATTTCACAGACATGGTGGCTCTCATTTTACTTTCATCCAATTTGATGACTCCACCACCACTAATGGAATTTTCAAAAGTGAAAATATCGGAATCTTCTTTTTCAAGCGGATGAATAACTAATAATCGTTTTTCTGTCACATCGACGTTGAAAGGAATCTGATCAAACATCTCAATCGCATTCACATAAAATGCAGAATCTGGTTTGATTAACTCTTGATTATTTTCTTGCAATACGGGAACTTCTTCAATTTCGGCATTTTCTTCAGTTAACAATCGAGCTCCTTCATTACCCAGATTAACACCTGACATTTTTTTCAAATAACTTTTCAAAAAAAAAAAAAAAAATGTCAAAACAATGAATTTATTATTTTCTGTCTGTTTTTTTTCCTAATTTTATTAACATTATAATCCATATTTTTTCTTTTTTTGGGACTGTTTATTTTTAATTCCATATTTTCATTTTTTTTTTTTTTGGTCTTGTTTTGTCTTAAATGGTCTATTTCATCACGTTCTTGTTTTCTTTTGATCATATTTTGCATTCGTTGATGTTTTTCTCGTTTTTCACCAAATTGACGCAAAGCTTCGACATCATGAGAAGGTGGAGCTTCTTTGTAAACTTGTGTATAATCAATATTCTTTTTTCTTTTGTTCATCAAATTCCGTTTGGTCGTGTTAAAACGTCCATAAGTTTTGCTTGAATTATAATTTCTCACAGACATTCTTTGACAATTATTTTTCTAAAATTTGAAAACCAACAGTCACATATTGATTATTTTGAATATCCGAACCATCTTGATGTTGAAAATAAAATTTGAAATTTTTATTCAAATCATCTTTTCCGAAAAGAAATTCCACAGGAATATTCATCAATGAATTGTCAAATTCGACATTTTCTCCATGTGCCAATTTCATCCAATTAAGATTGATCACACACAAAGTATTTGATTTCAAAACAATATCGAGCGATTTTGGCATATGTCCTTTTTTAGAAACTTTCGCATCAGTCAAGTTTGTTTTCACTTCAAAAGCATTGTCGTCAATGTCATCCAAAGACATGCTTGAATCGGAATGTTCACAAGAAACAAATCTTGCATAATCAATCTTGAAATTTGTCACAATATTCGAAATGCCGACATAATATAATTTGGCATTAATTTTTATCACATTTTCACCCGCAGCGTTTTTAAATCTTTGTTTGACAAGGTCATCAACAGCGTATTCGACAATTTCAAGTTCATCATTGTTTTGATTTGTTTTGAATTTGATGTTCAATACTTCCATCACATGGGGAGTTGAATATTTCTGGGAAGTTGAATATTTCTTTTATTCAATTGCTGTTTGATTGCTCCCATGGCTGTCGGTAAAATGACATCTTTCGCGAATTTTCTGACCATAGGATTATTGGCAACCCGTTTTCCAATTCTTCCAACTTTTTTCAAAAATGAACCAAATCCAAGTCCTCTTTGACGGAATCCCCTACGTCTTCGTCGGCGCCGGTAAGCGGGAGTGTAAATACCTGGATTAATCATCAATGTCGACAATCCTTCACCTCTTTGAAATCTCATATATCTACCTCGTCCTCCCATTACGTATTAAAGTTTGACGATTTTTTCGCAATTTCGCCACTAAATTGTTTTTATTCGTCGATCTCGATATTTGTTTTGACAAATTGTTCAAACACACAAATCCTCGTCCTCTCTGAACAAATTGACGATGATACTTCATAAATACAACTCAAACAAAAAAAAAAAAACACATCAAACAACAGTACATATTATCACGATTTTTCCACTATTGAAATATAATTTTTCATCATTCATGTCTTTAATTTGAAAATGCATTGAATGAATTATTCCTGGTCTGAATTCCCGTACACAATTTTTGGGATAATGCGATATTGACATTCCGTTGTCATGTTTCAATTTTGATGTTTTCAAAGGACAAACAATCAATCTTTCTTTAAACTCATGCCCCATCTTCACAGGTAAAATTTCATCACAAGTAACACACATGAAATTTAAACCATATGATGGGTCCATAACATAAAAACCCCTATATTGAATAACATCACTGGATTTTGAACTTGACGGCTTAAATTCGAAAGTGACATCATCATCAATCAATCCCAACACGTGTTTCAAACCTATGGAAAAATTCAATTCCATTTTCACATGAAACTGATCGACATCACCGTCTCTATTTGTACTTTTCTTGTATTTAACATTCGATGTGAATCCATCAAAACTAGATGTGGCTATTGAATAATAACGAAATGTTTTACCACAAGTGATCACACACTTCTGTCCCATCACAAGATTGATCTCACATCCAATCAAATCCAAATGTTTATTCATGAATGAAATCAATTCATGCAAATCATGATGACCGTAAGGTATATGAATCCAATCATGATTCATATTTATCGATGAATCAAGAAACTTTTTGGATGTTTTGTTATAAACAAAATTTCCAACTGTCATTGAAAATTTGAATTTGAATAAATCGGTGTTTCTGGGATGGATGGATGACAAAGTGTTTGGATATATTATTTCTTGCACAACGATCTTCTTGTCACCAGCCCTAGCATCAATGGGTGGGTTGATTTCTATTTCAAAATCATTTATTTGATTTTTTCTTCTTGCACTGATTTGATTCGATGCAAATATAATTGAAGACATACCTTCTTTGTTGTTGTCAAATTTTTAACAGTTCTTCCCTATAAAATACACCAGACAAGACATCATTATTCATATCACTTATGACATATGTGACAGGATCTGTCAATCTGACCCTCACAATTTTAAAAATTTCCTTACTCCATTTGAAAGTACTTTCTTTCTCAAAACGTGATTTCAATCGCGACACCCTTACTTTTTGACCTTCTTTCAAAATCATACCTTTCTTGTAAAAAAGTCGAAATTCAAAATATTTTTTATATTTAAAAACACGTGAAATTTTGACTTTTTCACGATAAACATCTCTGGGTTTATTTTGATTCAAACTCACGTGAGCAGCATCGTTGTACTTTTCAACAATTTTGTCCAAAATATTTGTGTACCTCGCATTGGTTTTTCCATACAACCCATATAAAACATTCGAAATCATCATTCTTAAAGTTCTAATGAATCTTTCAACAATCACACTCTTCATTTCATAATTTTCACTTGATCGATATTTAATGATTTTCCCAAATCCCCCATTCAAACATTTTTTCTTGATTGCAGAAAACTCTCCCCCTTTGTCACTGTGAATGACTTGTGGCAAAACATTTTCATCATCAATCACACTTTCAAACTTTTTCAACACATCTATTGCATTTTTACTTTTTAATTTTCTAGCCCATACATATCTACTGTAAACGTCAATCACTATCAATATATAACGAAAACCTGAATTATATCCACTCAAAGAAGACATGTCCATCAAATCAATCTGCCATTGTTCATTGGGATAATTAGTTTCAACTTTCAATCTCTTATACTTCTTTTTACTATGACTAAACAACTGTTCACGATCTAACACTTCTTTTTTTTTTGTTTTTAAGTTCTTTGCAAGTTCTTGGATAAAGTCATCGGTGATTTTTTTTGCCATTTCACTTCTTCTTTGATGGAGGTTGTGATCTTGTGAAACCTTTATCTTCACGAGCTTGATTCCGAGTCTCCTTCAAGATCCTACAATATTCACAAGCTTTTTTCTCATTTTTGACGAACAAATTCAAATCAAAATTTGATGAAATAGCTTTTAAATCATTTGCATATTGTCTCAATAAAGCAATTCTTGAGACAGATCGTGATTCTTGATCAAAACCCACTTGATATGTCAAATATTTAAAAAGATCAATATTTCTTTTAAAAAAATTTTGATCAAAATCGGTTGAAGCGGATTGATGGAATTCATTTCTCATATTTGGAAATTCATCCATAACTTCTCTTCTGAATTCCATCAATCGATCGATCATAAAATCGAAATTTTCATGCTTTTTGAATTTTATGCATTCATAACTTGACATGACATCATAATCGGGTTTCAGCAATTCCACTCGCAAATTTCCACATGATACCGGTTGCTCAATATCATCATTTGACAAATCCACCACGACAGCTTTCCTTTTCTGAATTGCTTTCTTCTTTTGGAATCCCAATTCCCAATTGCCATATTGTTCATTGAAACAAAACACCAGGCGCTTGGTTGCTTTCACAGACAACTCTATCAACGTTTCATCGTTATCTTTCAACGAAGACATGTTGTTGATGACAGCGTCAAGATCTTTGAATTCAAAACCAAATCTTGACAAACGAAAGAATCTGAATCCACCCTCGACATCAGGAGAAGATTTGTAAATTTGAACCTCTTTACTATTGAGATCAAAACAGACTTGTTTCACGGACAAATCATCGTAATAAGCTATATTGGTGATTCCAAAAACGTTTTGTTTGTGATATAATTCCATCAGAATATTGCAAAATAAGCGAATGTTCTCTTAACAGAGTCGGCATAAAAATGATTCCTACCTTCACAACTCAAATTTATATTTTTCAAGCGATCATCGATATGGAAATCACAATGCTCTGTCAACAAAGCAGGACATGCTAATTTCATGCATCCATACTGATCACGCCGAACATAATGCATGTCTTCAATGAATAACACTTTCAAATGAGAATCCAGCACGTCATAATAACAATCATGAATCAATTCTCCATTATGCAAATGATCGAAAGGTTTGCGGAGTTTTGATGCATCTGAATATCCATATTTTGAAGTGAACCTATGATTCATATTGACCCATTTAATTCTTCTTTTGGAATTATAAAACATTTTCACATTAAATGCATCATAATTACTCATAAATTCACTACTTCTTCTTTTTTTTTTAAAAAAATATTCCAAAAATCTTTTCAAAATTTTGTTACAACGTTTACATTGATACATTGCCAATATTTTTCTCAAAAAAGGATAATAACTAAAGCAGCATTTCAAAAATTCCATATTTCCGATTCGAATTTGACTTAACCACATTTTAAACGAGTTGTAACATGAAATTCCGAAAAAATTCGTCATTCCCATGCAAAATTGCGAAGTCAAAACCACTCCAAATGACGAAATTTTAATGCCAACAACAAATGAATCATCATGGACAACATAATTTTCATCAACAACCGTATTCATTTTCGTTTCAATCGAATCAGGATTGATGATGACGTTTGATTCATTCAAAGACACTATATTTGATTTCCCTAAAAGCGTGGATTTTTTTTTCAAAACATACAGTGAAATATCATCGATATTTTTCAATCCTCCATATTTTAGAACGTAAAAAAATTTCACAATATTCAATGGAATTTGAAAATATCCGAAATCAGGGTAAACATACAAATATGCATGAAGAGGTTCAAAATCACAAACCAGATATCCTTTAAAACACTCACGATAAAACGCTTGCAAACATTTCTTGCATTTGACGTCTTTTAAAGGAACAGTCCAATCACTTCCACAATTTTTGAATTTGTCAAATCCACCATAAATTGGACAAGAACTTCTCACAAATAACGCATAGAATGTTTTGCACGTGAAATAAAGATAAAACACTCGAGGATCATTCCCCATGTGGGTGAGCATTTGCGACAATGCATGATACATCAAAGCACTTTTTCTCGTCAACATCTTCTGGCATCAACATTCATAACATTCAAGAAAATAAGTATCTTTTTCTTTTGAAACACCACACCGAAAAAAATCATTCCATTCACTTTTATCAACATAAATTAACATTTTCAAATATTCAACCACGTGTTCAACACCCATAATATTATCTCTACTCATTTTCATATGCAAATCAACTTTCAATTCCAAAGAACAATCCACTTTTCGATCCGTGAATGTCAACAAAAACCACGCACATTTTTCACACCCTATATATTCTTTTATCTCCTTTCCATCATTGTACAATACTTGATGAATATCCTGCAGTTCCAATTTTGTCTCTTTCTTACACCATTTGTCAAGAATAACGACATTTTCGCAATGATTGATTTCATACATGCCAGACACAAAATCCTTTGTCAGAAACACCGTCGCAACAATAATTCGATGAAAGACAAATCAGCAAAGAATCATCATCAACCAAAAGAGTCCGAATGAACTGTTTCAACAAATCACAACCAACTATGTTTTCACACTCGAAATACAAGACGGCAACATCTTCCACATCGAACAAACTAGAAGAACACGCGAACGTTTGAATTTGATAAACGGATTCCCCTATGAATTCCATTCGTAATTCATCGATAAAAGAACTTCTCAAAAGTGCTTTCGACAACAATTTCGAAACAGACACATAAAAAGCACGATCATCCATTTTAAACTTACCTTTCAAACAAGATTCCGACAAGACCTTCCTTTATCAACACCCGCACTGTCGTCAAACAATTCGACAACGAACAATCCCACCAAAACATAGCAACAAGCAAGGCGAAAACAAACAATGCATAATTAGTTCGGATGTCATAACTCATTCAACAATGTCAAAACTTTCTCGAAAAACATGCACAAAAAACATTTCACCGCAAAAATATGGATACCCTATTTCAAAGCCACAAGCTCAAATAGTCAAGCCGACACTCCCGAACAAGCCAGCGTCAAATTGGGATGCAACAGACAAAGATCAAATTCATCAGAACACGTTTACACCGATGGTACAGTTCAAACAACCAAAGTCAAAGCAATTCTTGTGAAACCTTCAAAAATCATTTACAACACCAAAGGAATTTCATCCTTAAATTTCGATGCCTTAAAAACAAAAAACAATTGTTTTATTGGCACAAACGGTTATATGGACTTAACCAAAACAAGAATCATAACTGACTTAAAAGTGGAATGCAAATCACATATCAATTCAGAATTATTAAAGCCTATAATTTACTTGGAAAAATCAATCACGTCTCCAACATCATCAACAGATTATCAAACAACCGTCGATGCATATCGTCCTAATCCTGGTGGATTTGTCGGATTCAATTTCTTAACGACCGATTTAAGCAAAGTACATCAACTAAAAGATTTCAAAGGAAAACCTCATTTGTTTCCAGAAGAAACATACCATCATTCAGAAGAACTATTTCAAATACACAATCTACAATTTAAACTTCTCCCAAATCATGATTTGATATTGCTACCGAATTTTGACTGGTTCAAAGCAATAAACGCATCATATATATTGGCAAACGGAAAACAAGCAATGACAGTGTCGAAACCTTTCTACGAATACAATATTGTTGGAAGTTATTTGGAAGTATAATATCACTCGATCAAAATTTCAGAAGACAATCCAAAATTCAAATCATGTTCAAAGAAAAACATTTTTCCGCCTCAATATGGATGAATCATCTATTCGACAATGGTTACATCAACACTCCTGAGACAAAAAAGATAAAATCAGGATGCAATAAATCAATATCTCATTCATCAGATCACAAATACACCGATGGGACAATTCAAACAACACCAATCACAGCATATTTTGTGGACACTGCAAAAATCCTTTACAACAATGCCACCACTGGAAATCTAAATCATTCATTCCTAAAACCCAAAAATAACTGCTTTCTTGGTTTAAATGGTTATATGGATCTGGCAGAAACAAGAATTATAACAAGTCTTAAAGTGAAATGCAAATCAAACATCAATTCAGAATCATTGAAACCTATAACTTATTTGGAAAAATCAATCGCATCTCCAACATCATTCACCGATTATCAAACAAGAATTGATGCATTCAGTGAAAATCCTGACGCATATGCTGGATTCAACTTCTTGTTCGCAAATTACAAACAAGTCTTCTTTTTAGATCAATTCAAAGGATTGCCTCATTTATTTCCAGAAGAAACATACCACCATTCAGAACAACCATTCGAAATTGACAATTTAAATTTCAAACTACCCCCCGATCATGATATCATATTGGTTCCAAATTTCGACTGGTTCAAAGCAATCAACGCAACATATATTCTTGAAAGTGGAAAACAAGTAATGACAGTGTCAAAACCTTATTACCAATACGACATTGATGTAAAATATATAACAGTTTAATATTTTTCTCAAATAAAGTCATTTACACATGTTGAGCACTTCCTTACGTTTACATTTATTTTCATGTTCAAATTCAACCCCCAAAGACATAATCAATTCTTCATAAACACTTTGTCTCTTCTTCAACCATTCTTTCACATCCAAAACAGGAATCAGTTCATGTTTCAAAAAGTCCATTCCAAAATACGACTTTGGAATCGATTTGAAAAACACAAAAGACGCATAACGCACCATTTGATCATAAACACTGGAATAAGCTTGTCTTGAAATCAAAACACGACGTGTCAATCTTTTATCTATCAACATCGAAATGGCAAAATCTTCATCAAAATCCTCCGTTTTTATCACAGCAATCCAATAACTTCTTTCAATACCTCTTTTCTTCTTCGCAACAGCCGTCATCTTTCAAAAACACCAGAAACAATCAAATTCAAAACCCAGCAATCGCTTTCATCAAAATAATTTTCATCATTCAATACATCATCACACAATTGTTGTATATCTTCAATATCCGATGGAGAAAAATCACACCCATATGGTGAATGCCAAGTAAGTTGAACATCATGAAATTGATTCGATTCACTCATCTGCAACACATGAAACAAATAATTTAATATGTCGCAGATAACCGAAGCAATATCAATTTTCACACCCACAAATCCCCACCGAATTCCCAAACTCACCTTTCCTTCACAACAAGAAAACCATCAACAAATATCCAAACAAAGCATTTATATTTCACTTAATTAAAATATTTTTGCATATACACAATATATGCAAATGCACAAACAGACAAAAACATAAAAAGAAATTCAATCCGTCAAATCAACCAGCATGCAACATAAATCAAAACTCAACTCAGAATTTCATAAATTTTCAACCTGGATTCTTCATTGTCAGATCAAACGACTTTGGAAATGGTCGAATTTCATTCGTCGTCGTCCGCTTCGTACAACATAACATGGCAGTCAAGATTTGAATCAAATCCTCACTCCAAATCATCATGGAAAGATTGGAAAAGACTTCCCAAAGATGACAAAAGTCACGCAAAGATGACAAAAGTCACGATTTTGGATTTTTTTCTCGACTTTGATTCGCATTCGTCCTTCATATTATTCTTGCCATATTGACTCTCATGAATCAATCACATTCTTTCGAATTAAGACTGTGATTTGCCATTCCAAGTTCAGTAAACCACACAAAATCTTAAATGACTGAAGAGCTGAAGTGTTTTCACATGAGTTTTTCATCAGTCAAAATCATGAGGGTTTATTCAGTTGACATTTTGTCACGAGGAGGGTTTATTCGGTTGAAGTGTTGTCACCAGGAGGGTTTATTCGGTTGAAGTGTTGTCACCAGGAGGGTTTATTCGGTTGAAGTGTTGTCACCAGGAGGGTTTATTCGGTTGAAGTGTTGTCACCAGGAGGGTTTATTCGGTTGAAGTGTACCAGGAGGGTTTATTCGGTTGAAGTGTACCAGGAGGGCTTGAAGTTCTTCCGATTTAAAAATCCATCAAAATTCACTCCTTCAAACAAATTTGTGAAAAATCTTTGACATTTCGATTGGATCATCCCATTCAGGAGTTTGCATTTCCAAACAAAATCAATACCGCTTTCGACACAATGCCGGCACAAAATGTATAGCATGAAAGATGCACCATTCTTTCCATTCAAGAGTTGGGTCAGAACCTCTCTCAAAAAACGATGAATCGATCATTCCAATTTTGATAAAGACCATCCAGCCACTTGGGACACAAAAAAAATCAAGTAAATTCTTCACTTGTTTAACATTCTTTACAACACACATTTTTTCATCTCATTTTGTGTGAATCCAATCGTGAAATAATCCAGAACTGTGACCCAGTGAGATCCAACATCGTGAATCAATCCATAACCTCACATTTCACCTCGTAAACAGTTATCCCACTTTGATCGATGCAGTCCAATCTGGTTTTTCCTCGACTTTCTTCAAATCACCAAAAGATTGATGCCAAAATCATCCCAGAACATTTCAAGACCACATCCATTCAAATCAAGCTTCATCAGGAATATTCCCATCCTTTTCATCCATCAAAGGAATCACTGAAATGCTGCTCTTCGTCCAACAACCACATGCATACTGGGACTTCTTCAACTTTGGAAAACTGTCAAAACGTCTGAATCTTCAAGCAAGAACAAGAACCATGAACTCATGAAATATTTTCCCTTTCTTATGATCTTGTAAATTTATCTCTCAACAAGTGCATTGAACTCAATTTCCATATCTGGAAATATATATACCTCCAAGTTCTTTTCCAAACGAAGGAACATTCAATTTCCAATCTCAAGGGAAAATTTCATGACTGGAATTAAAGAGAAGATTAACCGAACAAATGTGTATGAAGGCGTTACGCTTTGTAAAGATTCAATTTTCACATCATCGTTCCCAAGTCATCCAATTCAGTCAATTTGTACTTCATAGAAACAAAAGATTCAATTCATTCACAAGACAAAGAGATTTTTGACCAACCAACGCAATGATGTGTCACAACACACATCTTCGCCATCCACCAAGATTTGACGTAACTCAATTATTCCACCACCAGAATTCTAAAGCATTCAACGAGAGTACTTCATCGTTTCAAACATTCCATGAGCACCAATATGTTGTTCATACAGCAAAGCTTCCAACACCAACTTCCTTCACAAGAAAATTGAAAGAGTCGCCATAAGGTTTATTAAGTTTCCAACACCAACTTCCTTCACAAGAATATTGAAAGTGAGAGTCGCCATAAGGTGTGAAAAAATCACAAAGTCATTTACATGTATTCACAATCTTGCAATTTATGACGAACCAAAAGATGATATGGTTTTCCATTTGGAAAAACCACCCATCGAAACTTTTAAGCAAGAATAAGAACCATAAACTTCCTGATTAAAACGTGAAAGGCACGTTCTTATTGTAAATTTGTCTCCCGACAAGCGTAAATTTTCCAGATCATCCAAAAATCGATAATACTGTAACAAACTCCAATACAGTAAAAAAAATTGACATGTCTTTTTCCAAATTCAGTTCCTTACAGCTTTGGAACGATTAACTGACCATTCACTCCAAAAGATCAAAGATATTCCTGAACGACTGTTAGATCGAAATCTTTCTCAAAATCCCCAACATTTTCATAACAGGAATCAAATATTTTTCCTTCATCTTTTTTCCAAATTCAAGATTTCAGCTTTTTCCAAAACATTTCACTGAGATCTCACCAACTCGATCTTTTCAAACTTTTTGATCACTTTTTCTTTTTTTTTTGATCACTTTTTTTTTTTTTTTGATGACAGTATTAACCGCTGTGTAAATTTTTGAAATGTTTTTGATCATGTCACCTGGTTTTGGTTTTCACACCAACTTTGCAATTGCCTTTAACTGTGACAAATTTTTAATCAACCGTTACTGATTGATGAACGGTAACTGCAAGTCCACGTTAATTTCATTATATCGTAACTGCGAACTTCATCAGGAAACTTGTAAAAAAATATTTATTAAAAATTATTTCAACAATTTGCGTCACATTCATTGCCTAATAAATCGCATCAACGAGAAACAAGCACCCATCTCACCTTCCGGGAAAAAAGCGAGCCTCCTCTCCCGAGAAAACGGCCCACCCGCCCCCTCATTTCCCCACAAACCAAATATTGACACGAAAAAACAGCCACGCTGGCAAAAATCAGCCACGCGAACCAAATATTGACACAAGCAGACCACTCGAACTCGATATTGACACAAGCAGACCCCCACGGCAATGGAATGTCAACAGAAACAAGCCACGCGAATCGAATGTTGACACAACCCCGCGAGACAAGCCGTAATTATTCAAATCTCCCCAACAACAGAAACAAACGGCAGAGAAACGGCTTCCGATCCCCGTTTTCTCTCGAAACACAGCGACGAAAGAAGAAAAAGCAACCGAGAAAACAAGAAAAGATTCACAAAGACACAGAGAAACGAAAAACCCAACGACCGAAGCAAAGAAACAAGCCGAAACGGCGAAACTTCCCAACCGACGAAGCAAACAAACAAATTCGACCTCGTGGCAGCGAAGAAAATCGATCGTATCTTGGCAAAAACAACTCAGAACGCGACCAAACCGGTATCAAAATGATCGCTAGACCGCGAGGAATCTTCTGATACCATTTCGAAACGAGTCCGATGAAAAATAAAAAAGTTATGAAGAAATCAAGGATTGTTCGAACAAGCGCCGCATTTCACTTCGGCACGAAGCATCAAGATTCGACACAAACAGTCTTCGGAGGAGAATACTAGGCGAAAAACGGCATTTACGAAGATTTTCGCCAGAACACTTTTTGTTCTTCTCTTTCAGACGATTCGAACAAGCCGACTTGGAAGAGAGAAGACGCGAAAGAAAAATAGTCGAGCATCGCAGAAAAATTCGTGTTGAAAAAAAGTCCTAAATTTTTCTAAGTGTCAGGAATGTGGAACAGTAAAACGAGCTGTAGGTCCCCAACCCTCCCCAAATCTTGACCAAATATGGTTTAATTAGATTGTAATGAGAAATTCCGAAGTGTCCCCTCCGTCCGTATAAATTATAGCACACACACTGATTGGCTTAGAGCCGAAATCCGGCAATCTGATTGGTAAGTGTTTAGAATATTCTCCTCTCTCCCCTATACTACTGACTTTATTTGACAAGTCACGAAGGAAATAAAGTTGAAGAAGAAACAGAAAGTAGAAGATAGAGAACAATTATTTAGAACTAATAAAAAAAAATATAAACGATTAAGAGTTGAAGTGAAAGCACCGAATCATCAATGGCAGATGGATTTAATGGACATGAAATCTTTAGAACTATATAATTCTCGCATTAGATATTTGTTAGTTGTTATAGACACGTATAGTAGATTTGTGTGGGTGAAAAAATTAAGGAATAAAAATGCTGTTCATGTGTGTGATAAATTTGAAGAAATAATTGATGAGGAAAATACTTTACCTGATGTTATTCATACTGATAGGGGTGGTGAATTTTCGAAAATCAAGGATAAAGCAAAAAATGGTTCATTTGGAAAAATTAAGTGTTATTCAAATGAAGATTATGAAATGAAAAGCATGATGGTAGAACGATTCATTAGAACTCTGAGAATGATGATTTCAAATGTTTTGTACGGGTTGTATGGAAAGATTGAAGGGAGATATAATAAAACTGAGCATAAAGGTAGACAATAATAAACCCTATGATGTTTATTATGGCAATGTGAAAATATCTCGTGTTTTTAAGTATAAGAGATATTTCGAATTTTACCCTTTTTATAAAAAGGGCTCAATTTTGAAAGAGGGAGAGAAAGTTAGTTGCACAAATGAAATCTCGATTTGAAAAAGAAAGTACTTTCAAATGGAGTAGAGAAGTTTTTGAAGTGAAAAAAGTACGTTTAACTGATCCTGTGACTTATGTGATTATGGATCAAAATAAGGAAATATTGTCTGGTATTTTTTATAGGGAGAAATTGTTGAAAATTTAAAAAGAAATCCGTTAAATTTGTCATATTTGAAAAGTGTGTCAACCATCATATTTATATCGAGTCAGACAAGTTCCAAAAGAGTCAATAAAACCAATAATTTTGAAATCGATGTGATACCTGAAATAGATGGTAGATCAGGTAAAACAGAAATAGTTGTGGAAGAAATTATTTATCCTAATACAATTTCAATGATTCATCCAGTTACGGTACTTCACTCGCAGTGAGAATGATCATGTTGTTGTGTTTTAATTTATTTGGAAAGCCAACGGTTGTTGAGAACGTGGGAAATGATGGCATTATTGAAATATGTTAACAATGATAATGTAAGAAGGAAAGTTTGCACGTGTTTGAATTTGAGAGAGAAAATCTTTGCTTATTACCAGTATAGGAAACTAATGAAGAAAAATGTGGAAGATTATACGTTATCGGAAGAACTATTTGTTCTAGAATTTGATGTGGAAAATGTTAAATCTCTTTTTTCGTACTTTGTTGAGACAAAAATGAAGTATAAAAGATTGGGTGTTGAAAATGGTATGATGTGTGGATATTGTAAAAAAGAATATGAGGTGGTGATGAATTTCATTGATATTGGAAAGGAAATACGTAGAGATAAATTGATGAATTGTGACAGGTGAGTGTTTTATTTTAAAATTTGACGTGTGTATATAAAAATGAATTGTTATCGGGGGTTGATTAGTTGAAGTTTGGAAAGGTGGAAGAAGAAGCATGGGGGAAGATAAAGTGAAAAAGGTGGTTAGTTTTCATGTAACGATTTTGAAAGTGAGTTTGGACAAGATTTCATTTTTGTCTTTTCTGAACTTTCTTTCGAAATCAATGTGAAATGTTCTTTGAATTTGTGAGGTTTGAGATTTGGGTGTTCTTGTTGATATTGATTTTGTGTCAATGTTAACAAGAGCATGTGAATTTTGAATCTGTTTTAAAAGGTGATTGGCAGAAGAAAAAGAAGAAGAAGAAGAGGAGGAGAATAATTTTCTTGAAAATGTAATGTTTTCCTGTCGTCCTTCACTTTTTTTTTTGAAGGTTGTTATGAAAACATTAGATTTTTTTTGAGAAAAAAATCTGAAAGAATTGGAAATGGCCTTTATGTTTTCAGTTGTGGGAAACATTTTGTTGGACAAATGCTTTTTACAACTGCTAAATGTGAAAGCTTGTTTTCGATGAGAGGTTCCAGTTTTGGACATTTTGGATTACTGACATCGACATTTCGTTTGCCAAGTTAATCAAGTAAATTGGTGGATGAAGTTGATATATGATACTTTTTGAACCTGGGATTCTTTGATTTTGTTGTGAGTCAAAGTCTCTCTGGTTCACTTAAAAGTATTATAGCTTGATATGGGGATTGAACCCATGACCATTGGATTAAGAGTCCAACGCTCTGCCAACTGAGCTAATCAAGCTTTTATAAATCTGATTCGGGATAATTGATTTTGTATTATCCCAAATTTTCCTTGTCATATTTTAAAAGTGAAAGGGGAATATTGGAATAATAAAATGTCAATGTTGTTAGATTTCTTATGGATTAAGGAAGAAAGTCTCTTGCATATTTTTTCAAGAGTTTTTCTTTCCTGGTTTGTTTGAAATGTGAGATTTATTGGAATGAAGTGTTTTGAATTCGTTGGAAGATTTGGTTCAATATTGTTTTTATTGTATTTGCCAGATCTTTCAGCGAATTTGAAAAATAATCAAAGTCTATTTTGCTGAAAAGAAGAAGAGGGAATAATGTCTATGGCAATTTTTATCAGTCGTTTATTTTGACGACAGATGGAATTGTCCGGGACGTTGTTTCAAAATTATCATGGAGAGCTTGATGTGGGGATCGAACCCACGACCGTTCGATTAAAAGTCGAACACTCTACCCACTGAGCTAATCAAGCCATCTTGTAAAGATGTGATAAAGTATTCATGTTATTCTTTTTGAAAGTTTGAGGTTATCCTTAACTTATGATTTTTTTTTTGTGTTAAGGATGACCCAGGATTTTTGAGAAAAAAAAAAATTGGAATTTATTGATGGAGAACAAAGAAGGAATAGTGGAAGTTATAATTACGTGGAATGGTTGTCGTGGAATTAAGTTGACAGAAGATGAGATAAAGGATGTTGAAAAGTTGTATGATTGTATTATGAATGAAGAAACTTATTTTGACGATAGTGATGCTTGGGTTATGGAAATTTTGTTGTTTATGTTATTGTAATGATTTATAAATTTGTTTTTGATTTGTGGGGAAGATCGTTGAGTAAATTATAACATCAATTTGATGTCAAAATTTTTATTTTTTCAGTCTTTTCTTTGCAATTGCTTTTAAAGCAATTGTGAAGAAGAAACTTGAAAAATTGAAAAAAATATGTTAAAGAAGAAGAGGAGTACGAGTTTGAAGCTAGTGTTTGGAAAGAAGAAGAATATTTATGCAAATTGAGTTTGATTTTTATTCAGCTTCTTCAGGGGTCATCTATTTGTTTTGGAGATGCTTGGAGAGGCTGATAAAAGATCGGATTTTATTTTCTCACAGTGATTATGTGGTGGAATTTGTTGATGCCATCTTTTCTTCAACATTGTTTTTTTTGAATGTTGAGGGGAGTTGGTATTATTGAATTTCACGGTGTTTTCAATATTTTTTTTAGATGGAAAATAGTGATGTGAAGGCATATCGTCGTAAAATAGAAAGATCTTATTGGATAGCCGTTATTCATACGGATAACTGGAATAAAGATGATTGCATTGTGAAATTGGCAGAAAAACCATTGACTCGATATATTTTGGTGTCAAGACCTGTGTATAAGCGGGGACATGGATATGTGTATTATGCTATGTTTAGTTTTTTTAAAACAGTGACGGAAAGTTATATAGGAAGAAGTTTTGGTTGTGAAAATAAATTGATACCCATTGTGAAAACAGGTGTATGGTTAAAGGGAAAACAACATCAATATATTCAATTAATCAGAAGTTTGGGAAAACCATTCTTTGAATACAAAGCTTCAGAAGTACAGAGACAGTATAATTTTTGGAAAAATAATCATAAATTTGACCTGTAATATGTGAGAAAAGTTTTATTAAATTATAAATCAAAATAATTTAAGTCCACTGTGAATTGACAATAAGGTTGGGAGGTTGATATCGCTTGTTGTCCGCTTGCTAAAACATAAGAGGCATTGCCAGCGTGGAAATAATCAAAGTTGGGATAAAGTATTAGATCTTCTTTCTTTTTCAAAACCCATGAAAGATTGTCTGCTTCGTAAGGAATTTCGGAATGATAAAACGTTTCACTTTTGAATAAGCTCTCATTATTGTAAAGATTTTTAATACGTGTAATATAAGTGGCTTTTTCCCATTGGTCGGCCGATACTTTGTAGATGTTGAATCCTACAAATCCTCCTGGGTTTAGTCTATATGCTTCAATGTTATGAGTGTAACTGTTGGCTGTTGGAGGGTCTGCGTCTGCAATGGCTGATTGCAATTTGGGATAATTGATTTCTGAATTAATGTGTGAAACGCAGTGTACTCTTATTTTGGTGATGATTCTGATTTTGTTTAAATTCATATAGTTTTCTCCTAATTTGAAATGACTACTGAAGGGACCTATTGTGAAATTGACATTACTTAAAAACGCCTCTTTACCAAAACTTGATGGTTTTGCGTAGTAAGTTTTCGGACCTTTCACTGTTGAGACTCCACTGGTGGCATATTGTGCTGTTGAAGAAGTTGTGAATGTAAGATCGGGATTTTCTTGTATTCGAGGAATTTTCAATGTTGCTAAAAACACGTCGTTCTCTGCATCCCTATGAGCATATCGTAGTATTTTTGTTAGATGATGCTTGGATTTTCCAAAAGACATGTTTTGGTCAGTGTTGGAAGGGAAATTGGTGTCTGAATAATCCGATTATTTTGATATATCTATAAACAACAAAATTTCGTGCTATTCATACTATTTCCAAAGTTGAAAATAATAAATTTCTTTACTTACTGTGTTCCCGATGTTGTTTCTTCAAAGATTTGCCTGATTTCGTTTTTGAATCAATTTGAATCTGACCTTTACATTAAACTAATGGACAGAACATTGCTGTTATATGACTCATTTTACCCAACTTCCTGTAAAAACGGCATAATTTTTAGCCAGGCACTCAGATACAGATGCCTTATTAATGACAACAAATGACTTCAACAAAGACTAAACCTCCTGTGTGTTATACTGATTAACAGAGGATACAAACAAAATACAATAAGTACTGCATTTCAACTGGCTAAACAATACACACACAACTTGAACTACTTAACCAAGAAAAACAATCAACAAACATCCCAATGTTTTCTATTCCATACAACACCACCAAACACATTGGATGAATATTACATAAACACAACAGTCGTTTTATGGCTGTTTTCCATGCTTACACAGGGGTTGGCCAGCGGCTCTACACAGCAGCCTTCTCTACCTCTCTCTATCCTTCACATCTTCCCTTTTTAACCCGCACTCTCTCATGTCCTTTTCCACCACCTGGCTCCAAGTCATCCTTGGCTTTCCCCATCCTCTCTTACCTTCCACCTCAAACAACATCTTTTTCACCCAATCATCATCATCCTTCCGCAGCACATGTCCCAACCATCTTAACCTATTCCATTTCACTGTGTCAGACACTGACTCAATCCCCATTCTTTCCCTCAGCAATACGCCATATCCATCTCATCATCCTCATCTCCATACATTCCAATCTACCATTTTGTTCCACCATCATGGCCCACGTTTCACTTCCATATATCATAGCACTCCTCACACATGTCACATACAGCTTCCCCTTCAGTTTAAGTGAAACTTCCTTCTCAAGATCCCTTATAACTCCTTAAACTTCCTCCACACACAATGTGCCCTTGCCACAGATGCAGAATTCACTCCTCCATCCCCATTCAGCGTATCACCCAGGTAATAAAACTTTCCAACATTCTCTAAGTGAACCCCATTTCCAGATCAAAGCTCTCCTCCACATTCCTATCCTCTTCAACTTCTCTTTCACACATCTTGCAAACAAACGTATCCTCAGCTCTAACCAGAGAGTCCTTCACACCTGAGCATCACTTGTGTACCCATCCACTGCATCCCATAAATCTGATAGAATTGGTCCCAACACCCTTTCCGCATACAGTACAAGGACACTTCCCCAGTCTTTCAACATCACCACAATTCTTCCCTGACACCATCACCTTTGTCTTACTGATGTTCATCATCTTCAACCCTTTCACCTCCATGCACTTTCCACTTAAGTTCCTCAATGCTCTCAGCCATCAGAACTAAATCATCAGCATATAACAGCTCCCGTGGCAGGCCCTCCCTAACATCTTGTGTCAGCACATCCATCACAACCACAAACAGTAATGGACTCAAGACTGATCCCTGATGTGGCCCAACCTTCGCCTCAAACTCCTCACTGTTTCCATGCTTTGGTTTCACCATTGTTCTTGCTTTCTTATACATTAGCATCACTGCTTTCACCAGCTATCCTTCAATGCCCACCTAACCACTTCTCTTGGTATCCTATCAAATGCATCCTCCAGATCCACAAATGCATAATACAATGGTCTCTTTTTTGCCAGAAACGTCTGCATCTGTCGTCCCCTACCCTCTCAAATACCTTCATTGCCCTATGTGCCCCACACTCCAATGGGTCACCTTCCTCCTTGTAAATGGGTAAAAGGGTACTCAGCTCCCAGTCCCTTGGTATCTTTTCCTCATCCACTACCATGTTGCAGATCTATCATCTTCACCCCAACCTGACCAGCTGCACAGATAATCTAAGCCACAAATTCCGTTGGACCACCTGCCCTTCTACTTTTCATCTGCCCTATTGCCTTCTCTACTTCCATCTCTCTGATAAACTCTCTTGGTCCTTCAACTATCCCACATTCTACAATTCCATCACAATCATCTCAGGTTTCACAACTGTATTTCCACTCTCAACCTTCAGGCAGTTCATTCCAACCATATCCTGCCTTTCCTTCACCATTTGCTTTGCTATCTTGAACACAGATTTCTGCCCATCTTCTGTGTTGAGCTTTTCTCCTAATCCCTTTCTCCCCCACTGCTGGGCCTGAGCAACTGCTTTCTTTGCAATCTTCTTTGCTGCTATGTACTCCTTCAACACTCCCTCTTCTGCAGCAGTACCCTTTGCCTGACCCCACCACCCCTTGAACTTCAACTTCTTCTCAACCTCTTCATTCCACCATGTTTGCACATGCCTTGGTGGTCCTTCTGTCCATCCATATGCCTCACTTGCCACATTCAACAATCTCTTGTTTTCTCCCATCCCACATTCACATCACCCAGAACCAGTTTATCCTGGAATTGCCTTTGCACATTTTCATCATTCAGCCTCCACACCTTTCCCCTTGGTTGAAATTTCTTCCTCTGGGCTTTCACTGCACCCTCCACCTTCATATCAGCCTGTATAAGATGGTGTTGTGATACTGCTTCACCAGGAATTGCTTTCACTTCCCAGAGACATTTCCAATCCTGTTTACATGTCATCAGGTAGTCAACTGTGGTATTCGATCCACCCGACGAATATGTCACTATTTTGTTGTCATCCTTAAACTGCATTCCACACACAATCATATCCATTGCATCTCCAAACTCCAAGATTGTTTTACCCTCCATATTTCTAATACCATAGCCAAACCCTCCATGTACTCTTTCATACCCATCACTTCCTCTGCCAACATGCTCATTCAAATCTCCAACAAGAACCACCGTAATTACATACCCCATAATTGATGGAGATGAAGATCCATTGAGGTGGTGGCAGAGAAATGAACGTGACTTCCCATTGCTCTGTCAGTTTTCCCTAAAGTATCTTGCAATTCAGGCGAGCAGTTCTCCATCAGAACAATTATTTAGCAAAGCAGGACTGGTCAGTAGTCCATCTCGAGCACAATTAAAACCAGAGAAAGTTGACATGCTTATGTTCCTAGCCGAAAGCTTGTAAATAGTTTCTATTAACATCATCTTCTCACTTGTATTTTTATACCTAGAGCTGTAAACTTGACATTAAGCATCTAAAACTAAAATTCTTCACATAATAAAAGGTCATGTAAACACGTGCTACACTATATGTGTGTGTGTTATATATAAAAACCGGTTTTTCGTTTTTTTTTTCATGAACCGCTCCAGCCTAGTACACAGCATTCTAGAACATGTCCTTCTCAAGCTGTGACACATAACCTGATGTCACATTCATCAGACATTTCCCAATCACCAGCTTCATCATCAAATGTTCACTCGTATCCTTCACTTCAACTACCTTATCCACTGACTCCTCCACACCATGAATCCCTTCAGGCTGTACCATGCCCATGCTTCTTGACTGCCATAAAGTGTTTGGAGGCTTGAGATTTTTATATCTGGATGCCCTTCCTGGCACCAACCTTTTCTGTCGAATGACATGTAAACACTGGTACATAATTGAGCAAGACCCTATACTGAGCATTCTCTGGCCAGAAGTTCCAGTTGTGGCATATAAGCAGGCCTCTCAATGGGACATGCTCGATTGCATGCGAGAGCGCAGGCACACGCCCCACTAATGTTATGCATGTGAATGATCACGTGTGCTAATGTTAATTTCTGCTCGCCTGTCAAACTGTTTTGTTTTCAAAACGCTCCTGTCCTTCTGGCTCAAACTCTCAAGCAGAGAGAACGTTCAGTACCGTCACAAGCATCCCCTTGGATAGGCCCTTGTCAATGGCCCACAACACTTTGAATGAAAGCCTTGTCGTTGATGGAAACAACCTGCTTTGGAACAGAGAAGAGAAAGAGGCCATAACAGAGCATGCTGTTGAAATATATGACATCAAACAGACGGAAAATGGTCTCTCAAACAAATCAAATTACGTCAGTGAGAAATACCATTAACGTTGCTGACGAGGTCCACGCAACACTTGAGCAAGATGAAAACACCAGTGAAGACAGTGAATTTAAACTTTTCCAAGAGGAATTTGAAAGTAACTTGGACTGAAGTAATATCTTCACATTTCTGTTCCTTCTTTTGTTATAAAAAACATTGATATGACATTGTATTCATGTCGGAATTAAGTTGATGTAATTACAAGAAAATTGAAAAATTTTTTATTTTTTTGACAATCCCCCCAAATTGTTGTTAATCACGCATGCAGCATAATCTGCCCACGTGATAGACCGCTCATGCCAAATTTTGAAAGTGAGAGGCCTGTATAAGAAAAATAAAAATCATAGACTCTTGTATGTAAGAAATGACAATACAGAATACTACATTTACAAACAACTCCCTCACGACCCCTCAGGTCAACTGGCCACACAACTTGCCAATCATTTATAAGTGAACCTGTTAATTGTGTTACATGTACATAGTAGATATTATATTTAGGATATATTGCTTTCGTGCATGAATATTGCTTTCGTGCATTTCGTGCATGAGTGAGGAAATAGTTAAACCTCAAAACGCAACGCCTTAGCCTATAAGATAACGTAACGGACATCCTGTGCTGGAACAAGCTTTCACACACCGTTTAACGTAAAGAAAATAGTCAATCCTAACGTATGAAAGACAGAGCACAACTCAGCAGTGCATGCATTATTCATAAGGCGTTAGCCTGAATAACATCATTAAGAACCAAAGTCTTAAAAGGAATTATCAATATCAAGAACCAAACAAATCAACAGAACCAAACAAATCAACAGAACCAAAGAAACCAAGAAGTCAAAGTCGTCAAAGAAATCAAAAGAACCAAAATCCAAGAGCATACAGAGCGATCAGAGTTGTGCTCAGTCTCACAGCAGTATAATACATATTTTAAGGTTAGAAAGAATAAAGACGCTAATCTTTAAGTAATTCAAGTAAAGTAAAATAAATAGTTGAAAATATAGCTGGTTTTGTATTCTTTGTTGCAAGCAAATTGAACCAAAAGCAGCCACATAATTCAGTAAGGACTGGCTCGTAACAAATTGGGGGCTCGCCCGGGAAATTAACCTTTTCATTTGGGAATAATCCAATTTGAGTGATTAATCTAAAAGTAAACGATTCCAGAACAAATTATTAAATCAGTTTAAGAGATTAGAAAGTAAGTTCAAGTTTTAAGACGATTTTACAACGCGAAAATAAACAAAATTTTTTAAAGTTTTAAGGTATATATACAAAACCAGTTATTCAAAATGTCTGCGTTTAACCCTGAAGAGTTTATGGTGGAACCAAGCGAAAGCACATTTCAGCAATTAAGGAAAGATGATCTGATATTGTTAGGACAGCATCTAAAATTAGAAGTATGAAGTTCGATGTGAAAATGTGAAATCTAAACACGAATTACTTAGTGAATACAACAGAGACATTTGAACAGTCTGTGTTGGCCACTTATAATACTACTTGCTCTAAAGATTCAAACTCTACATTAGAAAAGGATAAAAACAGTATTGTAGCTAGAGAAAACGAAGAGAAGAAGACCAGTCAGTGGCAGAGAGAACAGGAAGAGATTTCCTGGCAGAGGGAACGAGAGAAGAGAGAGTGGGAACGCCAAGATAGAGAGGTCAGATTAAAAGAACAAGAGATAGAGTTACGAAAGTTAGAGCTCCAACTAAGCCAAACTAAGTCCACGGGAGATTCCAGACCATATTTTGATGTTACAAAACACACTAGGATGGTTCCACCGTTCCAGGAGCAGGAATTGGAGAAGTATTTCTTACATTTCGAAAAAGTTGCCCTAAATTGTCACTGGCCAAAGGAGAATTGGACGATGCTATTACAAAGCCTCCTTCTAGGTAAAGCTAGGGAAATTTTTTCTCAACTTACCGTAGAAGATTCGGCGAATTATGACACGGTAAAGCGACTGATTCTAAAGGGTTATGAGTTGGTTCCCAAAGCGTATCGCCAAAAATTCCGCACTTTAAGTAAATCAAGCGATAAGACCTTTTATGAATTTGCGCAAGAAAAAGCTCAGCTTTTCAACTGATGGTGCACATCAGAAAAGATAAAAAACGAGTATGATCATTTACGCGAACTAATTTTGATTGAAGAGTTTCAGAATTGCGTTAGTAATGAGGTTAGAATTTTCGTGCATGACCGAAAGCCGGAAACAGTGCGTTTGGCAGATAATTTTTCATTGACACATAAGTTCTCAAATTCGGCTACCAAAACAAACCCGCCTTTTCCTCCATGCGGCAAAGATCCACCAAAATCATTTCCAAGACGAAATCCAGGCAATGATTTCGGTTCTTTTAATAATAAAACACGTAATGAAACGCCAGAATTCTTTCATAGACAACTGCCGTTTAAACCAGTTGTTTGCGATTATTGTAAACATAGAGGTCATACAAAGTCGGAGTGTTACTCACTTAAAATGAAAAAACCACCACCAAAACCAACCAGTTTTATTTCGTTACCAAAACAGAGACCTAGATTTTACGATGATTACGAAGCACAACCACCTTAAGTCCCAATTACGTTTCACAATAAACATATCCGTGGTGCTGAAAAATAATATGATGTCAAGAGCTCTGTTGACCCAGTGATGGACACATTTAAGCCATTTATTTTTGACGATTCAGAATCGCTTTACAACAATCAACAATGTGTCTATGTACCAATTAAAATCCTACAGGATACTGGAGTTTCTCAGTCATTGAATCTCATGAAAACACTGCCATTTTCTGAAAGTTCATACTCGGGTAAAAGTGTTTTGATACACGGAGTTAACTCAAGCGATTATCATTCAATTCTATTACACAACCTGAAATTGCAGTCTGATTTGGTGTCAGGCGATGTTTCATCAGGCATAATTGAATCTTTACCCTTCGATGGAATACATTTCATATTGGGCAATGATCTAGCCAGTGACAAAGTTAACGTTAACCCGATTTTGGCAGACAAACCATGTCTTTCTCAACAACAGCCTGATCCGGTTGAACAGCTTATTCCAGACTTGTACCCTTCTTATGCAGTTACGAGAGCCATGAAAAAATGGCAAGACCTTGAAAACGAAGCTGATAAAATACAGGCAGACAAAATCAACCTGTCTGATACCTTTTTCCTGAGCTTGTTTGAAGATTCAGCCCAATCTGCGGGAAAAGAGACTAGCGAAATCCAAAATAGTGTATCGAAATCCAATCTTATTAAAGAACAACAAAATGATCCAGAAATCTCAGTACTTTACCAAAAGGCCTCAGGTGAGACGGACGCCGCAGGCGATCCAGTGTGCTATTTTATTAAGAACAGAGTGTTAATGAGAAAATGGCGACCCCCCAAAGTTTCTGCCGATGATGAGTGGGCATTTCAGAACCGAATCGTTGTTCCTAAATCATATCGATCAGAGATTCTTAGTTTGGCCCATGATACTCCACTATCCAGTCATTTGGGAATAAAACTTTACAAGAAATAATTACACATTTTTATTGGCCGGGTCTTAGAAAAGATGTTGTTCAGTTCTGTAAAACTTGTCACACTTGTCAGGTAATTCCAAAAGCACCATTAAGACCGATCCCAGCCTTCAAGGAACCCTTTAGCCGAGTAATGATTGATTGTGTCAGACCACTATCTAAAACTTGCAAAGGAAATCAGTACTTACTATCATGTGTGCCTCAACTCGATTTCCAGAGGCAATACCTTCGAGAAATATTAAAGCAAAAACTATTGTCCAGGCACTTACTAAGTTTTTTACTTTATTTAGTCTTCCAAAGTCCATCCAGTCGGACCAAGGATCGAATTTTATGTCAGGCTTATTCCAACAGGTAATGCATGAACTAGGCATCAAACAGTTTAAGTGCCTATCACCCAGAAAGTCAAGGAGCATTGGAAAGGTTTCACCAAACATTAAAGTACATGATTAGAATGTATTGCCAAGACACCGAGAAAGATTGGCACAAAGGAGTCCACTTGCTTTTGTTCGCTGCGTGCAACTCAGCCCAAGAATCTTTAGGCTTTACTCCATTTGAGCTTGTTTTCGGACGTAACATTAGGGGACCTCTTAAACTCCTGAAAGAGAAGTTGCTTGACCATGATGTTGATTCAAAGAATCTTTTGCAGTACGTATCGGATTTTCATACGAAACTTTCGAATGCATGTAATTTGGCCAAAGTAAACCTAGCCTCTGCCCAAAAATGCATGAAAGAGAAATACGATAAAAATTCAGTTAGGTGAAGTTTTAAAGCCGGTGAAAAGGTACTTGCATTTCTTCCAGTTCCTGGAACACCCTTGCAAGCCAGATATTTTCACCCATATGTAGTGGAAAGGAAAGAGAGTGAGTTAAACTATGTAATAGCTACACCAGATCGACGTAAACAAAAGCAACTCTGCCATGTGAATATGTTAAAACTGCATCATGAACGAGGGAAAGTAGAGCAATGTGTGAATGCAGTTAGCTTGGGTAGCGATAGTAGTGATATACCCGAGGAGTTGGAAAAATTCAACTTATCTGAGACTGCAACAACTAAACTGAACAACTCGGACACTCTTCGCCAAATACACTTGAAGCTAACACATCTTCAAACAAGTCAACAGGAAGACATACAGCAACTCATGCGAGAATATTCCCACCTATTTCCTGATGTTCTGTCTCGGACCACCATGATCTTACATGACATGGATGTTGGCGACGCGACATCAGTCAAACAACACCCTTACCGTTTAAACCCTTCCAAACAAGCATACCTAGACCAAGAAATAAACTACCTCCTCGAGAATGACCTGATAGAGCCCAATCACAGCAGCTGGAGTTCACCATGTATCCTAGTACCAAAACCTGATGGGAGTTATCGCATGTGCACGGATTATTGGAAAGTTAACAATCTCACCAAAACGGACAAGTTTCCTATCCCATGAATGGATGACTGTGTTGACAAAATCGGCCACGCGAAGTACATCTCAAAATTTGATCTTTTAAAAGGCTTTTGGCAGATTCCTTTGAGCAAACGTGCAAAAGAAGTATCAGCTTTTGCCACTCCGAGTGGTTTGTACCAGTATAAAGTAATGCCCTTTGGTATGAAGAATTCCCCAGCAACCTTCCAACGTCTTATAAATTACCTCATCGCTGGTATCAAGGGATGTGAAGCATACATCGATGATGTTATAATTTACAGCAACACCTGGGAAAAGCACCTTGAGATAACGAACAAGTTTTTTCAACAGCTAAGTGAATCAAACCTCACAGTTAACCTCAGCAAAAGTGAATTTGGATGTGGTCATGTCACCTATCTTGGTCATATTGTTGGCCAAGGTAAAGTTAAACCAATTGATGTAAAAGTCGAAGCCATTTCTGTGTTTCCACAACCTTCCTGGGCATGCCAGGATATTACCGAAAGTTTTGTCCCAATTTCTCATCCGTTACCAAACCTCTTAGTGAGCTACTCAGAAAAAACGTCAAGTTTGTTTGGACAGAACGTTGTCAATTGGCTTTTGAAAAACTTAAAGCTTTACTACAAAGTGCCCCTGTCTTGTCAGCCCCAGACTTCAACTGTCCCTTTAAACTTGTGGTGGATGCAAGTGACATCGCTACCGGAGCAGTACTGTTACAAGAGGATCAAGCAGGAATTGATCACCCGGTGTGCTACTTTTCCCGTAAGTTCAACAGCCATCAACGAAACTATTCAACAATTGAAAAGGAATGTCTTGTGCTTATCCTCGCCTTACAACATTTCGATGTCTATGTGTCTTCAATGATCATAATCCATTGGTTTTCTTGCACAAACTGAAAAACAAGAACCAGCATTTGTTGCGCTGGAGTCTCATTCTGTCAGAATACAACCTCAACATACAACATATAAAAGGACGCAACAACCTGATTGCTGATTGTCTATCTCAACCATAGTTAGACCTTTCACGAACCTGCATGATGACATTAAAACGAAAGTTTTTCACAAACTTTCTTTTAAGGGGGAGGGTGTTACATGTATATAGTAGATATTATATTTAGGATATATTGCTTTCGTGCATTTCGTGCATGAGTGAGGAAATAGTTAAACCTCAAAACGCAACACAACGGACATCCTGTACTGGAACAAGCTTTTATGCACCGTTTCACGTAAAGAAAATAGTCATAATCCTAACGTATAGAAGACAGAGCACAACTCAGCAGTGCATGCATTATTCATAAGGTGTTAGCCTGAATAACATCATTACGAACCAAAGTCTTAAAAGGAATTATCAATATCAAGAACCAAACAAATCAACAGAACCGAAGAAACCAAGAAGTCAAAGTCGTCAAAGAAATCAAAAGAACCAAAATCCAAGAGCGTACAGAGTGATCAGAGTTGTGCTCAGTCTCACAGCAGTATAATACATATTTCAAGGTTAGAAAGAATAAAGATGCTAATCTTTAAGTAATTCAAGTAAAGTAAAATAAATAGTTGAAAATATAGCTGGTTTTGTATTCTTTGTTGTGAGCAAATTGAACCAAAAGCAGCCACATAATTCAATAAGGACCAGCTCGTAACAATTGGTTATCCAAACCATGGGCTTACACACATCTTCCTGAAACACATCTTCCTCTTAAGCTAACGGCTCATGGTAACAATATAAATCAAGTTAATTCGGAAATCTTAATTGGAGTAACGTTAGACAGTAATTTGAATTTTAATGACCATATTGATACTCTATGCAAGAAAGTGTCGCAAAGGATTGGCATCTTGAAGAATATTGAGAAGAATCTTCCTATAAAAGAATGAATTCTGTTCTTCAATTCAATGATCAAGCCCATTATGCTACACAGTGGTCCAGTTTGGGACTCCTGCTCACGTGAAAACATTGATAAAATCACTAAATTACAGAAAAGAGCTGCCTGTGTAATTTTGGAAGCAGATAGTCGTGAGAGTAGCGACTCTCTCTTTAAACCACTGAACTGGTTAATAATTAGTGACGAAATTGAACTTAGGAAATGCTGTTTAATTTATAAGAGAATTAATGGCCTAACTCCCAATTATATAAATAATATGCTTGTAAGGAACACTGAAATTCATTCACGATCAACTAGACATTGTAATGTCAACTTAGTTTGTCCCAGATACAGGAGAGACTGAAGGACGTAGAACATTTCAGGTGTTAGGGACAAAACTATGGAATACGATACCAGTAGACATTAAGAAAAAGGAATCTTATAACTCTTTTTATAGAGCAATTTGTACCTATTATTACACTAAATAGAGTTTGTACTATATATAGATATGGTATCTATGTTGTTTTTATATCCATTTTTGTCTATTTTGTAGGTTTTTTTTTAGTCTGTTTATGTAATTTATACATTTATTTACTGAATTTGAGGGTCACGTGTTCATCAGTGCAAACTGTTGAGTGTAACCTTCTTGAAATAAAGTTGTCTTATCTTGTCTTGTCTAGAATACCACATACTTGTTACCCACCAGGACTGCACACTATCACAGCATATATCAGATCATTTTGCACTCATCACATTTTTTTTTCTGTTTTCGGAATTAAAGAATTGGCTTTCTCCAATAATTCCAATAAGTCAAGTTTTGCATGTTGCACTCAGCAGTAGCTAATCAAACCTGACATTTTCCAATACAGGTGCAGACATCATGTACATCTTCGAATAAATCCACTGAAGAATCTCATCAAATGTGCATATCAAATGTCTATGCAGCCAACAATCCCACATCATCACTTCAGCATTTTAGTGAAGTGTATAAAAGCAAATGGTGTATGGAAAAACAGGAAGTGAGTTTGTACACTTTATCGCAGAAGCAATTCAAGAAAAGTGTGCTGTTTTCTTGGGCAGTGTAAGGTTTTTTCAATATTAAGTGACAGAAGCGAAGATCAGAAAATAAAATCCAAAAAGGAAATTCTCTTGATTCGCACAGAAATGGCATTCCAGTTTACATAATTGCAAGTCTCCTTGATGTGGAGAAATTGGGTGGCAGGAATGCAGATTCCATCATAAGTGGAATCAACAGCCTTTATAAGATGTCAGTCAAAAATTATCAATGGGAAATTAGTAAGTTGTACCACAGATGGCGCAAGCATGAACACCAGTAAGTACAATGGTGTCCTTACCTGACTAAAGAAAAACTGTCCATGGTTAACGATTCACTGTGCTAACCATAGAATTGAGAGCAATTGAAGGAAACAATTACATGTTAAACAATTCCAGAAAATTAAAAGGCCAGGTTAATAAGCGGGCAGCAAAGCTTGGTATAGATCATTACCAGATGCCCAAAATTCATGGCACTCAGCTTGAACCTGGTCAGCTCACTCCTTAGCTTATGAAGATGAAGTTGAAAACACATAGGGATATAGTGTGAATGCACATGCCAAGATTAGCAGGCTTCTAAAGAAGCTTAAGTGCATTCATTTAGGTGTACAGTTGTCTATTTTGACTTACTGGAACAAATTGCCCCGAAGTCTGGTATTTGAAGTGGAAACTCTTAAGCCCTGAGGTTGCCTTGTCTGTTTCACAAACAATTATGCAGTTCCACAGCAAGAAAGAGGAGATTGGAACAGATGACGAGCATGTTACTTGTTAAGTTATTTCAGATTGTGGTGTTGCAAAAGGAGAATTTGTCAAGGCAGGAGACAAGAGAAAACATAGGGATAACCAAGAGTATGTCACAGCTGAATTTCAAATGAATGACTTTGACATGGTGCAGAGTTTGCAAAAGGTTCAACAGATTAAAGAAAAAGTCATTCCTTTGGTGATTGACACACCAAAGTCTCGTTTCATCAACATCATATAATAAACGATGAAATAGTTTGACTCAGGGTTATGGAAATGAAGATATTACTGTAATGGCAACTCATTTTGAGAAGCCATTGTCACTTGCATCCTTCAAAATCTCCAGTGCCCTTCAAGAGTGGAAAAGTTTTAAGGTCTTTGTAAGAAGCTACTACTCTAAATTGCCCAAGGCAAAGTCAGTGTGGTCTTATATCTTCATGAGGAGTTCTCAAACCCCTGTAAGTTGTCAAGAATTGCCTGTGTGATTCACCACTCGAGCAAACTTTTGAGTTTGCAAACCTTGGGATCCCATCCCCCATTGCTATCCTTCTACAACCACAACTCTCCACACACTATGTGCAACTACTACCATGCACCACATGTCAACTAGGAATGAACATCACAACTTTATCCCAATTTCATTTACTGCTCACCAGCTGACACTTACCCAAGCTCCAATAACCTCTCCAGCAAACTACCCAATTTCTACATGATGGCATGACACGAACTATTCAAGTCACACAACAATTTTGGTAAGCTGACACTTTTTCTTCACACTATTATTCCATTTTATGATTCCTTTTCCTTCTGACTGGAAAAGATCAACTCCCAACCCCAAATCCTTGCTGAAGAGGCCACCATCAAATGCCAAGTGAAACAGATATCCAGGGCTGTCTCCCAAACGAATTTTACATGAGACAATGTTATGCATCTTTTATTCTCTTCTTTTCTCTTGTCCAACTGCATAGCAGGCCTCTCAGTGGGACACGCGCAAGCGCGCTGGCATGCGCCCCACTGATGTTACATGCACAAATGTTAATTTCTGCTAGCCTGTCAAACTGTTTTGTTTTCAAAATGCTCCCGTCTTGAATGAAAGCCTTGTCATCTATGGAAACAACCCACTTTGGAGCAGAGAAGAGAAAGAGGCCATATTAGAGCATGCTGTTGAAATATATGACATCAAACAGATGGAAAAAGGTCTCTCAATCAAACGAAATCATGTCAGTGTGAAATATCATTAACGTTGCTGACTAGGTCCACGCAACACTTGACCAAAACGAAAGCAGTAGGGAGGACAATGTATCCAAACTTTTCCAAGAAGAATTTGAAAGTGACTCAGCCTGAAGCAATATCTTAACATTTCTGTTCCTTCTTTTGTTATAAAAAACGTTGATATGACATTGTATTCATATCAGAATTAGATTAATGTAATTACAAGCAAATTGAAAGTTTTTATTTTTTGACAATCATCTCCACATTTGTTGCTAATTAATCGCTCATGCAAAGTAATCTGCCCATGTGATAGACTGCTCGCACCAAATTTCCAACGTGAGAGGCCTGGCATAGCAATCTAATATATCTAGGAAAAATTCAGAACATGCTCACTTTATAATTCCATTTTCCAGCCAGTTGAAATTTTTAACTATTTTTACAATGCTTATGTAGGCTCCTACATCAACTCTGAGACCAAGACTCATACTTTTCAATATGATTTTACATGGCATGCCCTTATGTGAAGCTATCCTATGTGCATTGTAACCTGGGGTTTAAAGCCATTCTATTATTACCATGTTGACTCCCAGTTATTAAATCATTACATTTACATAACTATAACACCAGTGTGGTTCCAATTACCAACTCCAAAAAGATGCTGTCTATCTTGTAGGGAATGGGTAGAGCTAATCCAAGCTTGCCCAGACTGTGTAGTTCAAGAAATGGCTTACTTAACACCTAACACATTCAACACCATATACATAGCTAAGTCCAAAGTGCAAATTCCTTGCCTATGGATATTAAGTAGTTTGGCACTGACCTTGTTTGAGCCTCACACCTCTAAACACAAACACCTAGCCTAATTCATAAATACTGATATCTATAGTTGTCCTGTTCGTCTAGTGGGTAATATGGTGAGAACCAAGAATTACTCATTGCTTTGAAAAACGCCTAACAAGGCATGAACACCCCTGATGAAATCCTGGATCTTGACCTTGAAAATGGCTTGCTTTTGAAACAGATTGAGGATGATCCTATAAACGATGCTGACATAGATGAGGTTGCTCTTTTAGAGAGTGACCAACTTGAATGAGAGCATAATTGAGGGTATCCAAACATGTTACAAACAATGCACAAAATACAACTCCACAGAACCACTTCAACATAACTGAAGAGAACCTCCATAAACACGAATGCAACTGATCAAGTCAACATGGACATCGAGGAAGCCAACAACTGAATATCAATGAACAGAACACCACAAGCTGGCCCAATGAACATAGACATTGGCAACATCCCCAACCACTTGAATATTTTAGAACTCTTTACACACTGAAACAAATGGAACAAACAACAAGCAGCAATAGACAATTTAACAGAACACTACAACTCCAGTACGACCCCAGAAAGACTAAGAGTTAAACAAATGCAAAATCTACCAAGCACCACAATTCAGAGAACATTGGGAATGGATATTAAACAATGCCTCAAATGGTCTACTTGAAGTGATCCTTGACTACCACCAATGTGCACTACAAGACACATTGACATGAAAATGCAACACCCAGAACAAACTAGCTGACTAAATAAGCAACAAGACCAATGAAATAAGCAACAAATGCACAAGATGCATGATCACAGCCTCACTTCAATCTACAAGAAAATTAATAAGACTACAATGAAACCAATGCTCCAACAAAGTTACATAGACCAGAAAACACATCCACTGACAAAAACCTACCATGTATACACAACCCAACCTTCCTCCTTCCACAACACCACACCCATTTCACACAAGAGCAATAACATCCCATCACCAATTAGAAGTACCAAAACCACTAACACCAACATGACTGCCTCCAAAACAAACACACTTCATGCAGTAGACAACAACCACCTTCAAGACAATCACAAACCAACCACACGTCTTTAACAATTCGATGAGCCAGACCATCCTTATTGCCCACACCTACCACAGACCACTCTACACCACAAGGACATCGATATACCAAAGTACAATCCAATACAACTAACAAGCACATCACTACCAACTTAACCCAACACCATTCAACATGGTATGCAGGATTTTCTAATCAAACATCTACAACCACCAATAACAAAAAACTCCATTCTTAAATACATAATAACCAATACAAAAACAAACTCCAACTACACAAAAAAAGCTCACAACCACCTTATCTGATACACCAGCATCCAAACCTCCTCTCCAAAGGACTCAAGTTCACCCCATCACCCAACCCTGCACACTATAATAGTCTACCAATCCTTTCTTAACTACAGATATAACATCTGTTTTAATGGCAGTTTGTTGACCATCAAGTAAGCAGGAAATTTTGTGATGTGCCTGAAAATGTTCCAATTGAAAGCCATTTATTTTTTCCATTTGTGTTAGATAAAACAGATCTGACAAGCTTTTAACATATGAAATTATCATTGCAAAGTACAAATCTTTGCAACCTTACAAGGTGAGATAGGACTTTGTTTTCATAATTGTTTTCATAATTGTTCCACAGATTGGGGGAATGGTGTATAGCTTGGGCATGGTTATGATGGAAAGTCTCTTCAATAGAGCGGTGTGAAAAGTTTGAAAGAGTATACTGGAAGAAGTACTCTGAACTGAAGATTCAATACATTCTTGTTCCAACCAATGTTGTTCCCTGTGTGTATGGCTTGGGAGTGGTTTTAGTATGGTTAACAATGTGCAGCCACTCCAGAAAATTCAAATGGTCATTGACCTTGCGCCTTTGCAGATATTTCTTGGCAATTTTATCTTCAGAGACTTTATCTGAATTTGGCACAATATACTTAGTTCTGCTGCATGACCATGCCACTGTTGTAGAGAACATTGAAAACCACGTGTCAGGTTCTGCAGGTTTGTTACAGTGAAACCTGAGTTTTACAACCTCCCCTTTTACGACCACCTGTCGTTAACGACCACTTTTTCAGGCATGGACACTTTATCCTTCAAATATACCTGCCGTGAGCGACCACTTTTTAGCAGTCAAAATGGAATAAAATACCTGTCATTTGCGACCATTAATATTTAGAATGGACTTTAACCATAGAGAAATCTCACCTTCGAAACAATGTCCTAATGCCTTATGCTGACGGCAACACAATAGGTGGCATTTCTTTTAAATTCTAAAATTAGAATATGAGTTAAGTTCAGACGTCTGATATCACAGACGGAGAAAGGTTTGGAGTTGGAAACTGAACCGCCAGCTGTGACCATTGACAAGGCTGCTGCTATGGTGGAAGGATTGCGACGTTTTGGCCTTGAAAACAACAAGCCAGAAATAATCGAAGCCATGCTTCAAATTGAGGGAACAATACAGGAACTAAAATTCGAACGCATTAAGAAATCAAAACAATCCTTGCTAACCACTTTTTTTCCACTTAGTAAATAAGCTTAATAGATATATGTAGTCTGAAATTATAGTTCACTGTTGTAAATAAAGTATTTCATCAATAAATACATGTATAGTTATTTGTGTTATCAGTTGTGGACAGTGCCTTTTTTCAGAAGTTATATTTAAAGTCGTTGCCATGACGTCATATTCCAACCTGTGATTAACGACCACCTGTCATTTACAACCACTTTTGCAGGCAAAATGGGTGGTCGTAAAACTCAGGTTTCACTGTACTAATAAGGTATCGAATTGCTGCTTGACTGTCTGTGTGTACAGTCTTGCCATTAACTAACATATCTGAGCAACATTCCTATTGCACTGCTTGGTAGTCCATGGAGCATTTTAATGTCGGAAGAATCATTGATATATGTTTATAGGTTTAACCCTTTATTTACCACGCTGCCCTAAACCGGCCGCAAAAATATAACTTTTGCTTCACCTACTCCTCCCTGTTTTAGTTTTTTTGCCTTCTTTGCTGTTTTGAATAATTATAGGAGTATTGACCAATCACTTTTCGGCTTGTGCGCATAATTACGTATATTTTCAAAGCTTCTGAGGGTTTTCCTTCGTGTGAATAATTTCATGCCCCATGTCCGCCATGGCTGCACGGGAAGTCATCGAACCACAACAGTTACACAATGTTTTTGGTGAATCTGACGAAGAAGACTTCTTCCGATTCAAAAATCCAGGGGATATCTCTGATATAGATTTTGAAGGCCATACTTCTGAGTCAGATGATGAAGAAAGCGATGAAAGTGATGGTGAAAGATCAGACACGTCTCAACAACCTTGGAGTTCATCTTTGAGCAACGTCAGAGTTGAAGCGTTTGTTTCTCCCATGGGACCTACTTTTCAGCCGCCAGAAAATCCGTCTGCCCTATCCTTATTTGAGAAATTGTTTGGTGACGAGATTATCGATAGGATAGTTCAAGAGACAAACCGCTATGCTCATCAGAAGTTGACAAACGCCGAGAATCTTGCTCATTGGATCGACACCACACGTGCGGAAATCAGAGCATACCTTGGTGTTGTGATCATGATGGCTATCAACTATCTCCCGCAAGTAGCCCTTTATTGGTCTTCTGACGTGTTTCTCAGTAATGAAGGCATAAAGAAGATCATGACGAGGAATCGCTTCTTTGAAATTAGCAAATATTTGCATTTCATTGACAGCGCAAGCGAGCCAAAACGTGGTGAAGATGGTTATGATCGTCTGTACAAGATCCGACCAGTTCTTGACTACTTGAAGACAAAGTTCCAAGAGTCGTTCAGTCCTGGAAAGAACTTGTCAGTCGATGAGGCTATGGTTGGTTACAAGGGAAGGCTGTCTTTCAAACAGTATATGCCCGCAAAACCAACTAAATATGGCATCAAAGTTTGGATGGATGCTGATTCGGCTAACAGATATGCCTTGAATTATGAGGTGTATTTGGGGAAGGACAAGGATGGTTAACACTCAATGGAGAATGGTTTGGGTTACTATGTCATGATGAGTATGACCGAACCATACTGGAACAAATTCCATTGTGTTTTTTGATAATTTCTTCAATTCACCAAAATTATTGGTCAATTTGATAAACAAAAACATACACATGTGGGACAGTCAAACCAAAGCGCAAAGGACTCCCACCACCTCCATCAAGTAAACTGAAGCCAGGAGAAAAGGTTGTTCTTCAGAAAGGCCTGACCAATCTGGTTTATACCCAGTGGCGTGATAAACGAGATGTCAGAGTGCTTTCAACCAACGCCTGTCCAAAGGAATCTGATGTTCCCATTCAGCGTCAACAAAGGAACACCCCTGAGCCAGAAGTTGTGAATAAACCACAAGTAATTGTAACCTACAACAATAATATGGGTGGTGTTGATCTTTCTGATCAACTCCGTTCATATTATTCACTTGCATGTACTTCACACAAGTGGTACAAGTATATATTTTATTTTTTGTTGGATCTTGCCATTGATAATGCTTACATTTTGGAAAAGGAACTTCGAAGACGAAACCCGAGATCATCACTGGATTTCCGGGTTGAATTGGCAAAAGATTTGATCGGTGGATTTTGTAGTCATTCTTCTGTTGTTAAGCGGACTTTACAAGCAGCTGCTTGTGCAACCGTCGCTTCAGAGAATGCAAACAAACACTTCACCGTGAAAATTGAAGGAAGGAAGAAGCAGCGCGTGTATTGTAAGAAGGTTGAAAGACGAACTCCGAAGGGACGATGGCCAGAAACCAGTTACAAGTGCGCGCAATGTGACTTGGCATTTTGTAAAGATCCTTGCTTTCTTTTGCATCATAGTTAACCAAACTGTAGATCTATTTTTGTAAATAATTTTGAAATAGTATTTAATTAATTATTTGAGTCTTTTATAGTGTAAAATGTTCAAAACTGATGGCTTGATTCTGACTGGTGTATACACAATGGCGCTAAATTCAAACACACTGTTGTCAATGTATCATAAAAAATGTACTTATTCTGTCAAAAGCGTCAATCTAAATGTAAAAATTTATTTTTTGGTTATCACTGACACTTTTTGTGTAATTTTATTGTTCAAACACCCCTCCAGTTTCTACTGAGCATGTATATTGTGTTTTGCACTCTGCCGAGATTGAAAATCCTGAAATACAGCTGGTAAATTGGGCCTGGGCACTGCCAGAAAGCCTGGTAAAGAAAGGGTTAATGCAAATTCCATGGCTGGGTGTTTTAGGTGATGGTTGCAGTGTCCATCTTTCAATTCAAAATATGATTCTTTGAGTTGTAGGTTTAGACAATAGGCAGATTTATCAGAATGCTGTAGATAAGAACTACATAAGCAAGCCAGGGATTGGATCATGGTGTTGTTTTAGTGACGTCATTGAGCCAAATTAGCTAATGAACATGCACAGTTCACATTTCCTAAAATTCAAAATGATAAAAGTACATTTTTACATCCTGCAATCTGTTTGTACATTTTGGACAATGTGTAGAGCACTTTTTGCACCAGAAAAGAAATGAATCTGAAATATCATTTGCAGGATTGTCCTGATACATTAATATGAGAAGATTCTATATTCCATTCCCTGGTAAAGGCTTGCTGGGGTTGCTCATCATTTTGCAATCCAAGCCTTGGCTGATATTCATAGTCAAGAATCTTCCCTGGCAAATCTGGATATTCAAGAACTAAATGACTTGTTCTCAGATTGTGATGGGGAAGTCTGTTGAGCAAAAGAATTGAGGATCTCACAGTTGAATGCAATAACTTCAAAGTGACTATACAAGGTAGAGCAATATGAGTCAGAGGAGGAATTGGTAAGATTATTGGATTCCAAGAATCAAAATTCACAATATTTACTAAATACTAAAAATTGGAACAAGTAGTTGTTGAGCAACTAGTGTGGAATATAAATGGCATGCAATGCAATTCAGTATCAAGTCTGGCAAAACCTGTTAATAGAAGTTATTATTTCAAGAAAGTTCGGAAAGTTAATTTCTTATTAATAGAAACCATCACTTGAGTTTACTGGATGATTATTAATCACTGGTGAGGAAACACAAGGAAATATGCAATTAAATAATTCACTATGCACTATAAGGTCACTCAATTACTTGAGCAATTTGGAATATTAGTGAAACTCAGTTCTGTAGAGTTTATAAGGAAACTTGTCAAACTATGTAGTATGAAATACATAAAAACAAAATAAGACAATTCAGAGGTAGGGACTTTAAAAACTGCTTATTGATTACGACTAATATGAACAAGTATACTTGCCTCAAGATAAAAGGGAAATTGAATATCAAAATAAGTCAAGGAAGACCTCCACTTATTAAGAGAAGGGACCTTTGTTCTGTGGAACAAAAGTAATGGAGGAATCGGATAACACGATATTGAAATATCAAGAATTTGGTAAGCAAACACCTAGATATTTAAAGAGCTTTAGGTGTGGAAATGTTCAAGAATAACTCCTATAAAGAATGTCAAACTGTGGCACTATAAAAAGGAAAATAAGAATAAAAATGGTCTTCGTTAGGTCCTGTTATTGGTCTGGCCAATGTAACAATTGGCTGAAATGGCAGTAAACAATGTCGAATAGTTCAGCACAAGTGTCAAGGGAATTTTCCGCAGTTATTGAATACAAATATTAAAAAGCGATTCCAACGATAGACCAGATAGTAGATGAGTAAAACAAACGAAAGAGTCGTTTAAACATTTGGTGTAAATCATCTATGTGATGTAGAAAATCCAGAAATCGCAACAAAAGCAAATAAGACAAACAGATGTGTGTTTACATCGATTGCCGTGCAAAAAATGTCTGGACAAGACGTTGGAGGGGGCGCAATGGCGTGAAGATAATTAACGTGCTTTTCTTGTAGAAATGTTCAACAATAAATCCCGTATAGAATGTGTAAAACTATCACAATATGACAATGAACAGAAGAATAAAAGCGTTCTTCGTTAGGATGATCCGTAAATGGTCTGTCCAATGCAACAATGAGGAAGGGATTCGCCCAACTGCCGCGGGAAGTAAGTGCGGTAATCGAATGTAAATATTCAATGAAAAGCAATCCCAACGAGACCTGATACCAGATTAGAAAAACTAACAAAAGAGTAGTTCAAGCACTTACTATGAGTCGTTAACCTGATGTTGAATACCCACAAATCCGAATAAAAGAATAGAGCGCAAAGACATGTGTTCACAATGATTGCCTTGTAGAAAAGGCCCAGAAAAGACGCTGCAGGGGGCGAAGGAACAATATGGCGTCATCTCTGAGTTATGAATAAATAGTAATTGACAGAAGGTTATATGACGGGCATGAAATTATGGTTTGTTTGGAATTTCTATAAGGTTTTCAAAGTATTTCTATCGTTGACTTAGTATTATAATGTGATCACGGCTTGAACAACGTTTTAATGAACTCGGTCGTTATGTAGACTTGGGTATCTAATCTAAGATTGTTTACTTCTACAATTATAAGTTAAGAAAGTATTAGGATCAACTGTCATGCATTCTGGCAAAGAATGGAAGATTTTAAAGTAATAAGCGACCCAAAATCTTTCACATAATTCAATGTTTTGAGCTTCCAATGCCCAATTAATATTATTTCTGAAAGATCAGATGAAATGGCTATGTTAAAATATCCGAAACATGAACTGAACCTTAAAGTTATGCTGCAATAAAGTGCACTTTGGCATATAAAATTAAAGTTACAGTTACAGTTATTATGCAATATGTTTAAGTAGAGTGAAGGATGAATTTTGTTTAAGAGTTGTAAATATTTGGAGAATTACAGGCAATGACATCTGAGAATAGATTAACAAGTTCAAGTGAGCAATTGTTCCCCAACGAACATATTGCATTATGTTTACCGGATAACTTAATACTTCTTGAAGAAACTGCTAAAAACCAAAACTAAAATTCCCAATTTTCAACACCACTTTAATTGTAAATGAAGAAATAGTGAAGAGGAGAATGAAAAATGCATGTTGATAAGTTATTAGGTTTAGCTCAGTTGTTTTTTTTTTGACTAAATAATGCTTATAACATTATTAAACGGTAAGCCTTGAATGTTCACAAAACTAAATGGCAAAGAAACTGGCAAGAAAATGAACTGCAAATGTAAGTCTTGATAGATTATTTTGATCAGTATTTGAGAAGACTAAAGAGATTTAATCAAGCTTTAGATCACCGATATATTTACATATTATTATGAATGTGAAGTTGGTTAAATATGATGATGATTAACAGGTTTAAGGGAGAGATATGTCTTTATAGGTTCCAAGGCTCAAGTGAGTTTAACTTCCATATTGGTGCACCTTCTAAATGAAACACCAGCATAAAGAGAAGCAACATGCACTTTCCTATATTTCATGACCATAGATGTTATCTAATTTCTCTGATGATGACAATACTTGCATAGTGTAAAAACAGGACAATAATTTACAGAACTACAGTGGGAAAATATATCCAGAAATGTCCAGGCTGCACTGAACTTAACTTCTGTAAAAATGAATGGTGAACCTGAAAGGTTCCAAAAATAACATTTAAACACAAAACACTATCACATGGATGACATGCATGATTTATGGTATATTTCTCATACTGTTAATGACAAGAATGTGGACATTTTATGACCCAGAAGATAGTCCAAACAATAAGGTAATATAACAAGTGACATGTTGAGATCAAATTTTAATAAATAATCATAATGTGAGGCATCCTTGATCTAATGCTGTGTCACATACATATAACTTGACTATTTAAAGATATTGATATGTCTATTTGAATATAGCGAAAGAGCATTTTGTTTAAAAATTATGAAACATCAAATAATGCATGAGAATGGGCTGAAGACAAAATAATTTAGATTTATAGTACAAAAAATATCTTAATCAATTTGTAGGTTGTCCCTAAACTTAACTTCACTAAAAATTAATGTTATAATGTTGAACGGTGAACCTCAAAGGTTTCCAAATCAATTATCATATGGATAATATACATAATTTATGGTATATTAGTGATGCTGTAAATGACAACAATATAGATATTTCATACCTCAGAAGATAGTCCAACCATCTGGGTAATATGACAAGTTATATGTTGAGATAAAATTTAAATAAATATTGTCATAATGTAGAGCATCCTTGATCTATGCTGTCATGTTCATGTGTATATAATTTGACCCTTCAAAGATATCAAAATGTTTATTTGAATGTGGTGAAATATTAAACATATACTAAAAGTTTATGGTATAATGCATGACAATGGGGTGGAAACTTCATGACAATTTACAGATTTACAGTCGTAAAAATATCTTGATAAACATCTGTGCTGCACTGAATTTAACTTGAGTAAAAATTAATGTTATAATGTTGAACGGTGAACCTCACTTAAACAACAAACACCATCATATGAACGACATACATGATTTACAGTATATCTGTGATGCTGTAGTAAATGACAAAAATATAGACATTTCATGATCCAGAAAATAATTCTAGCATTTGGGAAATATAACAAGTGACATGTTGATATCGGATCTAAATAAATATTCTCATAATGCAGAGCATCCTTGATCTATGGTCTCATGTATGTATAATTTGACCATTGAAAGATATTGAGACATCTACTTCAATGTTGTGAAAGAGCATTTGATTTAAAAGCGGTGAAATATTAAATAACTATAGTAAAAGTTAATGGTATAATGCATGGGGATGGGGTGAAAATAGGATGGTATTTTACAGATTTATAGTGGAAAAAATATCTTGACAAATTTCTAGGATGCTCTGAACTTAACGTCTGTAAAAATTAATGCTATAATATTAAATGGTAAACCTCAAAGTTCCCAAATCAATTATCATATGGATGACATACATAATTTATGGTAAATTAGTGATGCTGTAAATGACAACAACATAGATATTTCATGATCCAGAAGATAGTCCAAGCATTTGGGTGAGATGAAATTTAAATGAATATTGTGATAATGTAGAACACCATTGATCTATGCTGTCATACAATAGTCATGTATATGCATATATATATTGAGAAGTCTATTTGAATGTACTGAAAGAGCACTTCGTTCAAAAATGGTCAAATACTAAACATGTATAGCAATAGTTTAAGTTAAGAATCTGTAATGTTTCCCTGAGTTTAGAATTGTTAGAAAAATTTACTAAGGTTAAACAGTATTCCAAAGAAAAAGGGTAGTTGTTGGCCCATAAACATGGATATTCAACAGATGTCCTGCTGAAAGTTTGCAGATTACAGAAATTTAGGCAATCCTCAAATCACAACATGTGATGAGAGTATGTTAGGATGTGATTTGAAAATTATGTAAATTGTTTCTATACAACCACCAAAAGCCACATAGGAGTGATGAAACAAGTTAGTTTGAAGGTCCATTAGCAATAATTGTAATGTTCCCAGCTTCAATCTGACTTTGTTTTTCCCAAGTTCCATAAATCTTATCTAATTATCTCTGACATCACAAGGTTACATATTTTCATTTCCTACATTACTAATTAGTTAACAAGATTATGTTTCAATTAGCCTCTTGTCATTACAGATGATAAACAATACTTTTAAGATTACACAAACAGGATATGAACATATTTTTTCTGCAGACAATTTACCTGCAGTCTGACAGTTACACTCTTCCTCTACTAAAGTTTTTGTCTCAAAAACTAACGTAATTTTACAAAGATATATTGAAAAGCGAAGTCAATTGATTACTAATTATAATGGTCTATAAAATAAAGTGAAATCATAAGAATAACGTACTGGTGGGCATGTGATTTTCTGAAGGTGGTAATGTGGTTTGACCTGGGCTTCACCTCTGGGTCTATGTGGAGATGGTAGTATGATGGGCGGTTGAGGCAAGCTGTAGACTATTGTAAAATCTCCTGACTCATGTCCAGGAGAAACAATATGCCCCTTATCTGAAGGTAGAAAATACAACTTAAGATCATCATGATGAACAACCATCTCTTTGCCTTCTTTAGATCATACACGATAAGTCAGTTCTAGTCTACTCACTACCTTATACGGAACAATATACTTCCAACTAACACTGTATGAAAATATGAATTTACAACTATAGTAAACACAATGCAAATACAATGTAAATACCTTATTTGGTCATATTTTTTCATATTTACAGAAAACGTAATTTGGTGTTTCCATTGGGTTTATAGTGCTTGTCCAAATGTGGAAAATGTCGGATTTACAACTCTTTTGATGATTTGTGCAAACATAAAGAACATATGCAAATTTGCTATAGGTAAATTTGACATCATCCAAATTTTAAGAAAATATCATATTTGTGCAATATTTAACCATGCATGAAAATGCGTAAATACCGAATTAACATTTCATTTGATAATGCAAATAAACATGAAGAATATATATATTCAATTGCTATAAATTTAACATCATACAGATTTGAAGAAAATGTTGTACTTGCATAATACTAAATATTGGTAAACACTGAATGAATGTGGATGGCAAATAAAAATCTGCCATAGATTTGATACAAATTTTGTATATTTTTATTACATGTACATATATTAGGGCAAATAAGCGGTGAAACAAGAAATCCTACAAATGAAGCACCCCTTTATTTATACACTTGTAACAAATATAATTTGGTAATAAAAAAGATAACAGTCAAGCGAACTTAAGATTTTTTTATGAGCATTTACATGTCAAATAGATTGAATGGCTACATTTTTGTGTTCAAATCTAGTAAAATAATAGTTAAGCCTCAAACCAGGCAAGCAATAAGATATAATCTTAGACTTAGTTCAACTGGTCTAATTGAAAGTGAAACAGAAAAATGAGGCTGGTCAATTTATTTTTCATGTGTGATGTGTGCATGACTTGACAGAATTGTGGCCATATTTTCTGTTAGGAAAACAATGATCACAATGAAACAGCTAGATTGATAATAAAAATTTAAATTAAACTCCTTAGCTATTATAAATATTGAAATTAAAGTTGTCAATTTATTGCCCAGCTTGGACCGTCTAATGGGCTTGGTCTTGAGGACACTGGACCATGGATCCTCTCAAAGACCATTCCATTTCCTTTTGGCACTGTCTGGAAAGGCCATTAGGCAGTTCACTTCATTACTGCTTCACCTGGAATTGAGGTTGCTTGATGTCAGAACCAGCCAAACCATCTTGTATTTCTTGGTCATCTGAAGCAGTTTCTTCAGGTGACATATAGTCTGCTGTCATCACACAGGTATATTTACTGTTGTTCTCTGGGGTAATAAACCAGGGCTGATGGAAGCATGTAAAAGTTGGTCCGGCCAAATTAGAGACTATGAGCATGCTCCCCTGGAAAATTTGGAAAATGTAACACCTCTAGAACATGATTTACAGCATTTTCTGACCAAAAGTATTATATTTCTGTTATATTATTGGTAAAAAAATCGACCATAAAAAATAAACTTCTTTTTTGAAAGAATTATTCTTTTTAAAAACCCATTTTTCACTAAACTTGGTCCAGCCATGGCCAGGCCAACCAGATTGGTCCAATTCTTTCTTCTGCAAATTGAAGTAGAGCTAGCTGGTTACCATATTTCAAGGCATGTAAGTTGACTCCTAATTTTTTGACCAAAAAATCATGATTTTTATGATACCCTGAGTATAAGTTGAGTCCCTCAAATTAAATCATTGCCATACACAGAATAGTGTTCTAAGAAACTTCATAACATGGAAAATCTTTCAGAGTTTGTTAATATAGAAAATTACACAAATGATCGGCAGATTTTGTCAGAATGTTTCCAGCAAAGTCAACAACCTTTGACTTCATTGAAGATTCAAATCATGCTTCATGTCTTTGTCGTTTTGGAGGCATGTCCAGGGCCGTCGCGAAGGAAGTTGAACTGGGTGGGTGTGAGCGTTAATTTTGCCGACAAATGGGCGTGGCCAATCAAAAAGTGAAAATCTTAATAGATTTATTGTATTTAGGATTATCAAAGAGTTATGAAAGTTTATTATCTATTTTGGTTGCCACTATCAGTAATACATAACTACATAAGTACAGCATGCTACCAATTTTTTAATAAATGTCCTTAAGAGTTACGAATTTAGTACAGAAAGGCATTCCGCATATTAAAATGTAAATGTTCTGTTCTGCAGTGCCAGTAAGGCACTTACTTGACAGGCCAACGTCTTGACAATGTCAAGCAAGATTTTTACAACTTCTTTGTTCTCTAATTTCTTACATTCCTCTCGAATCTTAGCATTTTGCACGTCCTTGTCAAGTAAAGCATCTACGTGGCACAAAGGGTTGCAAAAACTCACATACGTACTTACAGCGGCTTTGTGACTTTCTGAACTGAAATGCATTGCGAGTTTGCCCTGTTTTGCTTTACCTCTGCTCTTCATTTTGTCCCACGTTGAAACTCCGGTTTCAGCCCAAGCGGGATCCTGTACACTTGTCCTGAACAAAGAACATGTGAAGCAGAATGCTGCATCCTTGCAGATGCTATATTCAAGGTGTGGAAATTCCTTATACCAGATGGCGGTGAATTGTCTCTGTTTAGAAACAGGTATGCTATCCTTCTGTGGAAATTTAGATAGTTCCGGTTGATGTGGACCTTGTTTTATTAGGTATTTCTTCTGATTATCACTCAGTTTTAAACTTCTAAGACCTGGATCCCAGTGTGGTAAGAGAGAACTTTGTTCTGTTTGTCGGTTTTCGTGTAACTCACCAATGTCATCATCATATCTTAATAGAGCATTCTGAAATGACTCTAAAAGGACAACAGTGTGTTTCTTGATCATTTCGGAGATTTCAATACTTTGTGTTAGAAATTCTTTTGGATTGATTTCATCTAAATTCTTGACTAGATGTGCAAGTGCACTGGCACAAGTAAGCCAAGAGTCACTGGTTGTAGGTTCATCTAATTTTGCATCCTTAAAAAAATTTAGAGTGGGCTCACCCATTAAAAATCCTTTTTTTTTACTGAGTGGAATCTGTGGAGATGAGCGTTACCTTACTTAAGTCCTCAGTTAGAACAGATGTTTTGCCAATATGTACTGCAGCAGATTCTTTCACTGAAGATTTAGAGTTTTTTGATTCCATTGTTATATCTTCTTCCATTTCCTCTTCCTGATCAAAAGAACAAAATCTTCGGTCCGTAAGGTGACGAATTTAAGCGGCAAGGTCGCCAAAATTGTTCATTGCATGTACAGGAACACAATTTTGGACAAAGACATTTAATTTACTGATTTAAATGTTGTACCTCCGGCCAGTTTTGAATTCCCATTGAAACACTGTCACTATCATCGTCTCCAGTCTCCAAAGTACCTTCTAAGCTTTCGTTTACTTTTTCAAGAGCATGTGCTTCAAACGGACTTGGACTATTGATGTCACCTGTGAGTTCATCGCCGTGCAATTGGTGTGAACAGTCAGAAACAGGCTGCCAAAAATACCAAACGGATACTTTTAATTTATGATAAAAAAAAATTGCAAACAATATGACCAGAATTGAATTATGATTAATTAAACTGCTACGAGAAGATATTACACCAAGTACAATCATTACAAATCTATTCAAATTGTGTTGTAAATAATACTGTGAAAACACAGAAAACTCCTGAAATTCAATGATCTGTATCAACATTAGTACTAAAGTCTAAAGTACCTCTATTATACATACATGTATATTTGTTTCAATTCGTTCTTCACAGCTTTCCTGTAAATGTTGCTTTCTTTTTGCTGCTTCAAAAGGGTTTTTCGGTGCTCCTAATTCTTTGTACAGGACAATTTTATTTTGCTTTCGGTATTCTGGATGGTACTTATTGTTATGATCTACCCTGTAATCATTATCGAACACTCTAGTACATACTAGACACTTAAGTTTAACTCTTCGTCATTTTGTCGCACAACCTGTAGTACTACTACTCATTTTACCACTTTCTTCATGCTTGATTTATTTAAAACTATTCAAATTAAATATATTTGGCTACCATCATTGCAAAATGCTGCGGTCAATAGGTCAGCCGTCAGCATGGTCATCGTATACGTTATGTAATAATGCTAAAAGAAAACAAAATGTTCGGCGACTACAATTCCGATTGGCGAATGCTTATAACAGCAATACTGTGAAAGACAGCAGAAGTGATATTTTTACCTATACTAGTGTTGCTCAGTGTGCTGAGTATGTATTAACTATGATGTAATTCTATTGCGGTGCCGGTGAATTGTTTATTTATAGAGATCTCTCCAAAGGCCAAAGCAGTCAAACAGTTTTCCTGACAAACTATTCATTTGCCGACAACGGCAGTTTTATAGGGGGGCGTCACACCCCCGACACCCCCTTCACGATGCCCCTGGGCATGTCAAAGTTTTTACATCATAAGAATGAGGTATGTAGTAAAATAGGTTGTCCATGTTCATGTGCCCTTTAACTAGCAATGAGTTGATTGGTCCATTTCTTGATGCATACGGAGGACTGATACTAGTATATCCAGTCTATGATTTCACTCAATTTCATCAGATTAAGCCATGCATGTCCAAGTATAAGCACTTGTAGTGTGAAACTGCAAATGGTTCACTAAATCAGTTATCGTTTATTTGAATGTACCTTTACTACTTGGATTACTGTAGTAATTATAGAGCTAATACATGCAAAAAGTCTCAGCTTCAGGAAGGAATGTTTTATTAGATTAAAAACCAATGTGGGTTTATGTCTGAATTTTTTGGTGATTCATAATAACTTTTTGAAATGCATGGCCTTACATGCCGGCGATGTTTCATTCAAATTTCTGCCCTATCAACTGTCAGTTGTAAGGTAATGGCCTACCATGGTTGCAAATGGCGATGGATAATTAGGGGTTGATTCTGGAGAGGGGGCCTGATAAACAGCTACCACATTCAAGGAAGGCATAGGGTGCACAAATTACCCAACCCTGAAACAGGGAGGTAATGACAAAAAAAAAAAAAACAATACAGGGTTTTCTAATTGGAATGAAATACAATTTACAAAAGAGATCAAAGAGAAAGGAACAGTTCCTTTCCTAGACTGCTTGGTAATGTGATAATGTCAAATTACGAACTACTGTTTATAGAAAACCAACCCATATTGACTGATTACTCAACGAATCATCTTACAACCCAACTTATATGTGATTCACCAGACGCTTTACACAATGAGAACAAGTACTTACAACATGTGTTCCGTAAGAGCAACTCTGAAGCCTTTTTCTCATATGGTTGTAGTTGTGGTGCAACAATAGCAAAACAAACGCACGATTTGGGTTATACTTGTTCTCTTGGAATAGCTCTAAACATGGGATGATATGAAAGCATACCATTTTTTTCAAACATGGCTCCTCTAGAAGAGAGTACTTTAATTCTCATGCAAAATATTCTTCTCATAATCATTAGCTGGTTACAAATATGATGAAAGCAAATGCCAAGAAAAAAAAACGTAAATTCTGGGTAAGAAAAATATTTAGAGGGAACAACTTGTGGCATCTATCATACTCTTATCCCAGAAATCAACCTTTACAACAGGGAATATTTCTATAGGTCAGCATGTTATTTTTTGTGGTTTTTGAAGAAAATACACAATATTGTTAGGTAGTAAACTTCTATCCCTTAAATAGCATTATACAGTTACTGCCCAAAAGTTTAAATACAGGGTTATTATTTAAAAAAAATAGCATCTGCTATCTTCACTTTATATTTAAGATAATGTTCACATCCCACAAGCAGTAAGTCTAAAAATGGCCTTAAATACCAGTTCTTATAGCAGCTACTGTACAGAATCGACATATCCAAAGCTAGAAAATGGGAGGAAAAGAACTGAAGGAAGTGGAAAGAGTTTTCATCGTTGGTATGGCACGAGGAGGAGCTTCAATCTCGAAGATGGCGGAAGAGACCAAGCGGCCAAGAAGCACTATTGTGACTGTTCTATGGAATTTTCGGCTTTGTTGAAGTGTCCAAACGGCCAAACGTTCTGGAAGACCACTAAACACAACACCAAGAGATCACAGGCATCTTGAAAGGTTGGTGAAGGAAGATCGGAGAGCATCAGCAAGAAATTTGGCAACAAAATGGAGTAAAACTGTAGATAAGTCAGTGTTAAGACAACAAGAAGACGACTGAATTCACTGGGATACTATGGGCGACAGGCACGTAAAAAACTATACATAAGTGCGAAAAACAAGAAGAAAAGACTAGAATGGGCTAGGAAGATGAAAGATAAAACAATGGCCTTCTGGAAGAAAATTGTCTTCACAGATGAATCCAAAATAAAAATTAGTGGAAGTGATGGACATGTTTTTGTGTGGCGCAAATCTATGGAAAAATGGCTACCTTGCTGCACTCTTGGGACAGTTAAGACAGGCGAGTTGTCACTGGTGGTGTGGGGTAGCATGTCTTATGATGGTGTTGGTCCGCTCATTACAGTTCAGGGAAGTGTTACCGGGAGAAAGTACCGTCAAATTTTGCAACAAAACTTATTACCACTAGTTGCTGAGAGACAACAACGACGTCTGCAGACCATTTTACAAGATGATAATGCACCTGTCCATCGAGCTAATGTTGTAACAGCCTGGAAAAAGAAGAATAAAGTTACAACCTTAGAGTGGCCTGCACAAAGCCCTGACCTGAACCCAATAGAGAATCTGTGTATGGTTCTCAAGAGAGCAATAAATTCATGAAGCCCTTCTCCACAGACTGTTGCTGACCTTCAGGTGGTTATTCAGGAAGAATGGAAGAAAATTCCAAAGGGAGATGTGCAAAAATTAGTTGAGTCAATGCCTAAACGAGCGTTGGACGTCATTAAGGCAAATGGATTTGCTACAAAATATTGACTGTTGTGGATACAGTAGCACCACATATTGATAAGAGCATCTGCTATTATTTTTGTGTTTATATACAATGTGTGTAACATCTTGATACCCGTTCATTAAATAGACAACATGTTTGTTTATTTAAGAGGTAATCGAAAAAAATTCTTACAAAATGTTGCACATTATTGATTTTTTAACTTATATTTAAACTTTTGGGCAGTAACTGTAGCTGATCTCTTTATTAACTTATTTATAACATAATTAGCTGAGTAGCTGGTACTACATATTTATATCGAAATTAATTCCTGTTTTGAAATACAGATTTATGAAGATGTCTTCCCAAAGGTTTGGAACTCCGCTTACTTTGGTGGGTCCATTTATACTAAAGAAAAACTTAATTAGTTTTGAAACACATTCTCTGACTAAATTTATTAAATATACAAGCTTTTGACTACCTAACTGTAGTCTTCAACAGGCAATTAATTATGTCTCAACCTGGCTGCGCAATCTCCATATTTTCAAAGAAAATCTCCTGGTGAAAGACTTGCTGTAACATTGCAGTATTTAGCAACTGGCGTTTCCTAGTAAACCCAGTAATTTTGTTTCTGCATTGGTCAATCAATAGTAAATCACATAATTCAGGAAACATATTGAGGAATTTTGTGTGTATTAAAAAATGACTATGTGAAACACCTACAAGCAATGAAGAATGGCAAGCCACTGCCAATGACTTTTATAATAAATGGAATTTTCCTAATTGCCTTGGGGTTCTTGATGGTAAACATGTCAGTATTGAATGCTCCCAAAATGCAGCGTCTGCTTACTTCAACTTCAAAAACTTCCACGGCATGGTTTTGCTACCTATCTGTGATGCAAAATATTCTTGCACTTTGGTTGACATTTGCAGCTATGGATGAGACAATGATCCTGCCCTGTTTACCCAATCAGCAATTGGAGAATTAAACATTCCTAGAGAAAAAAACTGCCGATAATAACCTTTTACCTTGGAGATAGCTTATTCCCATTAAAAACATGGCTCATGAAAACTTTGAGGCAAAAACTTATCAAAAGAAATGAGGATTTACATTTATAGGGTGTCAAGGGCATGAAAAACAGCAGAGAGCACATTTGGATATTTATGCAGTCAAATGGATAATTTTTAGACGTCCTAAACTTGCACACCTGGAGACAGTAGAAAGAGTACTGAAAGCCTCAGTATCTCCTCACGACTACTTGACGTTGACAAACAATGCAAATTACATTCCATCTGGTTTTGTGGATTCGTTTGACAGTACTGATGAATCTTCGTTGGATTGCTGGCAACAGGCATGGACTTTGATGCACATAAAGTAAGGGAGGATTTCAAGAAACACTTCACCAGTTCAGAAGGTGTATTACCATAGAAAAGTGGGCATGTACAAAGTGTCGAACAATAACAGATAGAACAATTTCTGTACACTTGTTTTCACGTGTATACTTGAAGTAAATAATGAAATGTTTTAGAACAGTTACTGAGCTGTAATAAATGTGAATATCTCAACACTTACTAAAACTGCAAGTGTTTTTGTGATGTTTTTTTTAATTAAAATATCAATATTTCATGTGCAGTACTTGTACATTTAAAATTGACAAAACAATTTTCAAGTCACTTGAAATGTTGCTTATAGAGTTTGCCGGTACCTTTCATCACAAATTTGTCCTTGCATTTGATGGTGTGCCTGATGAGTCCATAGGCTATTAGCATGGGAAAATTTGGATCTTAGCTTGCTGCTTACCTGTGGGATTAAACTTTCAGAGAATAACGCATCTCCATCACTACGAGTAACATTTTCAAATCTCTCTTTTTTGCTGCAACTGATGTCTCTCCTAAGCTTTTAATAAGGGCTTGGTCGAGTTCTCCACCCTGATTTCTGGTATTTTTTCCCCAAAGTCGGGGTTCAAATTTTGGTTTATTAATTCTGGAGGGATTAACTACCACTGGGGTTTTCTCAGTCATAATTTCTTCCTTCTGTGATGTTTCCAAATTTTTGATAAGTGTTGTGGGATTGCTATCATCATCACTATATATGAAGGTACCATTTCCTGTACTGGTAGTGGTAGGACTAGGAAAACATTTTTCAGGACTGTTAGACACATTGGGCCCATTGCAGACACAGTTTTTAACATGAACAGTGTTCTACAATTAGACAAGGATTAGCTAAACCATAATTAGTCGTGGTCTAAAGAAACATTGCAAGGCAATATTTGATCGTTGATTTAGATGTCAATGGTTAAACAACTGGCAGGAGAGAATGTAATTAGGAAAAAGTGGAATCCCCTGAGGTCTAAGGGACTAAATATTCAATACAGTATTCTCCTGGGATACAACACAAACCCTAAAACATATCTGCATATTGAACTATACCTGTCAGCACCACCTACACCCCCTGAAAACTGCTCATTTTTCTACTCTTTTGTTTACTACCACAGTATTCTGCTTTCTTTTCTTCAACAGCATTTATCTTTACAGCCTCTTTCATTCCATGATCACTAGTCACCATCCCCACCCACTTTACTAAATTTAAGCATTTACAATCTTTAACTCCCAATATAGGCTGGACCATTGCTGGAATAATGATAGAAGACACATTATACACCTGATTCTTATGCGATAAAGGACAGTATGTGTTGCAGTCAACATTATGGAGCTTATGGTGCTTTTTTTTTTTAAGTTGCAGGTAATCCTGGTATCCTATGATATTGACATTAGCACCTGTATCCAACTTTTAGTTATAATACCATTAATACACATAGGTACTAGCCATGAGGTGTGACAAGTCCGATCTTGTTCAACTGAGTCAACAAAAAATTCTTCCTCAGACATTGCAGTATTCTCCTCTGCCTGCACCATATTACCTCCTCATGAAATGGATTCACACATCCTAGCAAAATGATACAGATTACTACAGGGCTCAACTGTGCAAGTAAAATTTTCCTGTGGCAAGTAACCAGCACAAAACACTTGCCAATTGGCGAGTGTTCTCCACATAACCTTGATCATTTTTTGACAGCTTTGACATCAATGCATTTCTATCAATAAAATATGACATTGTCTGCTTGATAAAATTTGCATTTACAAAATTTTCCTCACGGAATGATCCTGTGTTTTTATGAGCCCACAAAGTAACAAATCAGTTTTGTAGACAGAAGTTAAAACTATACATTGTGTATGATTGTGTATGGAAATGGCGTTGGCTGGAGCAATAACCAAGTTTTTCACTAGAACAGACACTTTACAAAAGAAAGAAGACAATGAAGAGATATTAATTGCAAAAAAGTGTAAGGAAAATTCCACTACGGAAACAGAAATGCATGGTTTTCTTCAGCCATGGTTAGTGGAGTTTGAATGGCTTTGCTACAATGGTGAGGCGAACGTTATGTGTCATGACTTCTGCCAATGTGCAGGTCATCAGTTGGTTGGAAACACTCTGTTAATAGCTCAACAAAATTCAAGAAGGAAAATATTAGAGCCCATGGAAAAAGTCACAAACATGCAAAGTATCATGAATGGGCTCTGTTGAAGATAGAACATGTTCAGGATTCTGAAATTGCAAAACAGTTTGTTGTGATAGAAAAGAAGGATGAAGATAAAATTCAACACAGTGTATTGCATTGGAAAAGAAGATCTACCCTTGACAAAGGTCAGACCTTTATTGATTTTGCAAAGAAAGAATGGCCTGTGGATAACAGTGACAAGTACAATTAGACACAGTAATTCCAATGCTCTGCAGAATTCAAATATATATCTTTGATGATTGATGGGGCAACAGATAAATCTGTTTCAGATGAATGAAGAAATTCATGCACGTATTGAAACTGGAGAGCCAACAAACAAAATGCTAGACTTGGAGGCTTTGGAACACACACACAAATGGAATTGTATCTGGAATCAATAGTTCATTTTCAAAAGTGGGGGTGGAAGAGGATAAGTGGAAAAGAAAGACAGTTGGATTGACAAGGTGGAAAAGTTGTTTTTAATTATGGTGAACAGTCTGTAAATTTTATTGATATATGAAAAAACTCGTCTTCTTGACTTCCCTTGTTTATTATGCCAAATCCTTCCAAATCTTCACGATAGAAAATTTTATATTGCCTGATACTCGTACCCCAGCTGATTCAATTGCATGAGGTCGCTACAGAGACTCTCTTTTTTCCCTTCACTTCTTTCAATTGGTCACCGAATGACAGGAAAGATGTATTGTTTTGGTTTGGTTTCATTTACGACAGTCTCAGCTCTTTGTATCTGTAATCAATCAAATTAGCTTCATTTTTTGGGTAGTTTATCACTGGTCTTAGTTTTATGTATTTGGCTGCCATTTTTTTTTTTGCTTCTTTCTCCAATTCTGTGATAAGTCTTTTTATTTCTTTCATTCTTTCATTGATCACTCTTGGCAATTTAATATTTTCTAAACATTTTTTTGTCCTAAGGTGATTTGTTTTTTAGTTTAATCCATAATCATGTTTGCAGTAAGGGCGCAACTTTTTTGGCCATTTTTTTTTACTTTGTTGGGTAATCTGCATTGTTCAACCAGTTTCATGAGCTGTTTATTTGATATGTTTGCAAAATCACTCATCTATACATAATAGGTATTATTTTTAAATCTATGACACAGTTGAAAGAATTTTGTAGTGTTGGGAATTCTTCAAGGATTAATTGGAATTCCACTGATGCTTTTGCAATGTTATATGTCACCATTTGCTGGCCAGCTAGTATGACCTGTTACACTATTCACAGTGCCATTCTTTATTTAGCATGTACTTGCTCTCGCTAATTTCCTTCCTTTGTCTGTCATACATATTCTTGGCATATCTCAGTTTGCCATATATATTACCCTATATATTTCTTTAATACATGGTTCAAACTCACTTAAGGCTACAGTGTTTTACTATATGAGTCAAAAATATGTGACCAATGCCAGAAGACTTTTTCTTGTATTTCCAGTTTGAACCTTCATAAAAGAACTATTTGTGAAGGTTAGGGCTGGTGGAATGCTTTTGCAAGTGGGGCAGCTATAATAAGCACATGAAAGAAAACGAGTCAAATAGCATAGCGTTTTGTGTGAAACTACTCTGTACACCACTGGATTGCTTGTTCAAATTCAAGTTTTCGTTTTTGTTTGCAGAGAAATATGCGTAAGTTATATACAAAGATCTACTTACAATTACCATCAATAACCAAATCTGTTCCTAGTAAACAAACGTTACGATGTATTAAAACATACTAAAGTATCCCTAAGGCAAACGTAGTAAAATGGCGCAAATGTGAAAATTAGAATATTTTGTACAGACATTTTCCCTAATCAACAAAAACAATTGCATAACATAATGTAGAAGCAGGCAAACGATGATACAACTTACATATTGCAGTAAAAAACGTACGAGCAGTATGATTAAGTCTAGATCTTGAAGTACAATTATCTACATAAGTACAAAAGATCAGATGGCCTAAACTTTGCGCCAAATATGTTCTTTCTATGTTCGCTACTGAAAATAAAGTCATTGGCAATGTTCACCAGGTCAAGGTCATCGGTGCACTCCTTGTGCACATGTAGCAACATCAAGTGGTTCAGTCGTCCTTGTTTCATCATCGATCTGAGGTACGACTTTGTTTTCGTAAAGCACTAAAGCACCTCTCACTTCCAGCATTAGTAGCGGGCATCACGAGCAATTATCTCACCAACTTACTGACCTGAGATTGCAGCTACAATTGAGCATCAGAGCACTTCTGAAAGTAGCAGATGATTTCATGTATGGTAACTTTGCCATCAGCTTGGAAATCTTGTGAGAAAATCTCCAGCTGCGTTGGAAGAAGTACTGCATCAATCAGAGCCATAAAAAGAGAACACAGATCACAGTTCTTTGTCGTATGGTTCTCCAGCTGCAGCCTTCAAGAGAAGCTCTTGCACATTTTGAAAGGTTTTGTAGCCAGCCTGGTTAAAACGATCCTCGATGCAGGATACGATGAGGTCAAGTGCTTCAAAGTAGATGCTTCAGTAGTGTTCCTCTACTGAGTCAGGGAACGTAGGCACACAACCGTCATCCAGGTGATGCGGATCTTGCGACACCAAGGTAGTGAGGGCTTTTCAACATCGACATCTTCAGCAGCAGAATTGGTCTTCTGCCAAAACAAGTTGAAACTGGTGTCATTTCATATGGACGCCAGTGTGGCTACCATCATCTGCATCAACTTCTATCCTTCTGCGGCGGACACATTTGTTCCTTGCATAGCCTTGCTCAGATTATCAGTGTGCTTCAAAATGAAGCAAACCCAAAGAAACACCAAAGAAAAAAACGATTTTTGTCATCTGAGCAGCAACCCCTTGAATTCTTGCCTTCATTTCCATGTCTTTGATGCATTCTAAAGATTTGTCCCAAAGTTTCAGGAGCACTTCGAAGTTGTCAAGGATGCTTTTCAAAGCTCCAGCACGGACAGTCCATCTGGTTGGGCAAAGAACACGGATACCAGGAGTATCACTAGCCATTTCTTCCTTTTATCGCTTGAAAATGGCATTGTGTGCCAGTGACTTCTTGATCAACTTGGTTATCTCATGTGTCATGTCCAGTGCGTTGCGCGTAAGTTTGCATCGTTTGATTGTATCAGCATGGGCCAAGTTTAGCGAGTGTCCATAACAATGGGTGAAAACAACTCTTGGCTCATCTCTTTGCAATCTTGTTGCCACACCAGAATTCTTGCCAGACATGGTCGTAGCACTGTCCCCGCACCTTTGAGATGGCAAGATTCAATCGCTTGAAAACGTCGGTGATGACACTATAAATCATCTCGGCCCCAGCTGATGCCACTTCATACAAGCCAACTAACTCTTCAGCAACTTCAAACTTCTCACAGACCCATCAAAGATGACCACTTGCTCAACATTGGAGACATCTGTTGTTTTGTTGACCATCACAGTGAAGAATGGCACATTTTGAATATTTGCTGCGATATCACGCAAAACTTGCAAGGCCATGACTTTTATCATTTTGTTCTGCATGTCATGTGAACTGTATTTGTTTGTCTTCTACTTAATCCAATCAGTGAGGCTGGGGTTATCTTCTGATCTAATGTGAATTAGTCCCACAAAATTTGAATCAGACTCATCTCCGTCACCATGAAATGCAAGGCATTGTCTGCAAAGAAAATGCGCATTTGACAGCAACTTAAGAAACGCTTTCCTTCGCTCTTCGTGCTCCTTTGCAAGGATTGCCGAATGCTGCTCAAGAGCCGTGGTGATATGGAGATCATGACCCCAGAGCAATTACTCCACTTCATTGTCCAATATGAGGACGAAGGTGTATTTCCAAATCTTCGAGTTGGCCTCCAAATTTTGCTGACAGTTTCCATATCCATTGCAAGCTGTGAGCGTTCTTTTAGTAAGTTAAAACTTATCTTGTTCTCCCTTCAAACCACAATAGGTGAAGATAGGCTGTGAGCTTTGGCTCTCCTAAGCATTGAGCGAGAAACCACAGAGACGATTGACTTTGATGAAGTTATAGACATATTTGCATCAGTAAAGGCCAGAAAGATCATGTTTTGAGTAACTTGGCCAATCAAACTCATGAAACAAATTGTTGCATTTATTCACAGATTGTAAATACTCAAGTGCAAATTTTCACTCGCATTCTCAATTTCTCATTGTTAGAGCTGTAATACAATTTCATTGTGGTTGAACAGCTTGGAAAAGGAAACTATTTGCATTACATGTCTAAAAACTCAGCAGAAAGCAAGATAATTCTAATTACACATGCAGAATGTTTGACTTTAGTCTTTAAGTTCATGTATCTATACCTATTCTTCCACAAATCTGAATATTTCACCCTCATAATACATTATATAGTATATTAACTGTTATTCATCTTATTTGCTAAAGTACTTGTTGAGTTAACTTAGTGTGTGTATACTTTTTGGAACTTGGAACCGTTTTGAAGATTTTGTTTAGGCTGAGGTGCGGGGGGGTGGCACCAATGTTGACCTTGACCCCAGTCACCAGAAACCTTCGCGATGCCACTGCTCACACTTGATGTGCCATTTCAATTCCTTACAGGCTATGCCAAATAGATTGTCATCAAACCTTTGTCTAGTCTTTGATAGGCCCCTTTTTAATCATCACTCGGACTGAATCCATAAAGTCATTACTAATTGTGTTGACATATTCTGGCTTTACGATGCCATGAAGTCTCTTTTCTATCCACTTACTTCACAAATAAACACTTTTTTTCATCAACTAGTCAGTTTCTTTGTAATCTCTGACCAATCCATATGTAAATGGAATCATTCATTTGGAATCTGAACACTTTGCAATTGACAATAGTCAACAACAGATTTTCCACTTTTTGGCTTTGTGTTCAGTAAAGCTCTCGTTCCCTTAGCACTATTGCATTTGAATGCTTCTTCCAAAACACCAGTCATATCATTTGATAATCAATTGATTGATTACTATCGATTCCAAAATGTTTCTTCATTTTAAACAACCACTGACCAAACCAATGGCTCCTACAAAAATCATTTGATACTCTTGCATGGTTTATAGTAGTCCAGCAAATGTGGTCCTCTCTCGTGAATTTCAAACAATTATATTCAACTGTTTGGACTTTTGTGAGCTCACCTAATGCTTTGTTTGTGTCACTTAGTTGCTCTCTTACATTCTCGTCCCAGATATTCAAGTGCTTTGTTATGCCTCTATCTCTGCCTCATAACTTGTGTGATTAAGTCTTGGGAACAAAAGCCAGCTCCAGCAAAGGGAACAGTGTTAAATAAACCTCCTGCTACAACTCTAGCCATATATCTACCCTAGGTTTCAATACAAGCACATTGGCTGGACTTGAAACCATTAAAAAATCTAAGTAGATTTAAACGGATCCACTGGAACGTACTTCTACTGGAGAAATTCAAGTGCCATTATTGATACTCCAACTGAAATTGCATGTTTCTGGTGTGTTTAGTGGCTCTCTAGCGACCTTCTTTGAAACCATACTCGAAGCTACTGCCCTACCAGTGATGAGCAGGGATTCATAAGCTTGGTTCAATAGTTCTTTTTTGAGATTACACTTAACTACAGGTTCTTTTCAGTCAAATTACTGTACTGTGTTAACCTTCTTTGGTGGCGACTTTTTAATGTCTACAGTTCTGACTTCCTCTTCTTTCTGGTTTTGTTTGTAACTTCAGTAGAGAGACAGTCCGGCAATGGTTAACCCTGCCAATGGATACAGATATTTGGTGTCAAACATATAAGGCTCTTCTTTTTTCTCTTCCTCTATTTTCTTCTCCTTAGCGGCCTTTAATATCTCAGACAATCTTTTCCTGGCTACTATTCTCCTTGGGAGCATCTTATAGATTATTGCATGTTTTGTTGTCAGATATCTCACAATGTCTTAGTTCTCTGCAGTTGAAAATGGACCTTTTTTTCTATCTGGGTCGTATGATCCCTTATTGAAAGTTGAGATATATTTCTCTATCTCATCAATGGTTATCATGACTTCCTTCCTCCTGTAAAACATTCACACTTGGGTATGGCCTTGAGTATTTTCATTCATTACCATTTATTTCCTTCTTTGTTTATACTGGTCACATACAAAAGCTAATAACCATAAATCAAAAGCTGGCCAAGCAAGACCTTTAGCTCCTAGGGATATTGCTTGTGCTATAATGTTAAAAAGTTGCATAATGGGCCTATTTTGTTGCCTAAATTAGCAACTGCTTTAGCAAAGCTTGATGTGGCTTCTGCAGTAGAGATAACAAGTTTTCTAGTTGTGATTATCCCACCTATAGACATGCTCGAAGGACTAAGGCCTAATATAGTCCCCTTGGCCCATTCTTTTAATTTCTGGAGCCTACTTATGTCTTCATCTGTCTTTGTTCAATTGTTCGGTCACTAGCTTGTACCAATCCATGGACCCGTTCTTGAAGTTCTATGTATTCTTCATTTTCTTCAAAAGTGGAATTTTCTTTAGCATTTAGCTCTGCTATTCTCTCTATAGTCTTTTCTATGGCATCTTTGATGTAATCTGTTTGAAGCTGAAGAGCTCCATTATTTCCGATTCTCAATTCTGGTAATATTGTATTTGAGTGGTTTAGAACGCCTTCTAACTCCCTATTCTCGTCGTTTTGACAGACCACATATTCTATATGGCAACTTTGTTTTTACAAGTGGGAAATCTTCTGGTATATTGTCAATTAATTCCTTGAACTGACTTGTGGTTTTTTGCTATAGACGAGACCATTATTTCGAGACTAACCTTGGCTTCATGAGAAAATTTCCATTCTTGCCTTTTACCTCGAAAAATATGGAACCAGAGTAACTGACAAAGGTCCCATTAACGATTTCTCTCAAAGCCTTGTTCTTACCCAATCTCACCTCATTTTGTCAACTGCTTAATCTTTCAATTGATTAACTTTGTTCTCTTTATTAAACTCTTACTTTTGAAAGCTATTCTATTTCTTAGGTGTCATGAAACGGCAAATTAAAAACTTCATTGTTGACATCTCCATAACTATTTTGAGTTTCTACGAACTCGGCAGATGGTAATTCGATGTGTCCCCTTGTAGTGACGGTCTTGCCGTTGTCTCTGTCCTCTATTCTATCTAATCTACTTTCAATAAAGTCAGTCCTATCTTTAATGGTATCAAAGTGGACTCTAACGTCGTCTGGCATTTGCTTTTCCGAGTATTGTTCTTCCAATAAGTAAGACTTACTGTTTAAACTATCATAATGATTTTTCAAGTGATCATACTGCATGTTTTCATGGTAGAAATCCTGAATGGGATCTTACAGGATCCTATAGGATCCGTTTTAAGATCCTGCATCTAAACTAGGATCCTGGATTCTTGTATACGGCCCACTAAAAATTCTTGAAGGTGAACTAGGACCATAGCAGGATCAAAGTAGACCAAAATTTTGAAATTATTTAATTAAACCAGCACCAGGAAGAATGTATTTGAAGTTTTGCATAAAGGGACTATAATAATTCAGACCTGCCAAGTCTCATGCTTTTACCGTGAGACTCACAATTTTGACTGTAATCTCACGGTCTCACGATAAATGGGAATTCCAAAACCAACACTAAATAATTTAAGGTTACAATCTCTCATTCTCACAAGTTTCTTCATTTGCTGTGATTGTGTCGGACTGGTCACTGATATTCAATATGACTTTATCCAATAATGAATATTGACAGGAAAAAGGTCGCATTACTTCCGCAATTCTTTCCTACATTGGCCATTTTGAAGTTTGTGTGTACATATAATTACTTATGCACAACATTACAGAATAATAATCATTAATGTCAATTCCCAGGCATAGCTTATAGCATGAATTTTGTCTCACTGCATATATTTTATATATTTCATTTATAGATTGTGGGCTTACGAGGGATCTATACAAACTATCTCTTGTTATATTATTTGTTAAAATATGAAAAGGTGCAAAATCAATTGTTTACTTGGTCAGTTGGTGTCTCACTATTTTTACTTAGGATTGGTTGGCAGATCTGAGAATTGATCCTGAAATTCCTAAAAATCACTATTTCCAATCTTGTTTTGGTTCAAGCATATCCTTAAAAATCTTTTATATACCCAGTATGTTGGGCAGAATCTTCTAGTAGGATAATGCTACAGTACTACAAGCAGACACAATTTAAGTTAAGAAAAAATATTTTATTTCTCCTCATCGAGTTACAGTATCAACATTACCATCCATAAATTACATCACAAGGTTTTGAGATGTAAAACAAGAAGTTGTGGTCTGAAATTGTGGACATAATGACTAGCACATGGACGTGGGCTCATTTAATTTATGCATCGGCTTTCAAATTTAGCTTTCACTATATTAGATAGAGCCAGTTTCACATTGGTCATGGTGATTACAGAATTGAATATCCCTACCATCAATTTATTTAATGCTTTGAAGCTCTTGTTCATTAACAATATTGGGTAAATAGTTGGCTCACAAATTATGAACGAATCAATAGCTCTTTGATGTTATTCTGCAGTGTATAAACTGCAGACTGCATACTGTATTTATTCAATACAGAAACAAATGAACAGTTTCCACAGTGATTGTTTGTAAATTAGCAAAAAGGCAAGTTATAATTGACCCAGTGCAACTGTAGAAGAAGTATTTTATACTGGTAATTAGTTTAGATCAAATCCTTGCAATTCACAATTTGTTTTGGGAGCAAAGTTTAAAGCCTGATAAATATGTACTAAATATGTCAACATGAGTTTCCTGTTTTTTTTTTTAAATTTGTTTTCAAACATTATTCCATTAAATTATCTTGTCGAAACATTTTTGATTCAGGCTGATATGAATCCCACTCCAGCCTTTTTCAAGGACCTTCTCACCATACTTTACTGCAGTACATCCTGTAAAGCCAAAAAAAAATTATAGTCATTAGATTACCGGTAGTTGTATCAAAATATATATTGGCAACAGTAGCACCATAACCAAGGGGTTGTTCTCCCCAGTTATAACTATATTTAAATTGGTGTTCCAATTTAATTTTAGGGAATATAATGTTTTCTTGATGATTATGACAGAGTGTGGCCCAGTTTTGGACACAACATGCAGCCCCAGTCATGAGTAAGAATTAATCCTAACCATTGCAACTTTCTTGGCAATTACTCACTAATTACATGCCTTACATATTGCATGAAAAAAAGTTGATCAATAATAATTTAAAATATGAACATACTCTTAATGAGGTTGATCTTGGCTTGATCTAAACCTTCCTTCTTACTTCCCTCATTTTTTTGTCCATGAAAAGATGAGAAAGTAAGCTAGTGGCACACAGATTTGGCTTCTTTGCCTTGGCAGGTACATCCTGAACAAGGTTGACACCATTTACTACCTGAAGTAGTCAGACAGATAATCCGTAATGAGTGGAAGGACACGAACATTAAAAGACAAAGTGATTAATAATTTATTTTATTTGAATTACATGGTGTGCCTATAGACTAAAATATTAGTTCTTTTTTGGTTCAAATTATCTATACTGGAAATTACAATATACCTTTGAGATTTACTTAATAAACTGACATTCATAAGTGTGACTAGTTCATTTTTAAATAAATATTCAACGTAATTAAATTAATGCATACAGTGTACTGTCATTATATTAGCAGTCTTCAAATCACAAAGACAAATTTCATTTACTCACAAACTCTTCCTGAGAGCCTTTTATTCCAGCAGATGCCGATTCTTCATTCACAAGACAAGGGGATGTCCTCAATTCCTGAAATTGGTCAAAAAGAGAATTACAAGTCCAATTCATTAACATGGTTTATTTGAGTTAACTAGCCAAATTTCTAATTGACCTTTCTATTTTATATTTGATTATGGTGACAGTCTGATGCATGAATGAGTAAATCACGGGCTCAAGAGAAGCTGAACAAAATGCTGAATAAAAATATTTGCAATTGTACCACCATGCCATTCACTGAGATTTCCCTCCTCTTACTACCCATGACTTTATCAGAGCTCAATATCCTTTATAATCACATGCAGGGTTGCCAGTTTGGCTTATTTTTTAAATTTGGCCTATTTTTGGCTTCTTTTAAGGTTTAGAGTAAAAACATTTACAAAGTTACTTTCTCTGAACACATATTCCTTAATAATAGACTAGAGAGGAAAATAATCATAGCACGCCAGTGATGCCACATGTTGTTTTGTTAATAGATAGTCAGAAATAATAATGCATGACGTTTCACTAAAGTATTTCCGTTGATAAACAAAAAATCTGTAAGCATCCTGCAGGGGCGGCACTGACAAGGTGCGATGGGCCAATTGCAATTTGCAAAAGTGCGAAACTGTCAACTATGTGCTAAAGCAACATCAGGCAATATAGACATATATTATTAGTATTAATAGTGAGTTTACTTTGGAGCTGACCAAACAAAATACAATTACAAGTAACAATTGTGCATTATAAGATGAGTTTAAGTAAGCCATCAAAGGATGGAAACGGCAATAGATGGAAGAGTTATTATGACTCGTCAAGAAAATTTAAAATAGAATGGAAGAAAAAGTATCCTTGGATATAGAAAGCAACAGATGCATCAGATGGTGCCTATTGCTCAATCTGCCATGCAAATATCACTCCAAAATTATCAAATATTGGTAAGCATAAGAAGAAGGTGAATTTAATACATCGGAATGCAAAAATAACACTCAATCCTGCAAAACAAGGTAATGAAATCAAAGAAATGGAACTTCAAGTTGCCCTTGCAGTTACATGTCATACCTCAATCATGGCAGTAGACCATTTGAGCGAAATCATGGTGAAATACGGAAAAGGGAGCAGGATGGAACACACGAAGTTGCATAGAACTAAATGCAGCCGACTTATTGAAGATGTGATAGCGCCAGCCATGTATAAAGATTTGTGTGACGACATGGCCAGTCAGAAGTTTTCGATCATTGTCGATGAGTCAATGGATGTTTCTTGTGGAAAACATCTTTGTCTGGTCGTTCACTACTACAGCAAGTCCGAGAAAAAGATGGTGACTTCCCTGCTCGGCCTAATACCAGTAATTAAAGCAACTGGCCAAGATTTGTTTGAAGCTTTAAAAAAATCTGTAAACGATGCTGGCTTGTGTCTTTTGGATTGCATTGGTTTTGCTAGCAATCAAGCATCTGTAATGATCAGAGAGCACGACTCGGTATGGTCTCAAATCAAGTTGGAATCTCCAAATTGTATCTTCATGAAGTGTGTTTGCCATTTGCTCGCCCTCTTTGTCAAGCATGCATTTGAAAAAATGCCTGCAAACATTGGTTTTATGCTAAGTGAGATACCGAAATGGTTTTCTAAAAGTAGCGTGCATTGCAATTCTTACAAAACCCTATTTGAAACATTTGAGGGATGCAAAGTTGAGGAATCTTCACTTCCCCTTCCCTTCCAGAAGTTCAATCAAACGAGGTGGCTGGTCCGAGGAAAAGTTATCTTCAACATTTTGGTTAACTGGGAAGTATTGCAACTATATTTCTCTCTGGCAGAAGCAGACGTGGATGCAAAATCTCGATACAAGGCTAGATTGTTAAAAGAGATGCTCAATGATGCCATGAATCATCTCTATTTCCATTTTCTTTCTCCAGTTTTATCTGAATTTGAAAAAGTCAATGCTTTTTTTTCAAGCTACTGACCTTGAAGCACATTCCATGACAAACGAATTGAAAAACTATTATGACAGCCTAAGAGGCTGATTTTACAGTGCAAACGGCATTCCATTATCCTCAAACCAAGTTGATTATGGAGCAAAGTTTGTCTATGAAGCTGATGCTCTCCTCAGAAACAATAAGGATAATGAAGCCAACAGTAGATGCCACTCCATGCTCCTGGAAGCTGCTCACCAAGTTGAGAAACGTCTCCCATCATCAAAGGACACTTTCAAATCCTTGTCATACCTATAACAATTGTGCGTGCTAAGCCAAGTCAACCGCGCTCCACTTATCAACCTACCAATGCAACATCTTCTCAAGGAAAAGATGAATGAAATTGATAGCCAGCACCGCAGTATTCCATATGTCAACTGGTCAGAAAGTGGAAGGTTTGAGGGCAACATACCTACTGATGCTGTTAGTTTTTGGTCTGGTGTGCTCGAATATCAAAACGGTTGTTTCAAAGACCTAGCAAAATATGCCCTAGCCTGCCTTACCATGCCCACGAGTAATGCAATTGTAGAACATATGTTCTCTTATGTTACTGGGATAAAAACAGTCTTGCAACAGAATGAGTTCGATCATGCTGAAGCTATTGTGAGAATTCGCTCACACCTTTACACAAGAGAGATATGTTGCAAGGACATGAAAGCAACTAAAAGAATGATTGAACTGTTTGACATCAAAAATATGTACAAAAGACAAGAAATTGAAGAAAGGGCAAGTACTTCCCAAAGTGATGAACTAATGATTGTTGAAGAACTTGATTAAATGATTTAAGATTATCAGTAAAGCATGTAAATAGATATATATTTACTAGTACAATAAAATACATTTGTTGAAGTCTTAAATGGATTAAATAAAACTTTAGTCACCAGGTTCCCCGCTTCTACGATAAATTTTGGCCAAAAGATTGTTTGGCCTTTTTTTGGCTTCTTTCGATTTTGAATTTGGCTTATTTCCAGTCCCCCCAATCTGGCAACCCTGATCACATGTATAAAGGTTCATCAAATTGAATAACAGTGCATGGAGTACCCACATATGTAGTTAATGACATCTCAAGCCTCAAAACCTTAATGATTGGCATGTTAACCTGTTTATGACTTTTTCTTGTCAATGGATCTCATAGCTTCTATTATCAACAGTATTCTTAAATTATGTTTGAATAATAATATTTATACCTGTATAATTAATTTAAAAAGACATTTAGTTAGACATTATGAATAAACTACCTTCATTTGAGAGATTAATTTACCTGATTTGTTCCATTAAAAGATGTCTCTGGGGAACAAGAATTCCCCAATTTTACTTTTTTGGGGGGAGGATTCGAGATTGATAGGGATATTTGATCAACAAGTTGTTGAAGGAGTAGTTTAATGTCCTTTGATTGTCATTATGATTTCTGTGGAGGCCACACTTTGCAATTTCTGAAAGCAGTCAATAATAGATGTATTATAATCATATAAACTGATCAAAATCATCGAGAATTCATGAGGAAAAATTTAAAGGAAAATCATAACTGTGTTGGGTCTTAATATGTGTAAAAGACACTTGTGAATTTTTATGTGAAGGAGAATTTAATTTTTTCAATTTAAAAAACATAAACTTCCAAACTTTCTTCCTGAGTTAGTATATTATGAGGTTCATTCTATAAGTCTCTTAAAAAACTCTCAGTTCCTCCTTTATCAGGTCTAAAGCAATTATTTAAATAGTCAATATCCCAACATCAATTTCATGCAAGAAACTGAAGTCAACAACTATCTATCCTTCTTTGATATTCTTATAACACGATCCAATGGCTCATTCTCTACTTCTGTTTTTCATAAACCCATTTTTACTGGCTTATACACTAACTACAATAGTTTTATTTCTTCCCTTATTAATTGCTATTTTAGTATTTGCTCCTATTTTATTTTTGACTTGCATCTTCAAAATCTTAAGAAAACACTTTTACTTAATGGTTATCCTAATTCTTTCATGGACACATGTACTCGCCAATTTCTAGATAAGATTTCTCACCCTCCCCCAAAGGAAATTGTTTACTTTTGTCGTCTACTCTGGACAACATAGCACTCAGATTCGGAAGTTATGCTCCAGTGCTTTTCCTCACATTAACCTCTTCTTTGTTTTCCATCCTTCTCTCCGATTGTCTCACTTTTTTGCCTTTAAGGCCAGCATTCCCAAAGCCTTGAGATCTCATGTTGTTTACCATTTTAAGTGTCAATGATGTAGTTTGTTGTAGGTCAGCCAGACAACTTGTCTTCTCCACACATGAATCTCAGAGCACTTGGGCATTTCTGCACTTACTGGAAAGAAGCGAGTCAATTTTCCTCTGACAAGCATCCTGTCTCACCTTGTCAGAAAAAGTCTCCTTATCTGCAAACTCGATCCATCACTTAATGCCAACATAGGCTCTTTTCCACCACATCTTAGTCTGCTGTTTCCTTTTGTCTTTCTCACATCCATTTCTATGCCAATATCTCATTAACACATATCATGTAACATAACCACTATAATATTTATCACCTTGTAATATAAGTTATTCATTCTCTGAGGATGTTGTGTTCAGCAATGAAATGCTAGAATTGTACTGTAACCTTTAAATATGCCTATTTTGCATGCTTTTTGCTGGGCTTTATTATTCCTTATTCATTTACAGTTCCCGCCTGGTACCTCTGTCGCCCATATTTTGGACTAAATAACAAACTTTAATTAAGGTTGGGAACTATCATCAGTATTCTTATTACTATTATTGTTATTTTTTTGTTACAGTTATGACAGTTTCTTTCCGACCCTTAGCAACATTACCATCAAACCACACTGATCAAAACAAGTACCTTTTCAGGGTTATGTGATGTGCTTGAAACAGACATTTCAACAAGATCACGGACTCTTCTGACAGCTCTATTTCTGAACAAAAAATATGATCATAACCAGCGTTACAACATTTCTCATTATCATTATTTCAATAAAACATTATGGAACTAAATTTCTGGTGATCAATACATTTTTAATTATTAAATAATGCATTAGCTTGGAAATGTACCATTCGTGGACAACATATTCATTATCGGATGAATCTGTGAAGTGCTTATCATTTGTAACTTTTTTTCTTACCCAATGCTAAAAACTATAAACAAGGCAACATAGTTTACTTTTATTTCAAAGGCCTAAGATCACTTGTGTCGGTTACATAGAAGCAACCATTATCTTAAAGTTCCCAAAATTTGAAAATCTTTACAACATTTCAGGAAAGTTATGTATTGGACCAATACTGAAACAAATCCAATTCAAACTATAACTTCATGATGATGACTCAGGGAAGCAACAATCTAAATAATAAACCAGCTCAAGTCCTTTGTCTTTTAATCTCTAATACTACCATATATGCTAGGTTAGAAAATGGTGAAATACCTTTCTTATCATAAGGTTTCCTTTTTCTAAGTTCCGTCTTCATCATCATCATCATTTTCCACCTGCAATCCAAATACTTCTCCATCTAATTTCTTGCATGTTTCCTTGTCTCCTAGAATTTGAGCCATGACATAATAAATTAGCAGCTGACCCACCTTTATGCTCTACATGTTTACAGGTAAAGTAAGTATAAAAAATACTGTTAAAAACTTTCTAATAAATTTTCCTACATTAATTGCACGAGTTTGACCTAGCAAAAAGCTCACTTTAAAGCACAAAATAGGAAAGATGTTGAATAACCTCTCGGTTTTCAATCTGTTAAGACCATTAATGGCATCACTCATTACAAATTTCAAATATCTTTTGTGTTTTTTTTGTTTACTGCATAACGATTTTAAGACTCAAAGCAGAAAATGTGTTATGCAACTGTGACTAAAAAGAGCAGAGATACAGAGATGTGGTCAAACAAATCGGTGAAACTTTACTTTTTACCCAATTATTTTCAATGACAAACTGGTGTTGTTTACATAGCAACATTAGCAGTCATTCCATAAAGTCTGGAAGTGTCTATCATCATCATTCTTAGTCATTATTTGAAACAAAACATAATCTCTTCACTGACATTTGAACATGAACCAAATGGCTACAGCCTCATTCCTACACACAACTTTTTCCACATTCAAATGCCAACTCTACACAGGGTACATATTGAAAATAAAAATTTATAGCATATAAAAAAAAAAAGACAAAAAGTGGTTTGAAATTCTGAAAGTAAAATGCTTTAGTATACACCCCCAAGGGTTTCCTACCAAAATGTCAGTCTCATTTCCATGAAAGGAAACAGGTGTGGCTAATTAGCTTAGACAATGTCAATGTGTTTAAGACAGAGCAAAGATTCAGCATGATTGTGTATAATTTTTTTTTGGTATCTAATCATGATGATCATCCAGTCCTACCAGATTATTACATACCAATGAATATACTTTTCCTTTATCGGTTTCCCCTTTGCTGTCTCTCACCATCACGATATTGTTAATGACCGGGTTTTCTGGGCCGGTAACATTCTTGCCTTCAACAAAAGAATATTTAATTTCGGTGGGAAAATTGACGAAAAAGGTCATCTCACTTTTTACTTGAGATCCTGTAAATAAATTTTGATGCATTTGTGATTCAATTTTTGTTTGGCATGGTCAAACTGAGTAATTTAGAACATGGTGTACCTCCCATTTGGAGGAATTAGAAATGGAAATACCTTAAAATAACCTGTTTGAGGTTACTGATGAAGTCAAAAGAGTGTTCTTGTCTTTTAGCAGTTATTTGATAATTATACATGGACAGAATATATAAGGTGACTGAACAAACTTTGTTATGTTAGAATATACTCATTCCATTAGTGTCATTTCAGATAAGCTGAATATGCATGCACTGAAACCTTCACTGCTGGTGATGAAGTGTTTTGACATTGTGAAGTTCATTCATTTTTCTCTTGATAAATTAGCAACATTCCTTTTTATTGTGATAGTTGTACATTAAATCAATAATACAGTTACAATACTCATGATAAGAATTCAAATTGAAACCCTAATCTTTAAACTGCAGAGGCACATTTCACATCCTCATTTAACATTTAAGCCAGATCCTTGTAATGTTTGCTAAACCTGCTGCCATATAATTAAACCCAGGTATTTGAATCATGTTTGCAAGACCAAAAAACACTGCTTGTAAACATTGGAACATCTTTAAACACAGAAAAAGAATGTTGATCAAGTGAAATTATATCAAGAATAATTTCCCCATAACTCTGGCAACTTTCTGCTAATGTTACCAGTATAAGACAGTTGTGTTTTTTTTTTTTTTTTGCATTGTTATTGTAATTACCGTATTTTCCACACTATAAGCCACTACTTTTTGACCAAAATTTTCGCCATGCAGCTTATAATACGGTGCGACTTATATACGAATTTAAAAAAAAAAAAAACGTAAAAAATGACACAAGAATTTTTATTTTGAAACTCAAATTACCATGAAATTTAAACTCTTGAACATGAAGAAATATCAGAGTCATAAGTTTTTTCCTAGTAAGCTGAATCAAAAACATTTCGGGCAATATTTCAGATACGGAGGATGAAGATTTTCGTAGGTTTGTCATGGACGATTTAATAGACTTAAAAATGACATTACATACATTTTAGGTGATGTTTAGTGTATGTATGTTTCTGTAGAACGTTGCAATGATGACAAATACAGCTCACGGTTTTTCCTTGTCTGATGTTAGTTTTTCAGTTATTCACGCTACACGTGGAATAGCAACGTAACAAAATAGGTACTTCTTTGGACTTTTTCACATAGTGGCTTACAGTTCGGCATGGCTTATAGTTTGGCATGACTTATCTATGAATTTTTCAAAAAAAAACAGCCAAAAATTGCCAATGCGGCTCATAATACGGTGTGACTTATAGTGTGGAAAATACGGTAGTTTTCCGCTGTTATCTATAGAACCACTGCTCCTTTGTTGATGTTAAATGATGCTGGCTAACGATCGAAATTTTATTTAAAAAATCGCCTAAAAGTCAGTAAATTTAGACTTTTTAAACTGCACAACTTTTTAAACTGACCTACAGATCATTGTCATGCCGGCATTACAATTTCGGTACATGAAACATACCGAATGTAACAAACTAACAACAAAATTTATACGTAAATGCATTTGAAATAGGGCAACTCTCACTGGAGAGTTCGAGAAAGTGATTGCCCAATGCACATTATACTAAAGTAATACTTCAGTTTAGTGATGTATTTGAGTTACCAGGAAATTTATCTTCCAAAACTTTTTCTGAACTTGTTCTGACATTGGAATCCTGTTAGTAGTCATGTAGTGAACTTTACGAATGTGCACAAATATAATTGATCGGCCTTTGTAAGGGTGATACAGCTGGATGCTATTTGACCTTTTCTGTGGTTCCACGTTTGTGGTGCATGTGGACAGATTGGCCACATTCCAGCTTGCAATTTGCAGCAATAACCCTCTCATACATAGAGACAAAGGATTTCTTTCTGTGCTGTCATTTCGTGTATTTTTTAATGTCAAAGCATTATATAGTGAGACAAGTGTTTAAATTGGCGAAGATTCCACTGACTCTCTAACGAGTACCAGTGATAATGGCATAAGGTCAAAATAAAAGTTGCCTTCAGTGATGAAGAGAGTGATAAATCGAGTTAAGACACTGTTGACCTAAACATTTATCATAAGCCTAGGGGAACCATCAAGTGGAGATGAATCTATTGACCAATATGTTAATCAAGATCAAGAGATAACTAGCACAATTCGAGAATTTTGACATAGATCACTGTCAACAAGAATTCAACAGTGGCAGTGAAGCTAATAGCAGTGTTTATCAAGAAAGCAATTCCGGTACGTACTTGATACTTAGATGCTGCATTTGCTAACCTAACCAAACAAAAAAAAAATATTAAGCACCATGCTGTTTTTCTGTAATGTATGTTATATTGAAAGCTATCGCATGACTGTGGATGAAAATATGTTACATAGTGTTAAAATATTAGAAGGCAAAAAGATGTTAAAATGTAAAGGGACAAAAGTTTAATTTTGGTTTATGATAATTGGCAAGAAGCACGAGACCACTAAAAACCCTGATGCCCTGCGGTCTATTCCAGAATGTCTTGCCAATGTTGGAAAAAAAATCCTTAAATCTAAGTGTTTAGGACATTATCTTAAAAAAATCCTGCAGTTATATTAAAATTATACTCAATCATACTCAATCATACTATTATTTTCTTCAAAATTCCTTATCTTTTAACTGCCATAGGCAGCAGACCATTTTTTGACCCATGCGAATATCATATTTGAAACCTTTGAGTACTGGTATGCGTATTTGCTGGTCAATGAACTAGCACAGTGCAATTTTATGTTTTAGAAATGTGACAGATTGTATATGTTATAAGGTATATGAATGATTGTCAAGCCCTATACTTAGGAAACGATTTCTGAGCCCCAGATGGGGATAGAATCTGCAACCTTCTGATGACTGGTGAGATGCTCTAACCATTGAGCTACCAAGACTCAGATGGTGAGCTAAGGTGCAAGTTCGATGTATTTATATATATTAATTATATTGTGGATTTATACCCACATATACTTCATTGTGAAGGATTGCAAGCTCTTAAAAAAAGCAATTACTAATAGCAAGGTGGAAATGCCAGCAGAGCTCCTCCTGAATTTGATGAAAAGGTTTATTGGCAAATATTGGGAATGGTAATAGGAACAAAGTTTGCCCTGGCCTTCACAAAAATTTTCATGGGAAGGATGGAGTAGTCATAGACCGTGGGTCTGGTGGCGATTCTCGGATGGCAGGGAGAGATTAGACGAATTTTTGTTGCTCTTGGATTTGTATTGTGACTCCAAGGTTTACATGAGAAATTGGTAATGAGAAAATATCTTTTTAGACGTAATGATTAGTGTTAATGGTACAAAGTTTAGTACTGATGTTTAATCATAACCTAGGGGTACACATCAGTACTTCAATTTTAAATTGTGCCATCCTCAACACGTTAAAAAAGGGTAATTCCATATAAAACTAGGACAAAAAAAAGAACTTTGACACCCACCCTCTCAGATTTTCTTGAAATTTATACCATTTCTACATACTATTGAGACTAGCAAAAGTGCAAAATTTCAGCCCATAACTCCAAACGGTTCCAATGATACAACGTTTTGAAATTTGGGCTAAAATACCCTAATTTGCACCTATGTCGGCCATTTTGGATTTTCACGTGTTTTACAAATCATTCAATATCTCAGGTCCAGATTGACCAAAAGGGCTAAAAATTGGTACCTGAGTATTTTTGAGGGTGTTGAATCCAAAAATGAGAAGAAAACTGACTATTTCTAAAGTTAGAGGTAGTTTTTTTAATTTAAAATTGACGCAGTTAATTAATTGGTCTCGTTACCAAGGTGAACTTCTGATGGGATTGCCGAAGATGCCCAACTCAGACAGTTTGCAAACATTCTGGGGATAAACTAGACATAATAGACTACTTCTGTGTAGAAAATCTTTTTGGCATCTCAAAGACATCAAAGTTATAGTTGTGTCCATTTGGACATATTCTTGCAGTATAATGAGTACCAATTCTGTGCTTGCTAGCTGTACACACTCTTTTTAATGGTTAGAACAGCAGTACAAGTTGCTATATTTAACATCTGTACAGTTTTTAACTTTAAAGAAACTTTGAAGAACCACCTCAACCTATCTGTTGATAAGTTTTCCAAGAAAATGGAAGTCATGAGAATATTAACTTGAATTAAGTCTTAAGGTAAAAAGCTTTTTATGTGCAGGAATACCTTAGATATATTTTATGCTTGTAAAATCTCTTATTAGGATGAGATTTGAAATATATTGTGAAGCACAGAACTGTCTTTGTCTCTGGTTGGGAAAAGTCTGTGAAGTATCTAGTTGAAGGAAGTTAATTTGTACCATCTTAGACCTTAAAAAGTATGGAAAAATTCTCACTAAAAGACTATTTTTAGAATTGAGTTTGAAGAAAGTTGCAATGGATTATCTTCTTTGTGTGAGAAAATTCTCATCTTAAGCATTCATTTAGAATGTCAAGTTCAAGCAGTTTCTAATACATTGTCTTCTTTTTTAAGAGAAAACTTATTCAAAGTCTATTCAGGATGTAACTTTGAAGATCTCATAATGTCTTGTCTTCAGTATATTTGATTTAGTTCTTATGAAATGCAGTGCTGGTTAAAACATGACTTTCATGGTAGGAGAATAAACTTTTCAAAATATAGTGTTTTGTCTATTTAGATACAAGAAAAATAGAACAGAAAATATTTAACTTATCAAGTGAATTCAGCACCTAAGAATGGAGACACAGTGTACTGTTGGTATGATATCAGAAAGCAAATATCGTTTGACCACATATTCAAAAACTGTTGGTATAGTAGCAGTAGCTGGCACTTGACCCTGAGACCAGCTGACATTATTCATAATGTAGGAGA